>JAMAFV010000049.1:0-28403 GCA_023625935.1 Eurotiales sp. R13A2
TAGATTCTATAAGAGTAGATACATCTGTATACTACTTAATTATATAGAAATGTTACTTATAAATGTTACTTGAGTCCATTTCTTTCTTAGTAATATTCTTGAATACCTGTTCAGTGGAGCTATAATAAATTCATAATTCCTGCTCAAGTATAAAGTATGAAAACTAGAAATCTAGAATGCTATCTAGATTTTTCATTCTAAGAATTCTTCAGCCTACACTAGGTGAGTCTTAAAAATATATTACTATCTTCTTATAAAAAGAACTTTAACATAATTAATAATAAATATTTATTTAATATTACTATAATAATTAGTGTTTCAGCTATAAATTTCAGAAAATCCCTTATATATTTAAACTTTTATTATAAAATAGTACTTATCTTTTCATTTAATTTTAATATATATAGAAGTGTTACCTATAAGTGTTACAAACTAATTTAGACTAGTATACTAAGTGGGACTACAATATATCAATTACGTGGCCATACTATGATTCGTACTCTAAAGAATCAAGGATATATAAATATAATTCTGTGTAGATTTTGAACAATCTTATATAGTCCAGTTGGTAATTAGTAATAGTTCGATTCTGTTACTGGTCATAATATGCCAGTAGTATTTGTAGCCTTACAAGTATTTATTGGCATGTTAATCAGGCCAGCTTGGTAGGCTAATAACCAGGACTTTTTTTTGGTTATTAATTTTAAATTTTTAATATATATAGAAGTGTTACCTATAAGTGTTACAAACTAATTTAGACTAATATACCAAGTGGGGCTATAATTATTAATCTAGAATTCTAGATAGAGTCACAGAATTTATAGTTTAAACTATTTATATTTTTTAGGACTAGATGAATCTGAATATAATTGGTGCTGTATGAAAAGAGGTTTGAACTGAATCCTAAGTTTTGTTGTGGTATACTAAGCCACTAATTTAAACAGCATCCGTTAGGCAGGGTTAATAGTCACATATTTATAGAACTTGAAGCTATTCAGATATCCTTTCTATATTTATGCCCTACAAGTATGTAAAAATATGAAGAATGTTAAGTAACATTATTTAGTAACAGTAACAGGACTTAGAGATATATTTATATCTTGTAGTTTAATTTGTATAAATATTTAGTCTATTCACTATGTAGACAATATTAACCACGTAGTATTTACTCGATATCAGAATCCACGCAGAGATATATATATATCTACATTCATGGACTGATTGTTATTGAGAATCTACGATACTTTAATATAATCTGAACCGTAGTAATACTTATAGAAGTTATATCAAATTGAGACGATAAACTTTTTAGTATGAATAAGTAATCTATAACTTCATATCCTTTCTGTCATTTGAGATAGCATCTTATAACGTTCAAATAGTCCAATGTGTTGTCTATATTCATTATATTGTTTATGTTTATTTGGATTTCAATGTTAATACTAATTTGGGAAGTATTATTACAGATTTTATTGAACTAGATTATTTATAGTATTATACAAGTATAAAGTTGGAAATCTATTTGTTTGTTAATTTAATATTAATACCATTTAGTGGAACTATTAAGTAACTATTTCAGGTAATAATCTAGTTCTAAGTTCTTATTTTCTGTTTTATTTATTAGACTAATATTTAGTCTCTCAGCCCTCCCTACCTCTTATTTTTTTAATTCTTTTCATCAATATTTATTTTCTCTTCAATGTTTTCATTATTAGTATTGATCTTCTTATTATTAGTATCCATATTCTTATTGTTCTCCTGCTTATCATCTTTGACTATGAAATCTCTACTTTCATTAGAATTATTATTATCTTTTTTATTCTTATTTTTATTATTTTCATCACTTTCATTATCTTTATCATCATCAACTGATGCTGATCCATCAGAGAGCAAGTATTCTTCATTATTCTCTATTCAATTTAATCAATAAAATATATTTTAAGAATAATAATATTACTAAAACATGTTACTATATCTTCATCATGAAATAGAGGTTCAATCTTCTAACACTGTTAAATAAAAGACTTAATCTCAGCTTGAGTATCTTCAGCAGAACAGCCTAATGTCTGAAGATTTTCATTTGCAGTTAACAAAGCTTGTTCCTCCATTCTAATGATCAAGCAGCATAATTAGTGTCCAAACATATTCCATGCAGTAAATGATTTATAATCCTATATATATATATTAATTGAAAAGTATTTAATATTATTATTTATTATTATTTTGTTGTTACTAATTTTAGGCTGCATTTCTGACAGAAGTTTCTGAGTTTAAAGATTATAGATAGTTTTCTTGGCATCTTTTGCAGTTTTCTGTTTGTTCTAATACTTATATAACTTGTCCTCTCAAAAGTGTTTTTCTATAAGATGTTCCACAGCCTGTTTTTTAAGAGCTTGACAGGTTATTTTATCTGCAATTTGCCTAATTTAAAATTAATAAATCTTCTTAAACATATTACCTAGAAATATTACTATTTAAGAGTGTCTTGGATTTTCTTTTTTTTAATATGTATTACTTTTTAATCAGCATCATCTTTTTTTTAGTGTATCAAATTATTACTGGTTAGCTGCTGTCATTTAGCTGTGGCGCGTTAAACATTTAGATTGTTTGATAGTGTTTTTAGAGGCATTTTGATTGCAACTATGATGGTAATACTTTATGGTAACAAAAACGTGTGTTTTTCACGTTTTTGTTACCATACTGTGGAATGGATTTGAAAATGAGGAACAAAAGTGTTAAAAAGTAACTAAAAAGATGGAATTTTGAAAATATTGTCAATTATTAAGCAACAAAGAAGATAAAACTTTTTTAGTTTTTTTTATAATTCTTTTCTTTGTTGACACTACTTTCCTAATTTGGAAAATTTTTAAATTATTAAATTGGAATCTCTGGATACATTTATCAGCTTTATTTCAAAAATCTTTTTATCTGCTGTTCTTTTGAAGGCAGTTCCCATGTTACAAATCTTTCTTTACTGAAATTAAAGATATATTATTCTTTAGTAACACTTGTTGGTAATATTATAGTATTGCTAATATGATAATAAGCATGTTCTTCATCCACTACAACATAATGTCAAGAAGAAGAGAACAATCCAACCAGGCCAAAAAACGTGCAGAGATCCATGAAGATTGTGTGCCAAGTAAGTTTTTTATACAATTCTCTAATAATATTATTGAGTAATATTCTAATGCCTGAATTATAGTTTATGTGTTAGACCATCAATAAAAGCATAAAAAAACTCTCACCGAATGGAAAGTTGAAGCACAGGAATAGGCTCTACAAGAATATAGTCACACTTAGTATAATTACAAAAACATCAAAGCAAAACCTATAATGAGATAATTGACAAGACATGACTAACAAATGGGTGAGTTTCTATGATTCTTTTGATAGTAATAAGATTAAGTAACATTTTATAGTATTATTTTGTGAAATTCAGTACTATCAGTCTTAACTCGGTTTTATTATTTCTAAATTGACCTTCACTAAGCAGGTTTAATACATCTTTTTAGAACTTGGATATGATGATTATTAAATTCAGGCATCCGCGTTGAATGCTCTGCAAGACATATCTGAGCATATTATTATGATATATTTTAAAGGTAATATTCCTTAGTAATATTTATTAATAAAGTTTACTAATTTACAACACAGCTACAAACTTTGCTATTATGTATTGTGGCCAAGTCACAATCCAGCCAAAAAATATATATTTTGTCAAAGAACTTCTAGAAATTAGCAAGGAGCTTCATAACATAGATCCTAAATGTATTATGCTACAAAAACCACAACCAGATCATGGTAAAGGAAAATACCAACTTAAGAATGAAAGATATAAGCTTGTATCTCATATACTATCTGACAGCGGCAGCTCTTAAATCTTATTTAGTATTTTAAAATATTATAAGGAAATATTACTATTAAGTGGTTAGTTTGAAGGGAAGAGTTTTAGCAAGAAGAGTCTAAATTGGTGAAGAATTTTTAAAGTGATAATGCTTTTATTTTAGGGAGATTATAGATGGAATAGATTAAAAGGCTTGGTTGGGGGATTTGAAGGTAGAATTAGTTTAGTGTAGTCTTTTATGATATTCTAAAAATCAAAATTGATTTATGTTCTCTAAAATACGCTCATTGTGTAGATTATTAGTCTAGAATATGATACTGGTAACAGTTATTGGTAACATATATCATTATTATTGTAATTTTAAATTATATATAAATATGAGAATTCACATTCCTATATGGGATTTCTTATATGTGAAATAAGATTTTTTTATTTCAATATGGAAAATCCCATATACAATTAAAACTTCCCATATGGGAAAGATAAATGTGAAATTCCTATATGGGAATTCTTATATTGAAATGGGATTTTTCTAATTATTATATGGGAATTCTTATATGGGAATATAAATTCCCATATGATAGTTGGGATTTCCCAATTGGGAAAGAGGGATTTCTATCTTAGGAAATGGGAATTGGGAATTCCCACTAATATTAAAGGAAGGTTACTTTTCCCATCCCATATGAGTAAAAGGGAAAAAGTCCCATCCCAGTTCCCGTTTCAGTGCCCACCCTAATCTTTGTAGATAGAATTTATGGGTGGGATAGAACATATTAAGCCATATAAATTATATTATAAAAATCAAAATATTTAAATAGCTAAAATAATAATTAAAATAAAATAATAAAATAAAGTAATTTATTTTTCTAAATCTTCTATATAAAGTAGACTATTTTTAATAAAAAAAATATCTAAATAATAAAAAAATATTAGCTAAATTATAAATATATAAAAAAAGTTAAATAATCTTTTATATAAATTATTTAATTTTAAAGCTTTAAAATCCTTAATATTCTATTCCTTTTAAATATTTAATTATTATTAAGATCCTATTATTATTTCTATACTATTATAAATAATTAAATATCTTTTTATATTATTTATATATAACTTTAAATATATTATTCTTAGTTTTAATTATCTAATTAAAGTTCTTTTAGATATTAAAATACTATTAAATATTCTAATATATTTATTTTTTTTTTTTATAATTAGTCTGTAGTTACTAAATAATAAAGTTATTCTTAACTATTTTAATATAAATCATATATGTATTAATTCAGTTAGAATAAACATTTTAAAAAAAAGTAAACATTAAGAGTGAAAAAATTAAAGATCAAATATAATTAGAATCAGTAATTAAAGGTATAACTGAATTAAAGCTTTACTATTTAAATAAAATATCTAATATAAAATTATTAGATTAAATAATTTAAAGACTGTTTATAGTATTAATATTATATAATAATAATATATATATATTAAAAAACTAAGAATATTAATTTTAAGATATAATAATAAATTAATTAATATATAAAAAAATAGAATATAGATTAAAATAATTTATAATAATTTTTTTAACTTATAACTAAGCACTGAACAATTATAGATATTTTAAATAAAATTAAGCTTTATTAATTATTAATATACTATAACCCTATTTTATTTATAATAGTTTAATATGATTAGTTTATATTATAGATAATCTATAAATAATCTATAGATAACTTATAGATTTACTTATATACTTATTAAAAACCTATAAATTATCTATAGATTATTATAATTATACTATAATATATGTTAATTATTATAAAAAATATATCTGGATCTTTAATATTATAGATTATAAGATTAATAATATGATAGGTTAGTTAGATCAACTATAGTTAGCGGATTTATTATAATATTAATCTAAAGACTATCTACTAAATAAATTTTAATATTACTATAATCACTCTAATACTATTATAATCACTGCTATTATTATAATTGTTTTAATATTATTATAACTACTACTATTACTATAACTATTTTAATATTATTATAACTATTATTATTACTATAACTACTCTAATACTATTATAACTACTATTATTATTATAACTACTTTAATATTATTATAATTACTACTATTAATATACCAGCTTAATTATTCTACCAATCTTTGAACTAGTTATATAATCCTAGCTTTTATAAGAATCTATCTATTCTAAATAACTTTATATAGTCTTTAAGCTATGTTTTATATCTGACCTGTATCTATATTGTATAAGATAGTCTAACTATAGTAATCTGAATCAATTCCTAATCTATTCTATACTATCTGATCCTGCACCTTGACACTGACCATCATAATTAATAGATTAAACAGAATTAACTATTATTTTAATAAATATTCTAATTATTATCTTAAGATAGTAAATCTATAGAATAAATTCTTTATTTATATATAATTATAATAATAATTTATTTTGTATATATAATAATTTAAATATATATATTATATTTTGTAAGTAATATATATTTTTTATAGATTGTTAAATAATTTTGTTATAGAATTATATTAAGTCTATTAACATAATATATTTTTAAAATAAATAATATTTATTATATTAATTATATTTTTTATATTTATAAATTTAATATTATAAATTAAAATATATTAATTTTAAAGTATTAATATTTAAAAAGTATTATAAATTAAATTATAAATTAGAATTATCAGAATATTTATAATATACTATATTTTATATTAATGAGTTAGTAAGTTTTATGTATCTTAGTATGTTCTGATTAGGAATTTATGCAGAAATGGGTAGTTGATGGGCAACCGATGGGTAGATGGGTTTGGGTAATCTTTTAACACCCCTACCCACGGGCCGGGTAATGGGTCTTAAATTCCTACCCATGGGTGGCCCATGGCGAGGCCTAGTAGTATTATTAATATTTTTTTGTAAAATATTAATTTTTTTATTTGATATTATTTCTGTATCAGATTCATTAGAATTAGATTCAGCCTCAAGAATAGCATTTAATAGCTCTTGTTTTCTTTTTTTATCTTTTTTATTATTTATATATTTTTTTTTTTTTATTATTTTTTTATTATTTTTCTAATTTATAGGTTTTTTTTTCTTTGTGTAAAAAATAATAATTAGAAATATTATAATTTGTTTTTTTACAATTTATATAAAATAAATTATTATTTTTTTTATATTTTTTATTTTTTATTTTAACAAAATATATTTTTTTTGTTAATTTTTCTTTTGCTTTATCAATAAGATTAGCACATAAGAAATTAAAGATATAAGCATTAGGATTTTTCCTAAAAGTTTAAATAATATTTTGTGTAAAGAATTTCTATTCTTTCTTTAAATTATATAAAATCTATAAGATTTTAATTTAGGGTGCTATAGTAATATTTTTAGAAAATAAATTATCTAATAAAGTCTTTATTTGATAAATATATTCTTTTATATTTTAAAAATTTTCAAATTTACAATTAAAAAATTCTTTTAAGGTTAAAAACTCTGTAATAAATTTCTTTAGATTATATATTTCTTTCAAAATATTTTAAGCTTTATAAACAGTTATACATATTTTAATATAAAGTAATAAATCTTTAGTATAAAATAATTAAATTATTACTAGTACTTTAAGATTTTTTGTATTATTTGTATTCTTTTTTTTAATAATTAGTTCTAATAAATTATCTTTAATCAGAACAGCTCTAATTCTGAGTGTTTAATTAATATAATTATTAGATCCAATTAATTGATTAATTTAAATTTTATTAATTGAAGATATAGTTTAAATTTAGAAATAAAAGTTTTCTTTTTATATATATAGATAATAGTCTAATATAAATTATTCTTCTATAAAAGAATAGAAGATGCTGGGCTTATAATCTGTCAGCATGACATGATTTTGTATAAAAATAAAAAATCTAAAAATAGAAAGGAAGAGTAAGAGAAAAAAGATAATTAAAAATAAAAGAAAATAGTGTTGTAATAATCTTTGAATTGCTTATAATAATAAATCTATAGATGGGAATTTGTTTTTTATTTATGTTTGGTTTATAGGCTGTTTTTAGCCAATTTAAATATATCCGTTTGCATCAATTACTTCTGTTTTCAGTAATAATATCTGTTTTCAGATATATGAACTAGAAACGTTGTATTAGGCCTTTTTGAAATGGTTTTGAAGCATATGAGAACAAAACTGGATAAATTTTGAAGGAATAGTTTCATATTCCTACAATTATTCTATCTTTAGCAAGGAAATATTATATTGATGCTGTGTAATCTACTGTAGATATAACTGTTACTATAAATAGTTAATATACTGTACTTGGGATAAGCCTATACAGCTATTTTAATCCTGTCACTGCCTAGAACTATTTTTTTATTATAATAGCTATATACTCTTAAAACTATATTTGTTAATTAATCAGCACTTTAAGAATCTTTATCTATGGTTAGGGACTAACAGTAACCTTATTAATTTAGAAGAGGATGATTGGTAGGTGGTATTATATTTTTAATCTTATAAAATAAATCAAGGATGTTTTTTCTGCTTTAAATAATATATTTAATATAGATGTTTATTCTAGAGCTCTTAGAATAATTTCCTATTATAAATAAATAGTATTTTTCTTTATGTTTGAATCTATAATCTAGTAGGTATAGCTATCTATAAAAGTAATTATCTCTTTAGTACTAGTAATTTTAACTTTAATAAGAGCTATATTTATAAAAAGAAATAGGATGGATAGTAATAATGAATTCTGTAGAAGGTTTATATATATAATTTCTATTTTTTTAGAGCAGAATGAATTTATAATTATACTGGTTTATCTATGCAAGTAGAAATAAAATATCTATTAAATAATATATTCTGAGATTTGATTTTATTATAGCTGCTAAACTAATACTTAATAGGTAACTCTATTATATATATTTTTTATATTAAAGCTTATTAAGTTTAGGATCTTTTATTCTTTCCACATACTATAAATCTATTTCACTAATATGTTAAGTGCTTGTTTATATAATCATTAGCTTTATATTTTAAAATAATTTTTAAATAATAAATGATATTTTTCTATCAGATAAAAGATACAGATTATAATAATAGTCTTAAATATTTTTCTCAGTATTAAAAGAAAAAAAATTAAATAATAATTTTTTAGAAATAATAATACTTTATTAGGCTTAGAAAAAATTATTATCTTAATAATTTTTTATTAATCTAGAATATATTTTAGCTGGATAAATATTATAAAGATCTAGATAATAATATTTTTAATTATAAACTAGATTTTTTACTACATTACTGCTGTAAACTAATTTTATCTAGCAGCTTTATTAGAGTTAGTCTTTATAATTATGTTTTTTATTTTATTATATATAATTAGTTAAAAAAGAAGCAATAAACTAGTGTCTGGGGTTATAATTAATATTTCTAGAATCAAGGGAATAAGTAAATAAAATATAGCTAAAAATATTTAAGTTTTCTTTATATCTTTCTTAATTATTTTTTTATTATTCTTTAATATTAAGATTAATATTTTTCTGCTTTTATTTAATATATATTTTATTAAAATCTAAATATTATTAATATTCTATAAGAACTTCTTCCAGTATTTTTTCTTCTTATTTTAGATTATTATATAGAATTTTTATTTAACTTTTTAGATATATTTTTTTAAATCTAGATATTTTAATTTATACTTTATAGTTCTAGAATATAGATTTCTAATATTTATATATTTATTATATAATATTATTAATTTATTAATTTATTATTATTTATAATATAGTAAAAATTTAAGTTTTAAATATAGATTTTTTTTTATTTAAATAATTTAGTAGAATAATTATTTAACTGCTTAGTTCAGTTTGTCTGGATTATAAATAGAATAATTTTTATTTTATAGATATTTTAGTCTAGTATATACTGTATCTTAGTCTATATTTTTTAGATGAAGGTCTGATGTCTGTGTAATTATGTTTGGAGAGTTAATGTTAGGGTGGGCACTGAAACGGGAACTGGGATGGGACTTTTTCCCTTTTACTCATATAGGATGGGAAAAGTAACCTTCCTTTAATATTAATAAGAATTTCTAATTCCTATTTTTTAAGATAGAAATCTCTCTTTCCTAATTAAGAAATCCCAACTATCATATAAAAATTTATATTTCTATATAGGAATTTCTATATAATAATTAGAAAAATCTTGTTTTAATATAAAAATTTCTATATAAGAATTTCATATTTATCTTTTTTATATAAAAAGTTTTAATTATATATAAGATTTTCTATATTAAAATAAAAAAATCTTATTTTATATATAGAAAATCCTATATAAAAATATAAATTCTTATATTTATATATAGTTTAAAATTACAATAATAATAATATATATTATTAATAACTATTATTAGTATTATATTTTAGATTAATAATCTACATAATAAGTATATTTTAGAAAACATAAATCAATTTTAATTTTTAAAATATTATAAAAGACTACACTAAACTAATTCTATCTTTAAATTCCTCTAATTAAGCCTTTTAATCTATTCCATCTATAGTCTCCCCAAAATAAAAATATTATTATTTTAAAAATTCTTCACTAATTTAAATTTTTTTTACTAAAACTTTTCTCTTTAAATTAATCATTTAATAATAATATTTTCTTATAACATTTTAAAATACTAAATAAGATTTAAAAATTACTATTATTAAATAATATATAAAATATAAACTTATATCTTTTATTCTTAAATTAGTATTTTTCTTTATTATAATTTAGTTATAACTCTTATAGTATAATACATTTAAGATCTATATTATAAAACTCTTTACCAATTTCTAAAAATTCTTTAATAAAATACATATCTTTTAGCTGGATTATAACTTAGCTATAATACATAATAACAAAATTTATAGCTATATTATAAATTAATAAACTTTATTAATAAATATTATTAAGAAATGTTATCTTTAAAATACATTATAATAATATATTTAAATATATTTTACAAAGTATTTAACACAGATATCTAAATTTAATAATCACTATATTTAAATTCTAAAAAGATATATTAAACTTACTTAATAAAGATTAATTTAAAAATAATAAAACTAAATTAAGACTAATAGTATTAAATTTTATAAAATAATACTATAAAATATTACTTAATTTTATTATTATTAAAAGAACTATAAAAACTCACCTATTTATCAATCATATTTTATCAATTATCTTATTATAGATTTTACTTTAATATCTTTATAACTATATCAAATATAACTATATTCTTATAAAGCCTATTCCTATGCTTCAACTTTCTATTCAGTAAGAACTTCTTTATACTTTTATTAATAGTCTAATATATAAACTATAATTCAAGCATTAAAATATTACTCAATAATATTATTAAAGAATTATATAGAAAATTTATTTAATATATAATCTTTACAGATCTCTACACATTTTTTAACCTGATTAGATTATTCTCTTCTTCTTAACACTATATCATAATAAATAAAGAACATACTTATTATTATATTAACAACACTATAATATTATCAACAAATATTACTAAAAAATAATATATCTTTAATTTCAGTAAAAAAAGATTTATAACATAGGAACTGCCTTCAAAAGAACAGCAGATAAAAAGATTTTTAAAATAAAGCTAATAAATATATCTAGAGATTCTAATTTAATAATTTAAAAATTTTCTGAATTAGAAAAATAATATTAACAAAGAAAAAAATTATAAAAAAAATTAAAAAAATTTTATCTTTTTTATTATTTAATAATTAATAGTATTTTTAAAATTCTATTTTTTTAGTCACTTTTTAATACTTTTATTTCTTATTTTTAAATTTATTCCACAGTATAATAACAAAAATATAAAAAGCACACATTTTTATTATCATAAAATATTATTATTATAATTATAATTAAAATGTCTTTAAAAACACTATCAAATAATCCAAATATTTAATATATTACAACTAAACAACAGTAGTTAACCAATGATAATTTAATACACTAAAGAAAAGATAATGCTAATTAAAAAATAATATATATTAAAAAAAAAAAAATCTAAGATACTTTTAAATAATAATATTTCTAGATAATATACTTAAAAAGATTTATTAATTTTAAATTAGACAAACTACAGATAAAATGATTTGTTAAACTCTTAAGAAACAAACTATAAAATATTTTATAAAAAAACACTTTTAAGAGGGTAAATCGCATGAGTATTAGAATAAACAGAAAACTATAAAAAATATCAAGAAAGCTATTTATAATTTTTAAGCTCAGAAACTTCTATCAGAAATGCAGTCTAAAATCAGTAACAGCAAAATAATAATAAATAATAACATTAAATATTTTTTAATTAATATATATATATAGAATTATAAATTATTTACTACATAGAATATATTTAAACATTAATTATATTATTTAATTACTAGAATAAAGAAATAAACTTTATTAACTATAAATAAAAATCTTCAGATATTAAACTATTCTACTAAAAATATTCAAATTAAGATTAAATCCTTTATTTAATAGTACTAAAAAATTAAACCTTTATTCTATAATAAAAATATAATAATATATTTTAATAATATTATTATTCTTAAAATATATTTTATTAATTAAATTAAATAAAGAATAATAAAGAATATTTATTCTCTGATAAATCAGCATCAGTTAATAATAGTAAAAATAATAAAAATAATAAAAATAATAAAAATAAGAATAAAAAAGATAATAATAATTCTAATAAAAATAAAGATTTTATAATTAAAAATAATAAGTAAAAGAATAGTAAAAATATAAATATTAATAATAAAGAGATTAATATTAATGATAAAAATATTAAAAAGAAGATAAATATTAATAAAAAAAATTAAAAAAATAAAGAATAGGAAGAGCTAAAAAGCTAGATATTAATCTAATAGATAAAACAAAAAATAAGAACTTAAAACTAGATTATTATTTAAAATAGTTATCTAATAATTCCACTAAATAATATTAATATTAAATTAATAAATAAATAGATTTCCAACTTTATACTTATATAATACTATAAATAGTTTAATTCAATAAAATCTGTAATAATACTTTTTAAGTTAATATTAACATTAAAATCCAAATAAATATAAATAATATAATAAATATAAACAACATATTAAACTATTTAAACATTATAAAATACTATCTTAAATAACAGAAAGAATATAAAGTTATAGATTACTTATTCATACTAAAAAGTTTATCATCTCAATTTAATATAACTTCTATAAGTATTACTATAGTTCAAATTATATTAAAGTATCATAGATTCTTAATAACAATCAGTCCATAAATATAGATATATATATATATCTGTATAGATTCTGATATCAAATAAATACTATATAATTAATATTATCTATATAGTGAATAAATTAAATATTTATATAAATTAAATCACAAGATATAAATATATCTCTAAGTCTTATTACTGTTACTAAATAATATTATTTAATATTCTTCATATTCTTATATACTTGTAAAACATAAATATAAAAAGAATATCTAAATAGCTTCAAGTTCTATAAACATATAACTATTAATCCTATCTAACAGATACTATCTAAATTAATGGCTTAGTATATCACAACAAAACTTAGAATTCAGTTTAAACCTCTTTTTATACAATATTAATTATATTCAAATTTATCTAGTTCTAAAAAATATAAATAATTTAAACTATAAATTCTATAACTTTATTTAAAATTCTAAATTAATAATTATAGTCTCACTTAATATATTAATCTAAATTAATTTATAACACTTATAGATAATACTTCTATATATATTAAAAATTTAAAATTAATAATTAAAAAAAAGTCCTGATTATTAGTCTACCAAGCTGGTCTAATTAATATGCCAATAAATACTTATAAAGCTATAAATACTACTAGCATATTATGACCAGTAATAGAATCAAATTATTACTAATTACTAACTAGACTATATAAGATTATTTAAAATCTACACAGAATTATATTTATATATCCTTGATTCTTTAGAGTACAAATCATAATATAGTCATATAATTAATATATTATAGTCCCACTTAGTATACTAATTTAAATTAGTTTGTAATATTTATAGATAACACTTCTATATATATTAAAATTAAATATATAAAAAAAAAATCCTGGTTATTAGCCTACCAAGCTAGTCTAATTAATATATTAATAATATTTATAAGACTATAAGTACTATTATTATATTATAACTAATAATAGAATCAAACTATTACTAATTATTAACTAAACTATATAAAATTATTTAAAATCTACATAGAATTATATTTATATATTCTTGATTCTTTAGAATACAAATTATAGTATAGCCACATAATTAATATATTATAGTCCCACTTAGTATACTAGTCTAAATTAGTTTATAATATTTATAAATAACACTTCTATATATATTAAAATTAAATAAAAAAATAAATACTATTTTATAATAAAAATTTAAATATATAAAAGATTTTTTAAAATTTATAACTAAAACACTAATTATTATAGTAATATTAAATAAATATTTATTATTAATTATATTAAAGTTTTTTTTATAAAAAAATAGTAATATATTTTTAAGATTTATCTAATATAGGCTAAAGAATTCTTAGAATAAAAAATCTAAATAATATTTTAGATTTTTAGTTTTTATACTTTATATTTAAGCAGGAATTATAAATTTATTATAATTTTACTAAACAGATATTTAAGAATATTACTAAAAAAAAAAAGAACTTAAATAATATTTATAAATAATATTTCTATATAATTAAATAATATATAGATGTATCTACTTTTATAGAATCTATATCTTAATTCTTTAGCAAAATCAGAAAATTAATTCAGTAATTATAATTTTAAAAGTAAAAATAATAAAAATAATATTAATATAATATATTTTTATAGTATAAAAGATTAGAGATTTTATACTATACTATCAGAATATATAAAAAGTTCTAATAGTATAAAAATAAGTTCTTTTATATCTATAAGAAAAACAGTTTACTGTTAATATATAGTAAATACTGTAAGCTATTATTCTTACAACTATATAATAATAATATTAAATAAATTTAATAGTATGGAAAATTACTATATAGTTGACTTTTTAAAAATAAAACTATCTTAATTTTATTATTTTATAATAATCTATTAATTTTAGCTAGAAGTTTTATACTATACTATCTCTTAGACTTAGTATCTTAGTCTTATTCTAATATAATAATATTATTATTCTAATAAATTCCTCTATTAATATTATAATCTATTATTATCTATATCTTATATATAATTATCTATTAATTATAGATTCTGAATCTCAAAATCTTATTATTTTAAATACAAATATTAATTTATTTTATCTATTTTTAGATATTAAAGATAATCTTTTTACTGAATTAGTTTCTTTATTATCTCTATTATCAAGTTTATCTATAAATAGACTATTACTATTATTTAATTTTTTATTTAAAAACTTATTTATTTATTTAATTTATAGTAATTAATATATAGAATATAAAAATAAATATAAAAATAATTTTTTTAAATAGTAGAATTAAATAATTACTGATTAAAAAATTAAGAATTAATATTACTTAAATTATTAATATCTACAATAGACAAGCAAAAGATAAATTAAAATATAAAATAATTATAAACAGATTATTATTTTTATAACTAATCTATCTTTTATACAGTATCTTCATAATTATATATTTCTAAAATATCTAATATATTATAAATATGGTTCTAGCAGTATAATAAAATATTTATAATCTTTTAAATACAAAAGATCTTGATCAGATTTAATGATTAATAGTCAGCCTAATTTAGATATTTTTTATATAAATAAATATATATATCACTGATTAATATAAAATAATAATTTCTAATAATATTATTTACTTTAAATAATAAAAAAAAATTATTAAAGTTTATTATATATTACTACTAATTCTTATTAAATAATCTTATTAAATTCTGTCAAAAATTTTCTTCATTAACTCATAAAAATAATCATTTTATTGAATCTTTCTTTCTATATTATTAAAAATATTAAATTTTAAATCTTACTAAATATATTAAATCTCTCAACTTAAATATCTTATCAGAAAAAAATATAGAAATTAATTCAATAATACTCTTATAATATTAAAAAAGAATTATTTAAAAATTTTAACTCTTTAATAAAAATCTCACTAATACTTAATATATAAACAAATCCTAATAATCTTTTATTTTTTAGAATTATTAAATCCTATATTAATAAAATATAAAAACATTATAAAATATTATTTAGATTTAAATATATTCCTGATTCTCATACTAATAAATTTATAATCTTATTTATTTATAATATTTTAAAAAAATTCAAAATATATAATTGATTATTTACTTTAACTATTAATAATACAAATAATAATAGATAACAATTAATTAATATATTAAAGAATCATTTAAAAAAAAACAGTATTAATTAAAATATAGAATAAAATTAATTATTATATCTTACACATATTATTCAGTTAATTATAACTAATATTATTCAATAATTAAAACTAGATAATATATATAAAGAGAATAACAAGAATAAAAATAATAAAATAATATTTTTTACTAATTTAATTAAATATAGTGTAGTATTTACAAAAGTATAAAAAAATAATATTATTAAATAATATAATACTAATCATTTTCATATTTTAAATTTAATAATTTAATAAAAAGATCCAGGGCAGCCCTACACATAAGAATTAATTTAAAGAATTACAATATAATCATATAATCCCATTAAAGATAATACTTAATATAATAATTTATTAGAATTCAACATTTTTAATAATACTTCAAGCAAGACTTTTATAATTAGAATTAATCTTATAATATAATAATAATAATTTTAAATAATATTTATTAACTAATAATAAATAGTTATAAATTAAATATTTTATTATTATTTTTTTTTTTATTTTATAAAATAACTCAATCACTATCAGTATTAAAATTAATAACAATTCATCTTATTTAACAGATTTATAATTCTCTTTTTATTCATCTAAAAAAATATATTTTTAATATACAGAATAATACTAAAGAATTCTTACTCAATACATTTAGTGCAGAAAAAGAAAAACTCTCAAAATATTATTTATAAACATATAATAAAAAAAAATTAATATATATAACTACTGCTACTTTAAATCTTATATTATATTTCTAGACTTATTTATCTAATTATTAGTCTGTATCAGAAAAAAAAGAATATAAAAATAATATTATTAACTTTTATAATATCTATTATTTTTCTATAAAAAATAAACACTTAATATCTAATAATTAAGATAATTTAGTTATTAAAATATATTATTTAATAATAATATTTTATAGTAATATTTTATATCTATATAACTAATTTAATATCTTTTTTAAGACTTATTATTAATATTTATAATACCAGCAATACCATAACAAATAAATTAGTAAAAAATTATCTCAGAATATAAACACTTCATCCATAATCTAAACTCAAATATCTTAAATAATCTAAGAAAAAATCTATTAGTATAATAAAAACAGATTAAAAAAATATATTTAACAGTAGCCTAAATAGCTAAAAATTTTTTAAATATAAAATTAACTAGTATAAGTATTGAGCAAGCCTTTAATATTATATATAGTATCTATTATTATTCTTAAAATCATTTAACTACAAAAATAATCTCATAAATAATACTACTTAAATATATAAAAAAAAAATTTTATAATATAATTCTTTTTAATATTAATAATTTAAATATTTATAAAAATTATTATTTAATATAAAAGATATAAAAAAAAAAAATACAAGATTAATTAATCTTATTAAAAAAATTAAAATTAGCAATAAAACTTACAACAACATTTAAAGATTATTTTATTAATAAAAAAATAGTTTTATTAAATTTAAAAAAGTATAGAAAACAATCTTTTTAAGAATAATATTATTATATATTTTTACACATCTAAAATATATCTAAAAAATATATAATATTTCAAAACTCTATATATTTTATATTACTATATAATATTATTATTATAGAAATATTTATTTTTATATAAAATTTCTTATATAGGATATAGGATTTTTAATAATCCTATATAGAATTATTATTCTCAGGTAGGATTTCTTATATAGAATATAAGACTTTTAATAAATCTTATATAAAATAAAAAATCCTATATAAAATTTCTTATATAAGATATAGAACTTTGTTATATCTATAAAATCCCAGTGAGGCTTCCAATTCCTATATGGGATTCCCAGTGTGATAAGTCTAAGCTCACTAAAATCCCTGTGGGGCTCCCACTTCCCATATAGGAATCCCACTGTGACCAGCCAAAACCCACTGAAATCCCAAAAAAAATCCCAATGCCCACCCTAGTTAATGTTAAAAGTGGTTTGTATAGCTTGGTAGTTTAATCTGTGTTTTATTGGGTGGATCTTGCATTGAATTAGCTGGGATATAAGTTATATTTGCTAGGATGAAATTGACTGTTGATCATCTCTAGGGTTCTTTGAATGTGATGATTCTGTGTTGTAGTAGGCTCTGGAGGCTCTATTCTAATATAATGTTAAAGATTAATTTTATTTTATATTTTTAATAGAAATAATTAATAATAGTTTAATTTTCTTTTTAAAGATAATACTATTGGTTAAAATCCTTTATAATAATAAATTCTATTTATTATTTATATTATTCTTTTATTTAAGTAATAATTATTTTAATTTTTTAGAGTTAGGATATAAAATTTTTAAGATAGTAATTATTTATTTTTAATAAAATATATATTAAAATAATAAGAATAATATAATTAGATATTTTAATTATAATTATTGTAATGTTAAAAGAGTTAATATAAATACAGTATATTTAAGATTTATTATAATTAATTTAGATTATGCTTCAGTAGATAGCTAGATTTATGTTTAAGTCTTGTTGGGTGGAGAGTAAGATAGATATTTATTTGTGGTGAATATAAATTATAGTTTTCTTTTTAATAGAGAATAGTAGTAGTTTGCTGATTAGAAATAGATTAAAGTGTTATAATAAGATATTGTTTAAAAGATTAAACTGAGTTTATAAATCTTTTCTAAGGTTGGTCTGTAAGATATGAAGAGATTTATAGTTTATAACTAAATGTTTTTGTTATTATATTGTGGCTCTAAATTTTCTTTAACTCTCTTATTTAGATATTGTAGTTATAATTTAAAGTGCTGTGGCCATCTTTCTAGTATAATTTATATTAATAGTGTTTATTACTGTATTAAGCAGCTAAGTATAATCTATATATTATTTATATCTAGTTAGATTCTAATATCTTACTGTTTTATATTAATATTATTAATAATTATAATAATAGATAGATCTTAATTAATAATAAAAGATTTCTGAGAAAATTATTTTATTTTTTATATAGATTAATTTTTAATTAAGAAATATCTTTATATTGTTTTTTTTTATTAAATAGACTATTATTGATCTATATTTTTTCTTTCTGCTTAGTTATTAGATTATTCTGATCTTTGTTTTTTTATTTTTCTGTGTAAATTTCTTTTAAAAGTTATTCTGTTTATGTTTTAATATATTATATATATCTATTTTCTGTATTTTATCTAGCTTAATAAAGTATTATTATTTTCTTTAGATTTTTATTCTAAAGAAAGCTTATAACTATTCTAATTATGCTCACAGTAATTGTATATCTTATTTATAATCTAGAAATATTTTAATAATGTTTTATAGTGTTATTTTAATTCTTTTAATTTAAATAGTTTTTATTTTTATTTTTATCTTAGATCTAAGGTAACTATTAATTATTTGTTATAGTTGGATAGAGTTTTGGAGAAGAGTTATAGTTTTAGAGAAGACTGTCATGGTCGATTGTCGCGGGCCGTTATGCCAAAGGGTCGGTTGTTACGCCAGTGTGAGAATTGTTATCTCAATGAATTGCCATACACTGTTACAACGGTTGTTAAGCCTTATAATAACTGATATAATAGTTCTGTATGGGATATACAGAAGTATAGGACAGAATAATGTATTACTGTAATGGTGCAGTGTAAATAACATAGAAGCAGATTCTCAATTAGGAAACAAAGAGGTTTGTAGGATTAATTATTTATCTAATAGTGTCTAATCAGATAATTTAAAAATTATATAAAAAATTATTTAGATTAACTAGCTGATTCTTTTTTTTTCTTTTTTTTTTTATGTTTAATATTCTGTTGAATGTATTTTAGATAGTAAGAATAAACTATATTTAGGCTAATTATTATATAATATTAAATATTATTTCTTTTTTTTTTGTATTTTTTTTATATATATTAGTATAGTAAATAACAATATACTGTTAATAGCTCTGATTATAAAAAAATTTTTTTATTAAATTTTTATTAAACTTAGTATAGTTTGTATAGTGGAAATATTATGTTGAAGTTTAAATCCTGAGATCTTTTTTTTTTTTCTTATTTTTATTATTTTTTTAAGTATAATCTTGTAAGTCTGTGTGATGGTAAGACTAAGTAATATAATTGGTTCTGTAGAGTTATCCTGAGGTATAAATAATAGTGAGAGTTATAATGATAAGTCTAGCTAATACTTTATTATTAATTTTAACAATCTAAATCTGCAGGATCTACTAGAAGGACTGTTTAATGAGAAAGTGTTTTTATCATTCTGTAAGAGTAATCTAAAAGGTCTATTTAATAGTTTGCTTTAATATCTAATAATTATTAAGAAATATCTAGCTAAAAGTATTAATATTATAAATAATAATGTTAAAAAAGATATATATATATATATAAAAGAGATTATAAATTTTAAAGAATAAATAAAAGATTATTGCTAAATAATAATAGAATTAATCAAGAAATAAAATACTGCAGTAATAAGTTTAAAGATTATTATTAAATAAATTAACACTTTAAAAGAAAATAAAAAACAGAAAAATATAAAGTTGCTTAATAATTAATTATTTTTTAATAGAATTGACCTAAAGTATGAATCTTAGAAAATTAATGTTAAGAATAAGCTGGAAATAAACATTAATCATTATCTGACTGCTTAAGCCTGTGTAGCTTATATAAAGAGCATATATAAGGGAAAAGCTGTGAATCATTTATTCTTATATTTTTAAAAAAACTTACCTCAGTATTATTAGAATATAAGTAATATTTTTAAATATCTGTAAATCATCTATATTAATAAGAATAAAGTTATTAATATTAAGATAGAACTATGTTATTTTGTGATAAAAGATATAAAATTTTAGATTTTTTTATTAAAATTTATACTTCTAATATAAGAGTTAGGCCTGACTAGCTCTGAATAGAAGAAGGAATTATATTATAAGTTTTTCTTTAAGATACAGTGTGCTATAATTAAAGAAAATATAGATTTAACTATTCTGTATACTATCTTTATATAAGATTATTATATTATCACTAACTAACTGGAATAGATCACTAAGAGAAAGAAATATACCTATAGATATAAATCTAAAAAAAATAAAAATCTAAGATTAAACAGCAATTTATTATTTATTATTATTAATTTAAAACTAAAGTTTAAAGTAATTTATTTAAATCTTTTTATAAAAAAATATAGAAAGTTTATTAAAAAGAATAAATATTTTAATTATAAATTATTAGAATATTATATTAATAAATATTCTTTTAAAAAAAAAACTTCTGATTTAAAGGTTCTTAAATCTATAGCTAAATCTATAGAGAAATAGAGAAAAGTTAATATCTAGGATAAGTCTTCTATCTAGGCAAGATATTAGTAGATAATAAAGCTTTAAATTTGTTATAGCTATTAAAAAATAAAATTATAAATATAACTATATTTATTTAGCTAATAAATAATAAATATATAATTTATACTAAAGCTTTAGCTAATATTAGAATTAATAAATTTATTTTTTTAAATATTTTTTTAGTAGAAAAACTTATAAAGTATTTTTAAATATATATAATCTTTCTAAAATAATTTTATAAAATAAAAAAATATAATAGGAAAAATATAGAATTAATCACCTATTTAATAATATTAATATTAATTATTAATAGAAGAATATAATGTCAGTTATCTTTTTTAATTATATAATTTAGTGAATATAATATTATATTTAACTAGTTATGGCTAAAGAAGTATAGAGTTTTTATAAATTATTATAATTATTATTTTATCTGGCCTAAGAAAGTATTATTGAAAGATTAAATAAAAAAAGAATAGTTTATTTATATATTAAAAAGAATCCTTTAAAGAGATAAACTAATAAATAGAATATATTAAATAAATATTAATTAATATAATAAATTTATAAAATTAAAGATTATAATATTTTGTTAAAAAATATTTATATTAAAAGATTTAATATAGAAAAAGTAGAATAGTATTTATTTAGATTAAATAAAGTATAATTTAATATTAATTAAATCTAGAAATTTATTTGTAGATATTAAATCTAAAATGGAGATTTAGAGGATAATTAATTTTAAAAAATAAAATTAAATTAAATCTATAATAAAAAGTATTAATATAGCTATAATTAGAAATATAATATTTTACTATTTAATTAAAACTAAGAAGTATAAAATCTTTATAACTAGTTTAAATAAGATTAAATATATATTAGAAAACTAATAATACCCCACTAAGAAGGCTAAATTTAAAGAGATTAAATAGTAATTATTATAATAGTATAGAGACTATACTAATATATTCTTAAAAATCTGATCTAACCAGTTATTAAAGCACTATAAGTATAATTATAAGATTGAGCTTAAAAAGGATCTTGAATTAAGATATAGCCTTTTATACTAAATATTAGAGGATAAGTTAGAAGCTGTTTAAGCCTATATCTTAAAGAATTTTGATAAAAATTTTATTATATTAAGTAATGTATTATTTGTTTTATTAATCCTAATAATTAGAAAGATAGATAAAAGATTCTGCTTCTGTATAAACTATTGAAAGTTAAATATAATAATTAAAAAAAATTATTATTTACTACTATTAATTAAGAAAGTATTTAAATAATTAGATAAGGCTAAGATTTTTATTAAGCTGGATATTTAATAAAGATTTTATTATATCTAAATATATTCTGAGTTTATAAAGTTAATTATATTCTAATATTATTATAGAATATTTAAATATAAGATTATACTGTTTAGATTAATAAATAGATTAGTAATATTTTAATAGTTAATTAATAATATTTTTATAGATTATTTAGACTAGTTTTTTATTATTTTTCTAAATAATCTGTTTATTTATAGTAATAATAAGATTAAATATAAGATTTATATATAGAAGGTATTAAAATGACTAAAAAAAGTAGATCTTTAGATAAGTCTTAAAAAGTATAAATTTTATATTATTATAATAAAATATTTAGGATTTATTGTTATACTAAAAGGAATTAAAATTAACTCTGTTAAAATTAAGATTATCTGTTTCTAGAAGATTTTAAGTACTGTTTAAAGTGTTTAGTCTTTTTTAGATTTCTGTAATTTTTATTAGAAATTTATTAAAAGATATAATTAGATTATAAAACTGCTGTATTAATTTATTAGATTAAATATTTAATTTATATAAAATTAAGATTATAAAGAGATATTTTAATTTTTAAAATAAAAACTTTATAAAGTATCTGTGTTTATATATTATAATTCTAAAAGATTAATCTAAATTAAGATTAATACTTTAGATGGGATAGTTATAGCTGTATTATCTTAATAGAATAAAAATTAGAAATAATATTTAATAGCTTACTATTCAGTGAGCATAACAGCTTTAGAATATAACTATAATATTTATAATAAAGAGCTCCTCGTAATAGTAAAAGCACTCTAAGAGTAGAGATTAGAATTAATCAGTTTATATAGATAAAAGATTTTTAATATCTAATTAGATTATTAAGCTTTAAAATATTTTATAACTATAAAATTTCTGAACATGTAACAGACATATTGATATAAATTTTTAAAAAAATACTATTTTGTTTTTTATTATTGACTAAAAAAGGCAAATATATTTATAGATACTTTTATTTATTAGAAAAATAAAGCCACAGTGAATTTAGATTATTAAAACTAAATTATAATTTTTTAATATAAAATTAAAATCATTAATAAAACTATTATTTTTAATCTAATTATTATAATAATTAATAATATAGTTATTATTTAAATATTTATCATAAATAAAAAATATATAAGAATAGCTGAGACTAAAAATTAAATCTCTAGAAAAAATTTCTAATGGAAAATAATTAAGAAGTAATTTTAATATAATAGCTATTTATATATGCTCAATAATAAGGACTTAAAAGCTTATTTATTGGATAAAATCCACCATTAACTATCTATTATCTATTTAAATTAAACAAAGCTGCATAGACTGATAAAAGATTATTTTTATTAGAAAGCATAGAGCTCTGATGTATACTACTATATAGATAACTACAAATTGTATAAGTGAATAGTAATTTGAAGAGATAAAAAACTAGGATAGTTTCAGCTATTATCTATTCTAATATAACTATAGTAACACCTTTCAATAGACTTTATAGAATTACTGCTGGATAAGCATAGGTATAATAATATATATATAATAATAGATTATTTTAGTAAGAGATCTATATTAATATTCTGCCAGAAAAATATTATAGTAATCAGTATAGTTAAATTATGGATATATTATATTTATCTCTAGACCAGACTGCCAGAGATTATTATATCAGATTATAAAAAATAGTTTATTTTAGAGTTCTAGAGAGAGGTCTGCTGGATTCTTTAGATTAAATTAAAATTATTAACCATTTAATATGTGCAAATTAATAGCCAAATAAAGATTATAAATTAATATCTTTAATAATAATTCCAGCCTTATATAAGCTTTACTATAGATAACTAGTTAGAATTTCTACTAATTGTGGACTTTATAATAGTTTTATTATTCTAAAAATTAATTAGAATATCTTTATTTAAAATAGAAAAAAAATATTAGCTTTATATATTATTTAATTAATTAAAATTAACACTAATCTAAAAGTTTATATCTAATAAAAAGAAAGTCTGAGTATAAATAAAACATCTAAAAAAGATATAAGATTATATATAATTAAATCTTTTAGAGGCCTAAAAACAGCAATATTAGCAAATAAATAAGTATTGCTATAAAATTAACTTTAATATTAAAAATAAAGTCTATATTAGTAGTAAAGAATAAAATATAGAATATTTTAATAGGAAGTTAAATTATTAATCTATTAGACTATACACAATCATATGCAAGGTCAGTAATAGCTTTAAACTGGATCTACTGGAGAGAATCTATATACACTAAGTTTTCTTACCAGATAAACTGCAATGTGTAGTATCAACTGAATCTTTGAAGGGCTAACTTAAGGATAAAATATTTATAATAACTATGAATAGATAATTAAAATAGAAAATAAAAAAGATTTTAAATATTTAATTATAATAAAAAAAGCTGTATTACTGAGTTAATTAATATAATTTTAATTTTAATTTTATATAATATTCTGTTTAAGATTTTATAAATATAGTATTAATATTAAAAAAATTTTATAATAATTATTTTAATAAATTAGGACTATTATAATATTTTATAAAGTAGATTGAAGCAGTAAAGAAAGATAAATTTATAAAAAAATATAATAATAATAATTTGTTAATAATACTATTTGAGGGTAAATATTCTTAAAAAGAGAGATAATATTATAGTTAATTATTATAAGTTATTATACTAAAGGGTTGGTTATTATATTAATATAAAAATTATTATTTTAATAAATTACTATATATTATTATAATAGTTATTAAATTTTATAATAATTAGTATAATAGTTTTGTGTAGGATATATAGAAGTATAAAATAGAATAATATATTATTATAATAGTGTAGTATGGGTAACACAGAAGTGGATTTCTGATTAAGAAATAAAGAGGTTTATGGGATTGACTATTTATTTAGTGGTGTTTAATTGGGTAATCTAAAGGTTATATAAAAGGTTGTTTAGACTAGCTAGCTGACTCTCTTCCTTCCTTTCTCTTCTCATGTTTGATATTCCGTTGAATGTACCCTAGGTAGTAAGAATAGACTACATTTAGGCCGACCGTCACAAAGACTAGGCTGGTTTCTAATTTTATGATAGAAAGTCCTGTGTCTGTCTGTGCTATTATTGTTATTAGAGATAATCCAGAAGTCAGTGTAATAGTGATTATCTAGTTATCTTCTGTGTTGGCTGTAATTTATAAGGTGCAGCTTAAAGATATATTATCTTATAATTTATATATTAATTCTATAAATTTAGATACTTCTTTCTATAATTTACTAATTTTCTAAGATTCTAAGATTCTGTTAAGATTTTTATTAGAATTATTAATAATTATTTATTATATTTCTTATAATTCTGTTTAGATTATATTTATCTAATTTTTTACTATATTTATATCTAATTAAAGCACCAGTATTATATTTTAGTATTAAATTTTGTATATTTAAACTTTTTAGTTATATTTTATTAATTCCTAGGATATTTATATTATCTATTATTGTAATATACTGTTAAATTCTATTAAATACTGTAAAACTTTTTATAATTTATCTATATTAAAATCTTTAGATTTAGTATTTTTTTTATTTTTTTTATTAATTTTTTCTACAGTTTTGTTTTTCTGTTTCTAGATATAGAGAACTAGTTTTATTACTATCTGTAAGATATATCTTCTTATTATTGATACATCTAGTATATTATATATGTCTGATATGTTCTTAAATAGCTCACCTATTTCTTTATATATTATACTACCTTCTTCATCCTTATCTAGAAATATAATATCTAGATTTCTTTCTTTTTAGTGATTAAAATTTTTTTATTTCTATTTATTTTGTGTGTAAATATAAATATAAATATAAATATAAATAAAGATTTTCTATTATTTAATTAGTGTGTCTAGTAAGTGATTTATTACCTTAATATATAGTTTTATAAATTGTTTAATATATAAGAACAAGTATGTAATAATAAATTATTATTAGAAAAAATTACTTATTAAGACTTTAATTAATTATATTATAAACTATTCTATACTATTAATTATAAATTTTTTAATAATTTTTATTAAATAGATATTAAATTTAATATCTATAAATTTTATAATTAAATAAATTAAATAAGATTATACAGATTAATTCTGTAAAAATTATAAATATTTTAATTATAAATTTATTACTATTTTTATATATTTAGTTAGAGATAAGAATCTAAAGAAGATTAATTTTATATTAATCTTGTTTGTATTCTGCATCTATTATAGAATTCTGATAAAATTAATAGCTTATATGATTTTTAGCTAACAAAGAATGTGTAGTTTCTTGAAATTTTAGGAATATCTGAGAAACATTCTTGATAATGGTTAAGCATATAATTATAGTATTGTATTAAAAATAAGGCTCTCTGATTTTTTTTTTATTAAATTGAGAACAGAGATGATTTGGAAGACGAAGAATATAAATCCTATTGTTTATACCTCTGCTCTGCTCCAAAATATATTCTTTTTATACTACATAAAAGTACAAAAAGAAATCCCTGAATTCTATAACTATTATCAAAATCAGACCATCTAAACCATCAACCCAAATTAATTGTTTATCAGTCACCATCAGCTCCGATACTGTACCCTAGACTAAATATAAAAATAAAATATACAGTACCTAAACTATAGCTATATATTAAACTATTCCTAGTATATTACTACTGCTTAACAATAGTACTTTTAAAATTATTAAATAATTATAATTTCTTTTTCTTTGACTTTTATTAATATTAGTGGATAAAAAAGTTGATCTGTTAATCTTATAAAAACTTTACTATTTAATAATATTTAAAGATTAAATATTCTAATATTAAAAAGTAATTATTATATTATCTATATTTATTATTTAACTATCTTTTATCTAAGATATTAAAGGATTATATTTTTATAAAATTTTAAAATAATTAGTTATACTTTCTATAATATAAATATAGTTTTTATAATTAAAATTGATTATTATATTAAGAGTACTACAGTCTAAATAGAATATACTTATAATCTTTAAGTTGATAAACACTAATTAAACACTTAGATACTTGTTTAAAGGATTAATACACAGAACTAGCTAATTAAAAAATAATAATTAATAGTATTAGAATGTCTAGCAATAAAGTACATTTAAGAATAAGATATAGTATAAAGAGAAGAAGAAAACAAAACATATCCCTACATCCTTGACTATCCGTTTGATAAGACTGTTGGACGATTTGTGGGGCCGTACGTTGAGGCAGCGGCTGGGTGGGACCATCAATGGCCTAGCATTCTTGCCCAT
>JAMAFV010000050.1:0-28139 GCA_023625935.1 Eurotiales sp. R13A2
AAGATTTTTATCTTAAATCTCTTTTGCCTAACTATAATATTCTTACTGAAGCAGGTAACAGCTTTGGGTACAAACATACGGAAATAGACCGTATTAAAATGAAAGCTAATTATAGTCAAGAACGCCGTGATAAGATAGGGATGTTAAATAAAGGTAAAAAATTAAGTGAAAGTATTAGAGAAAAAATAGCAATTAAAGCTTTATCTAGATCATTCTATGTTTATAGTCATGAAGCTTTAGTTAATATGAAAAAAAAATCTAAACCTATTATACTTTATAATAAAGATGGTACAGTATATGGGGAATATGTTTCTATTGTAGAAGCAAGTAAGAGTTTAAATTGTTCTATTAAAACTATATCAAGAGCTTTAAAGTCTAATAGTAAGTTATTAAAAAGAACTTTATATGTAAAGTATAAATAATTAATTGTTTGTGTTATAGTCCCACAAGTTGAAAATCTTATGTAACTTATAGAAGAAAATAAGATAAAAGTGGAATATCCTGACAAGGATATTGAGAAATAAAAATTTCTTGGCAATGTCAGTGAAAACGGTCAAAAATATTTAATATCGAGACCGTCGGTTATCTATATGATCGCTACAGACTGGGTCACTGATGGGTAGCTGTAATGCTGCTTAATGTACAGTCGGAACTTTACACTTATTGTGTATATAATATACGAATTTAAAGTTATTATAGCATTGTAATTTTTGCAATGTAAGTTTGTATGTTTTACCTTACGGTCAAATGTCTTTATGAGGTGCTACAGTTATTACAAATTTAATGAGTGCTATACCTTGAATAGGTCAAGATATAGTTGAGTTCTTATGAGGTGGTTTTTCTGTTAATAATGCAACTTTAAATAGATTTTTTGCATTACATTTTGTATTACCTTTTGTATTAGCTGCGTTAGTATTAATGCATTTAATTTCATATCATGAAACTGTTGGATCTGGTAATCCTTTAGGTATATCAAGTAATTATGATAGATTACCTTTTGCTCCTTATTACATATTCAAAGATTTAATAACAATCTTTTTATTTTTCTTTGTTTTATCTGTATTTGTATTCTTTATGCCTAATGCTTTAGGTGATAGTGAAAATTATGTTATGGCTAATCCTATGCAAACTCCACCTGCTATAGTGCCAGAATGATATCTTTTACCTTTTTATGCAATATTAAGATCTATACCTAATAAATTATTAGGTGTTATAGCAATGTTCTCTGCTATACTAATAATATTAGTTATGCCTATAACAGATTTATCTAAATATAGAGGTTTACAATTTAGACCTTTAAGTAAAGTAGCTTTCTACGTATTTGTGGCTAACTTCTTAATATTAATGCAATTAGGTGCAAAACATGTAGAGTCTCCATTTATAGAATTTGGTCAAATATCCACTGTTTTATATTTCTCTCATTTCTTAATAATAATGCCTTTAGTTAGTTTTATTGAAAATACTTTAGTTGAATTGGTTACTAAAAAAAATTAATTTTTTTTTTTATTTTTTTTAATAAAATAAAATTTTTTAAGAGCTTGAGTAGAGGGTTCTACGTTTTGATTGCAAATTGAAATACAGGGATTCGAGTTCCCCGGGCTCTTTTATTTATATATTAAGCTATATTTTTAATATTAATAATAATAATATTGAATATTATATAGAATATATTATATATTTAATAGTATTAGATAAATTTTTAGTTTATTATTAAAATTTATAATGTTTAAATTAATTATTATTATATTAATCTTAAGTAGTGTTATTTATACATTTATAAATAAAAAATTATATATATTTGATTAGTTTATTATCTGTCATTTCTATTATTGAAGGTTTATTAGTAGTAGTGCCTGCTTTATTATCTGTTGCTTTTGTAACTATAGCTGAAAGAAAAACTATGGCAAGTATGCAAAGAAGATTAGGTCCTAATATTGTAGGTTATTATGGACTTTTACAAGCATTTGCTGATGCATTAAAATTATTATTAAAAGAATATGTTGCTCCTACACAAGCTAATATAGTTTTATTCTTTCTTGGTCCTATTATAACATTAATATTTTCTTTATTAGGTTATCTTGTTGTTCCTTATGGTTCAGGATTATACATATCTGATTTTAGTTTAGGTATATTATACATGTTAGCTGTTTCTTCTCTTGCTACATATGGTATACTATTAGCAGGTTGATCTGCTAATTCTAAATATGCTTTCTTAGGATCTTTAAGAAGTACAGCTCAATTAATTAGTTACGAATTAATTTTAAGTTCAGTTATATTATTAGTTGTTTTATTATCGGGAAGTTTAAACTTAATATCTATAGTTGAATCACAAAGAGTAGTAAGTTTTATATTTCCTTTATTACCTTTATTTTTAATATTTTTTATAGGTTCTATAGCTGAAACTAATAGAGCTCCATTTGATTTAGCTGAGGCAGAATCTGAATTAGTTAGTGGGTTTATGACAGAACATTCTTCTGTTATATTTGTATTCTTTTTCCTTGCTGAATATGCGAGTATTATATTAATTTGTGCATTAAACAGTTTATTATTTTTAGGTGGTTATTTAAGTATAATACCTTTAGATATTTTAATAAGCTTTTTAAATATATTTTTAGATGTTAAAGAAACTATTATATATGATTTAATAATTAATATATCTTCTTCTCCTTTAAATTTAGCTATTAAAACTAGTATTTTTATATTTGTGTTTATTTGAGTTAGAGCTTCTTTCCCTAGAATACGTTTTGATCAATTAATGTCAGTTTGTTGAACAATACTATTACCAATAGTTATTGCCTATATTGTTTTAATACCATGTATTGTATATGGTGCAGGAATGTTACCAGTTAATATTACATTACTTTAATCTTTATATTGGTCAATTTAGACATTAATTAATGATGTCCATTTACTTACAGCATATGTAAGTTATATAAATATTAAAAAAAAATTATTTTTATTTTTAATATATAGTAAATAATATAAAAAAAGTATAAAAAATGTCTTTATTATTATTATTAATACCTTTAATAGGTATAAGTTTTGTTGTTTTAGAATCTAATTATGGTTTATCGATAAATAATATAAGAATAAAATCTATTGGATTAGTTGCTTCTGTTATTAATTTAATAGTTTCTTTATTTATGTTTATTTTATTTGATTTTTCAGGTAAACAATTTCAATTTATAGAAGAACAATATCAAATAAATTATTTTGATATATATTTAGGTGTAGATGGTTTATCTATATATTTTGTATTATTAACTACAATAATAATGCCTATTGCTTTATTATCTAATTGAAGTTCTATACAATCTAAAAATGTATTATCGTTTGTAGTAATAATTTTATTATTAGAAACATTATTATTAGCTGTCTTTTTAGTTTTAGACATTTTATTATTTTATATATTTTTTGAAAGTATATTACCTCCTTTATTCTTATTAATTGGTTTATTTGGATCAAGTAATAAAGTAAGAGCTAGTTTTTATTTATTTTTATATACTTTATTAGGATCATTGTTTATGTTATTATCCATAATAACAATGGCTTCTATAATGGGTACTACTGATTTTGATGCTTTATTTAAAACTAATTTTGAGTATACAACACAGTTATTTTTATTTTATGGTATATTTATAGCTTTTGCTGTAAAAACTCCTACAATTTTTTTAAATACTTGATTATTAAAAGCTCATGTTGAATCACCTTTATCAGGTAGTATTATTTTAGCTGGTATAGTTTTAAAATTAAGTTTATATGGTATATTTAGATTAATTTTACCTTTATTACCTAAAGCATCTTTAAATTATACATTTATAGTTTATGTAATAGGTGTAATAACTATTATATATGCTAGTTTTAGTACATTAAGAACTATAGATGTTAAGGAACTTATAGCTTATTCTTCTGTATCTCATGCAGCTGTATATCTTTTAGGTGCATTTAGTAATACTATACAAGGTATTGAAGGTGCTATTACTTTAGGATTAGCTCATGGTTTTGTATCTTCTGGTTTATTTATTTGTGCAGGAGGAATTTTATATGATAGATCTTCTACTAGATTAATAAGTTATTATAGAGGTATTGGACAAATTATGCCAATATTTAGTATATTATTCTTTATATTATCTTTAGGAAATTGTGGAGTACCTTTAACTTTAAATTTTTTAGGTGAATTTATGTCAATATATGGTGTATTTGAAAGAATGCCTATATTAGGTGTATTAGCTAGTTCTTCCATAGTATTTTCTGCTGCATATACAATATATATGTATAATAGAATAGCATTTGGTGGTTCATATTCTATGTTTTTTAAAGAAAATTTAAGAGATGTAAATAAAAGAGAATTTATTATGTTATTAATTTTTGTAGTTTTAACAGTATTATTTGGTATATACCCTGCTCCTATATTAGATGGTTTACATTATTCAGTTTCTTCATTAATATATAATGTTAATTAGTATTTAATTAATTAACTTTATATTAATTCTTATTAGCTCAATGGTAGAGCAAGATACTTCTAATATTTTGATCTAGGTTCGAGTCCTAGATAAGAATAATGTTCCATTGTTACTATTATTTACTCTTTTAAAGTATACAGATAAAAAAAATTGTCTAAAAAAAAAATAATTAAAAATATGCCACAATTAGTACCTTTCTTTTTTGTAAATCAAGTAGTATTTACTTTTGTAATATTAACAATATTAGTGTATGCATTTTCTAAATACATATTACCTAAATTTGTTCGTGTATTTATAGCTCGTTTATATATAAATAAGTTATAATTATAAGTTAATATTAATAGCCTATAAGATCAACATTAACTAAAACAATAATTAAAAATACATTAATAAATGGAAAAAAATTACATATTAAGTCCTTTGGATCAATTTGAAATAAAAGACTTGCTTTCTTTAAACGCGAATATATTAAATAATACTCATATATCTATAACAAATATAGGTTTATACCTATCAATAGGTTTATTATTAATAATAAGTTATAGCTTGTTAGCTACAAATAATAATAAAATAATACCTAATAACTGATCATTAAGTCAAGAGACTTTATATTTTACTGTACATGGTATAGTAATTAACCAGATAAACTCAAATAAAGGACAAATATATTTCCCTTTTATATATTCATTATTTATTTTTATTTTAATGAATAATTTAATAGGTATGGTACCTTATAGTTTTGCATCTACATCTCATTTTGTATTAACTTTTTCTATTAGTTTTACAGTTGTTTTAGGTGCTACAATATTAGGATTCCAACAACATGGATTAAAATTCTTCTCTTTATTTGTACCTTCAGGATGTCCTTTAGGTTTTTTACCTTTATTAGTTTTAATTGAATTTATATCTTATTTATCAAGAAATGTATCATTAGGATTAAGATTAGCATCAAATATATTATCAGGTCATATGCTTCTATCTATTTTAGGTGGATTTACATATAATATAATGACTAGTGGTGTATTATTCTTCTTCTTAGGATTATTACCTTTAGCCTTTATAATAGCATTCTCAGGTTTAGAATTAGCTATTGCTTTTATACAAGCCCAAGTTTTTGTAGTTTTAAGTTGTTCATATATTAAAGATGGACTAGACTTACATTAACAAATAAATAATAAAACTCATATTGAGATTTTAAGCTCTTATAGCTCAATGGTAGAGCAAGATACTGTTAATATCTGTATAGATGTTCGATTCATCTTAAGGGCTAGGGTAGATCCCTACAATAAGTGTTATACTTATAAATGGAAAGTTCGATATTATATTTCTGTATATATGTTATAATATATAGTTTAAAGATTAGGGTATAGAAGAAACTAGAAACATTATAAATTTTTAATTTATGTATTGTTAGCGAACACGTGCCCCCTACTATTAATTTTAATTTTAGAACCATAATTTACAGAAATCGTCTTATTATTCTCATATAAGAAATATATGTAGATACCTATAAATATTTCGGTATAATGTATTACATATTCGACATTTTAGATAGATATATCTATCTATCCAAATATAAACATTGAGTTTGATGATGGCTCTGATTGAACGCTGTCCAAGTACTTGACACATGCTAATCGAACGACTTTATTTTTTTTTTTTGTAAAGTAGTGGTGTACAGGTGAGTAAAAGATAATTTGGCTACCTTAGAGTAAGAGTAGATCTCTTATATAGAAAGGAAATATAAAAATTCCGCTTTAAGATGTTAATCTTTATCTCGGTGAAGTAGTAGAAAAGGTAACGTCTTTTTCTAGCTAACATTCGTAGTCGTGACTGAGAGGTCGATCGACCACATTGGGTCTGAAAAAACCCCAATGCGTATTAGTACAGCAGTGAGGGATATTGGTCAATGGTCTAACGACTGAACCAGTAACTTGGAAGAATGGAATGTATTATAAATAATACAACAACGATTAAATCGTATAAAATTCTAAATAGGATAATGATAATGACAATTTCCTATTTATAAGTCTTGACCAAATTACGTGCCAGCAGTCGCGGTAATACGTAGAAGACTAGTGTTAGTCATCTTTATTAGGTTTAAAGGGTACCTAGACGGTAAATAACACTTTAATAGAGTACTTATTTGCTAGAGTTTTATAAGAGAAGGAAGAACTTCTGGAGTAGTGATAAAATACTTTGATACCAGAGGGACTGGTAACGGCGAAGGCATCCTTCTATGTAAAAACTGACGTTGAGGGACGAAGGCTTGGGTAGCAAGAAGGATTAGATACCCTAGTAGTCCAAGCAGAAAATGATGAATGTCATAGGCTAGATAACAAATTTAGTTTATAAATGAAAGTGTAAGCATTCCACCTCAAGAGTACTATGGCAACATATAAACTGAAATCATTAGACCGTTTCTGAAACCAGTAGTGAAGTATGTTATTTAATTCGATAATCCGCGAATAACCTTACCACAATTTGAATAATATATTATTTTTATAATAATTACAAGCGCTGCACGGCTGTCTTTAGTTAATGTCGTGAGATCTGGTTAATTCCTAAAATTAACGAAAACCCTCATTCTATTTGTATATATAGAGTGGTTCTCCAGTATAGTGGAAAGATAAAAGGGATTAAGACAAGTCATCATGGCCTAAATATTGTGGGCTATAGACGTGCCACATATGCCTCTACAAAGGGATGCGATATTGTAAAATGGAGCTAATCCCCAAAATTGGATATAATATGGATTGTTGTCTGTAATTCGACAGCATGAATAAGGAATTACTAGTAATCGTGAATCACCATCGTCACGGTGAATCTAATCTCAGCTAGGTACTAACCACTCGTCAGGCGCTGAAAGGAGTATGTGCAATAAGTTTGGTTTGTTTATATATTAGCATATATAATTAGATATATGAATATGTAGATTAAATTTTCGTATGCATGACTTTAATTGGTGTTAAGTCGAAATATGGTTCGTGTAATGGAAATTGCACGGGATTAATAAAACTTAATCAACAAAAAACTTTAACTTGTTTTTTAAAAAGGAATTTAGGATATTCATCTTAAATTCTTTTAAAGGAAGGTTCCATTATAGGTAAAATGGGTTGAGCTGTAAACTCAATAGCAATATGCTTTTATGAGTTCGAATCTCTTGCTTCCTATAAAGACATGTATAAACAATTGTCTTTTTCTTTTTCATTTTTGATATTATATATAAATATATATATATGTATATGACAAAAATAGTATAAATTTAATTTATGAATAATATAAACATATTAAAAGATATTAATTATGGTTTTGTACCAGAAATGTTAGATATAATTTATTTATTATCTATTGTTTTTGGTGTTTCAGTAATAATTAACAAAAATCCTATTATATCTGTGTTATTTTTAATTGGATTATTTGTTAATATTGCTACTTTATTGATTGTTGTAGGATTAAGTTTTATAGGTTTATCTTACATTTTAGTATACGTAGGAGCTGTTTCAATTTTGTTTTTATTTATATTAATGTTAATTAATATTAGAATATCTGAATTAACAAATGAAACTAACAATGAAACACCTTTAGCTATTTTAACTGTTATGTTGTTTTATTTTATAATGGCACAAGTTTTACCAGGTAATTTAAAACTTTTATACAAAAACATATATTCTTCTAATATTCATGATATAAATATAAGTGAAAGTTTTTTAGATGAACAAATACAACATGCAAGTAGTAAATCTTGAGATAATTCTTTAGTAGATATTACTCATATAAGTAATATAGGTAATATTATGTATACAAATTATGCGATTTGACTTATTATAGCATCTATAATATTATTATTAGCAATGGTAGGTTCTATTGTAATAACAAAAAAACAAAATTAATATATATATATATATTAATAGGGTAAATAAGAGAATAAATAAATTTATATATCTTTATAAATTTGTATGTTTATAAAAAAAAAATGGTTTATATTCCTAAAAAAAATTTTCAACACCATCCGTTTCATTTAGTGTCTCCTTCTCCTTGACCTTTATATACAAGTATATCTTTATTTATACTTACAACTTCTACAGTTTTATTTATGCATGGTTTTGAATTTTTTCAATATTTTGTATTAATTAGCGTATTCAATGTTATATACTCTATGGGTTTATGATTTAGAGATATAATTTCTGAAGGTACTTATTTAGGTAATCATACTTATGCTGTACAAAGAGGATTAAACTTAGGTGTTGGTTTATTCATTATATCAGAAGTATTCTTTTTCTTAGCTATTTTCTGAGCTTTCTTTCATAGTTCAATATCACCTAGTGTAGAATTAGGAGCTCAATGACCACCTATGGGTATAGAAGGTGTTAATCCTTTTGAATTACCATTATTAAATACTATAATTTTATTATCATCTGGTGTTACTATAACTTATGCTCATCATTCATTAATACAAGGTAATAGAAAAGGTGCATTATACGGTACTATAGCTACAATAATATTAGCTGTAATATTTACAGCTTTCCAAGGTTTAGAATATTCTGTTTCATCTTTTACTATATCAGATGGTGTATATGGATCATGTTTCTATTTTGGTACAGGTTTCCATGGATTACATGTTATAATAGGAACAGCATTCTTAGCTGTAGGATTATGACGTTTAATGGCTTATCATTTAACTGATCATCATCATCTTGGATACGAGTCTGGAATATTATACTGACATTTTGTTGATGTGGTTTGATTATTTTTATATATATCAGTTTATTACTGAGGTTATTAGTAAATATATATTTTGCAAAAAGATAAAAAAAGTCTTTTAAACGTGTTAATTCAATGGTAGAATATTATGCTACGGACATAATTATATGAGTTCAAATCTTATACACGTTTGGTAATATAATTATATATATATATTATCTGCTAAAAATCACTTATCAGAGTCTTTATTAAATAAGATTATAATTTTTTAGTAAAAATAAGATAAGATAAGAGACCTTAGTTTAATGGTAAAACATGTGACTTTTAATCATTATCTTGTGGGTTCGAATCCCGTAGGTCTTATTAATGACTATAATTTAATGGTAGAATCGTCGACTTCCAATCGATAAGTGCTGATTCGAATTCAGCTAGTCATATTTTAATAGTTAAAAACGATCATAAGTTAGCGGTAGACTACTCGTTTACCAAACGAGGTGCGCTGATTCGAATTCAGCTGGTCGTAATTAAATAATTTAAGAGTTAGTAACTTAATTGGTAAAGGGTATCTTTGTCGAAGATATAGATGTCGGATCGAGGCCGACCTAACTCGAGATAGTTGTAAAGGAAAGGTTGCCATAGGTAGGGCGGGTCGTTTGCTAAACGATATATGTATATATCTAAGAGTTCGAATCTCTTCTTTTCCGCATAAGAGTATAGTTTAACGGTAAAACCGCAAACTTCAAATTTGCATTTCTTAGTTCAAGTCTGAGTACTCTTGTAAAAAAAATATATATTTATATGTAAAAAAAATCTGATTCTTTAACTTAACTGGTAAAGTGTATTCTTGATAAGAATATGTTCAGTGTTCGATCCACTGAAGAATCATAGAGAGTTGGCTGAGTGGTTTAAGGCGACTAGCTTGAGTCTAGTTAAAGGTAAAACTTTCATATGTTCGAATCATATACTCTCTGTTTATATAAGTACAGGTTAGAGCCAGGTTGGTTAGGCGTCTCATTTGGGTTGAGGAATTGTTATGTTCGAATCATAATAACCTGATAAAGTAAAATAAATTTACTACAATTTAGCTATAAACTAGTTATAGATTTCAATTTTTCAAAATTTATGTATGAAAAGAAATTATTATGGATAATTGGCTATACATTAAAGAATTTTTAGATACATGCTCTAAATTCTAAGAGAAATCTTTTAATAATAAAACAAAGTGAATTGAAATATCTCAGTAACTTTAGGAAAATAAATCAAACGAGATTTTTATTTAAGTAAATACTAAATAAAAGAAAGCCAACCATATATTGGTATAAGTAAAACGAATAGTATTTGTTTGAATATGTGTAAAAGGGGAACCTTCCTCTAAGGCTAAATATAATGTATAAGCGATAGTGAATAAGTACCGTGAGGTAAAATTTGAAATAGTAATTTTATAAGCAGCTCGAGTAAAAATTAAAATTAAAAATAAGAGTGTACCTTTTGCATAATGGGTCAGCAAGTTAATTTTAGATGCAAGTATATAATTAATTATCTTAGATAAACCAATTATGAAAAAATGATAAGTATCTAGAATTAGACCCGAAGGCTAGTGATCTTACCATGATCAGGGTTAAAAAAGCCCGAACGGGTTATCGTTGTATAGATATCCGATGAATTGTGGTAAGTTAGTGAAAGATAAAACTGACTAGTATAGCTGGTTTTCCGCGAAACCTATGTTAGTAGGTAATCCAATTTACATCTTAGCAGGTACAGAACTGTGATCTCGGACAATGTTATTATTAACATTTGTTTACATCGGGGGATTGTAGTGATTTTATCGGAGAGTATTTGCACTCGGAAGGGCAAAGATGATTATTGGATAATCGGACATAGTACGATAAGGTTGTATGTCTAAAGGGAAACAGCCCTGAACAAAAGTTTAAGGTTCCAAAATTATTGTTGAGTGAAATTAAGGATGTTTTTTTCAAAAACAATCAGGAAATAGGCTTAGAGGCGGCCATTTTTTGAAGATCTCGTAACAGAGCACTGATTAATTTTTTTAGGAAAAAATACCGAAAATTTAACGGATCTAAATAATATACCGAAACTTTGTACACAATAATTGTGGGGTAGCGGAACATCGGATGTTGAATATTTATATTCTTCTTTAAGAATATAAAATTTTTTTATTGGATTATATTAGTTCGTAGAATGGAGTTTTGTATAAAAAAAACTTTATATAATGATGAGGAAGTTTTAATAGAATGGAGTCTTATATATAAGTTTATAAAATAAAGTTTTATTAATCTAGTATAAAAAGCAACAATTGTTGCTTCAGGTTTTATAATATATTATAATTCAATTTCTCAATAAAATAAGAAAATTCCGATAGATAATGCTGACATGAGTAACGAAAAAGGGGCAACCCTCGCCTTAAGCTTATGGTATTGTATTTAATTTTCGGTGTCTAAGCAATTAATCTAAAGATAATTGCGATGACCTTAAACTATACCCTTTTAAAGGATTCTTTAATATATCTCAATGATTGTTAATATAGTGGATAATAAAAATATATATAAATATATTGTATATATACAATATGTATCTTCGAAAGTAACAGTAAAACCTTCACAAGGGGTTGGGTATAGATGAAGGGTTCTGTATTCACACATATTTCTTAGATTGTTATTATATAACCTATGCAAAGTAGCATAGGTTCTGGAAATAAATATCGATCTAGTGTGAATATCTAATTATAGTAAACCGTACCTAGATACTAACGCAAGTAAGCAAGTAGAGAATACAAAGGCGTTTGAGTGAACAATCATTAAGGAACTCGGCAAATTGACTACCGTAACTTCGGGATAAGGAGAGCCATTTTTATTAATTTAACCAAGAATTTGGATATTTATTAAATTAATAGAAATAGGAGGCATAGAATAATGTTGTACGACTGTTTAATAAAAACAAAGCACTCTGCCAAGATAAAATATCTAAGTATTGAGTGTGATGTCTGCCCAATGTCGGCTGGATAACGAATTTATCTTAATATAAAATTAAGGTTTTGAAGGATACCCCGATCAATGGCGGCCTTACCTATGAGGGTCCTAAGGTAGCGGAATACCTTGGCCGTTAAATGCGGTCTTTGCATGAATGACTTAACGATACAACAGCTGTCTCGATGATTGTCTCAGTGAAATTGGAATAGCAGTGCAGATACTGTTTACCTCTAGATAGACGAGAAGACCCTATGCAGCTTTACTGTTACTAATTACAAGAGCTTAACTCAAGTTAATTTCGAGTGTATAAGGTAGTCGTAAGATAACAATGAAACACCTTTATTTGTACTTACTATTTACTCTTGATGATTAGGAGGCAGTTTATGCGGGGCACAGATCCCACAAAAAGTACCTGGGTATATCCAAAGTTCATATTGTAAATTTGTAAGTTGTTAATTTACAAATATTTTAATTTGTTATTAATTATGTTAATAATAATACAGTTATTATTAGATTAAATTCAGTATATTTTTTATTTTTAGTAAGATTTTAACTATATGGTGAATAGATGTATTTTAAGCTTTAATCAATTATTTGGCTTATTTTTATATTAATATTGTATATAATCTTTATTAATATAATATTTACATATACTATAAAAGTTTAATGGCTAAATCTTGCTTTACTGTTTGACCTACAAGTCTATCAGTCGCGTAAGCGGGGCATATGATCACAAGATGCATAAAGGAAAGGTCTTGGATTAAAGAAAAAGTTACGCTAGGGATTTAGCTTAAGTCCCCTAATATCATAAGATATTATATATAATTTGGGTAAATTTCAAAAACAACTTTAAAAGTGAATTTGAAGCGAAACTTATTTTAGCTTTATTTTTTTTCATACAATGAAAAAAATAAAATAAGGACGTTCAACGACTATAAGGTGAGTATTGCTAACAATAATCCTTATTAGATACGCCCGACATCTTAAAAAAAATTGTATTTGTATAAATATTATTATTAAATAATAATGAAATAGACTTGATATTATATCAAGCTTGTTGTTTTTATAACAACGTTATAATACAAAACTATGTTAAATATTATAAAATCTAAATTAAATATTTCATATAAGAAAAAACGTAGTAATAATAAAAATGTAACTATAGGGTATAAATATTTTGTACCTTCTGTAAGAGATTGAAAAAATAGTATTTATGTTTATAATAAAAATACTTTAAGTTTAATACCAATAGCCAGTAATTATATTATGAAATTAATTAAAGGTTATTTTAACTTATCTAATTTAAAATTAGAGGAAAAGTTAAGAAGAGAAAGATTACGTCGTAGATCAGAAAAATTGTCTACAAATAAAATTTTTTTAAGTGATGGTGAATTTAAACATACTAATGATAAGGTAATAATTACTTTATATTTATATAATAGACAAAAGTTTAATTATTTATATAAATTAAAAAAAAGATATAGTAGATTATTAGTTAAAGCTAGATTTTTAAAAAGATTAAACCTAATTAAATCTTTAGCTTTAAGTATTCTAGAAAAACAAAGAAATAAAAACATAGATTTAATAAAAGTTTTACCTAGATTTAAAAAACATGTATCTTATTTTCAACATTTACAATATAAAAAATTTATTAGAAAATCTTTAAAAAGACTTAATTATTATATGTTTTATAAACAATTACTTTATATTAATCAAAATAAATTTAATTATTCTTATTTACAAGGTTTAATCTATTTAATTAAAAAAATATTTAATAAAAATGTAGAATTAAATTTAATTAATCTAAAATATTTTTATTTTAATAGTGATATCTTTTCACAACCCTTAGTTTTAAAACTAAGAAAAAAAAGAAATTTATTAAAATATTTAAAGGCTTGTGTTAGAAAAGTAAAAATAAAAAAAACAAATGAAAAATTAAGTAATAATTATTTTTTTGATCTTAATAAATTATTTAGTGTAGAAAATGATATATTAAATAATTTATTATACAAATTATTAGAAAAAAACTATAGTGGTCCTTATTATCTAAGACATAAATACAATACTTCTTTAAAAAAAGTAGTATTAAATAGTATAAAATATAAAAGAGTATCAGGAGTTAGATTAGAAGCTGCAGGTAGATTAACTAAGCGTTATACTGCTTCGAGATCTCGGTTTAAAGTTTTATACAAAGGTAATTTAGAAAATACACTCTCTTCTATTAGAGGTCATTCTTCTGTAGTTTTAAGAGGTAGTTTTAAACCTAATTTACAATATACTAAATTAAATTCTAAATCAAGAATTGGTTCTTTTGGTGTTAAAGGTTGAGTTAGTGGTGAATAAATTATCTTTTTATTTTTAATACAATATCCTTTTTTATAATAAGATGAAGAAATAGTCTGAACCATTTTAAAAAAAATGGAAATAAAAAAATTACTTTTTTATGATAACATAAATTGAACAGGCTAATTTGCGCAAGAGAGTACAAATTGAGTGCGCGGTTTGGCACCTCGATGTCGGCTTAGCTCATCCACATGAATGCAAAAATCATGAAGGGTTCGACTGTTCGTCGATTAAAGAGCTACATGAGCTGGGTTTAATACGTCGTGAGACAGTATGGTTTCTATCTTCTAGAGGAAATTTAAGTAAAATAAAGATAGCCCCTTCGTACGAAAGGAGTTGGGTATGTTGATCTATGGTTTACTTGTTGTTTATAATAACATAATTATTGTCGCTTACGTTTACTTTAGTAAGTTGTTTATAGGCATGGCAAGAAAGCTACATCAATTAAAGATAAGTGCTGAATGCATTTAAGCGCGAAACTCACTTTAAGATACTTATAAACGTAGTAGAACACTACGATTTATTAAAAAATTTTTTTTTTAATAGATAGGCTTTAGTTGTGTATAGTATATACATATATATACTGATATAAAGTACTAATTTTTAAAATACTAAAAATGTTTATTTTTTCGATATTTTTGTTTGTGTTAGCCTGGTTAGCATAAAAGTAATGCACCCGTTTTGTAATCGGAAGAAGTAAGTGCGATACTTGCACTGGGCTTTGTAAATTTAGACCCAATGGTCAAGTTGGTTAAGACATAACATTTTCACTGTTTTGACGGGAGTTCAAATCTCCCTTGGGTTGATAAAGAAATTAGCTCAGCGGTAGAGCTGTCGCTTTACACGCGAAAGGTCAGGTGTTCAAATCACCTATTTCTTAATGTGGATTGATGCAACGGTAGCATATTTGGCTCATGACCAGGAAATTTGGGTTCAATTCCTAAGTCCGCATATTAAGGCTATAGCTTAATAGGTAAAGCGAACTGCTCATGATAGTTTGAATAAATGTTCGAGTCATTTTAGTCTTAAATAAATCCAAGTGCTGAAATTGGTATACAGTGCAAACTTAAGATTTGCTGGCGTTAGCCGTGAACGTTCGACCCGTTCCTTGGATAAATAGGGGTTATAGTTTAATTGGTAAAACTACGATTTTGCATATCGTTATCTTGGGTTCAATTCCCGATATCTCCAATACAACATACTAATTCCTTATTGTTTATCTTATTCAAATAGACCACTTTAAAAAAAAATATTCGACAATTTAGATAAAAATAACTAAAAATTTTTATTAATTTTGTAAAATATTTTTATATTTTAAGCTCAAGAAGCTCAATTGGTAGAGCGGAAAATTGAAGATTTTTAGGTTACAAGTTCAAGTCTTGTTTTGAGCAAAGGTTTTGATAAGAGATACTTTAATGTGAAAATGATAACATAGGTTATAATATTGTAACTCAAGGGTCCGATTCCTATAACCTAAACACATTTAGCGCTCTAATTCTTTACGTTTGTAGTAAAGAGATTGTATGTTTATACATATAATTAAAATTTACAGGATAAAAAAACAAATTAAGACACAGAAAATAAAGATTCTGTTTTTTTATTTGATTGTTTTTTTTTCAGGGGGTGCGGATATGCTGGAATTGGTAGACAGGTCTCGTTTAGGTTGAGTATATTATAAGTTCGAATCTTATTATCCGTATAATATCTCGTTGACTAATAGGTAAGTCCTAAATTTTTGGTATTTATTTATGAGTGTTCGAATCGCTCCGAGATAAAGCCAAGGTAGTTTAATGGTAGAACAATAATTTCATGAATTAAGAATGAGAATTCGAATTTCTCCTTTGGCTTAAGGTGGGTGTAGTTCAATGGTAGAACAGCTGTATGTGGCATAGTATATCCTTGTTCAATTCAAGGTACCCTCCCTTTTTTTTATATTGAAAAATATTATTTATATAAATACGTTTTTGTAGTAAAATTTTATATTATCATGTAGTACAGTGTATAATATTATATATTGTCACCTACAGAAAAGAGTAGTGATTTACGAAGAGAATACTCTACATATGCTGATGAATCTTTTATTAGTCTGAAAAACCCTACAGAATGAGAAGAAAGATGATTTTTATCTTCTAATGCAAAAGATATAGGAACATTATATTTAATGTTTGCATTATTTTCTGGTTTAATAGGAACAGCTTTTTCTGTATTAATTAGATTAGAATTATCAGCACCAGGTGTGCAATATATAGCCGATAATCAATTATTTAATAGTATTGTTACAGCTCATGCTATTTTAATGATTTTTTTCATGGTTATGCCTGCTTTAATAGGGGGTTTTGGTAATTTTTTATTACCTTTATTAGTAGGAGGTCCTGATATGGCTTTCCCTAGATTGAATAATATAAGTTTTTGATTATTAGTACCTAGTTTATTATTATTAGTTTTCTCAGCTATAATTGAAAATGGTGCGGGTACAGGGTGAACTCTTTATCCTCCATTATCAGGAATACAAAGCCACAGTGGTCCTAGTGTAGATTTAGCTATATTTGCGCTACATTTAAGTGGTATAAGTAGTATGTTAGGTGCTATGAATTTCATAACAACTATATTAAACATGAGAAGCCCAGGAATACGTTTACATAAATTAGCGTTGTTTGGTTGAGCTGTATTAATAACAGCAGTGTTATTATTATTATCATTACCAGTTTTAGCCGGTGGAATAACTATGGTTTTAACTGATAGAAACTTCAATACATCTTTCTTTGAGGCTGCAGGTGGTGGTGATCCTATATTATTCCAACATCTTTTCTGATTCTTTGGACATCCAGAGGTTTATATATTAATTATACCAGGTTTTGGTATAGTTAGTACTGTTGTTTCAGCAGGATCTAATAAAAGTGTATTCGGATACTTAGGTATGGTTTATGCTATGATGTCTATTGGAGTATTAGGGTTCGTTGTTTGAAGTCATCATATGTATACAGTTGGATTAGATGTAGATACTAGAGCTTATTTTACAGCTGCTACTTTAATAATTGCAGTACCAACTGGTATTAAAATATTCTCATGATTAGCTACATGTTATGGAGGATCATTACATTTAACACCTCCTATGTTATTTTCTTTAGGATTTATAGTTTTATTTACTATTGGAGGATTAAGTGGTGTTGTTTTAGCTAATGCATCTCTTGATATAGCATTCCATGATACTTATTATGTTGTTGCTCATTTCCATTATGTATTATCTATGGGTGCAGTATTTGCATTATTTAGTGGATGATATTTTTGAATACCTAAAATATTAGGTTTATCTTATGATCATTTTTCAGCTAAAGTTCATTTCTGAATTATGTTTATAGGTGTTAATCTTACATTCTTCCCTCAACATTTCTTAGGTCTACAAGGTATGCCTAGAAGAATAAGTGATTATCCTGATGCATTTTACGGTTGAAATTTAATAAGTAGTATAGGTTCAATTGTAAGTGTTGTAGCAACATGATATTTCTTAACTCTTGTTTATAAACAATTAACAGAAGGTGAAGCTGTATCAAGATATCCTTGATTAACACCTCAAATGTTTAGTGATACATTCCAAGTATTATTTACAAGAAATAATACTTCACTTGAATGATGTTTAAATAGTCCTCCTAAACCTCATGCTTTCACTAGCTTACCTTTACAATCATAAAGTAATAGGATTGCTTGCCCTATTACGGTAGGAAATAAAAAAAAAACGAACTATATTTTTATTTTCTTACTCCATGCTTTAAGTAACTTATCTTTATACTTAAAGTAAAAGGGTTGTATATGTATATATATATATATATATAATATGAAAAAATGTAAATATAAACTATATAAAAGTATAATATTTTTACATATCTATATATAATAATCCATATCGATTGTATTTCGAAAACCATAATAAATATATGACTGAAAACGATATTGTTACAAGTAGCGAAAATAACACTCCTTCTTCTACTTTAGAAAAACTAAAACCTGGTTTACAAGCCGATGTAAAGTCCTTTAATGATTACCCGGATAAAGTAAAAGAAGGATGTGATAAATTTACAAAAGCTAGATCAGAAGGAGATACTGATACAGTAAATAAAACCAGGTACGAATTGCGTCTAATGCGGGATAAACTTAAACCTGTTGTATCTAAGGTAGAAGATAAAACAGATAATGACGATCCTCTAGCAGAAGAGCTTCGTTCCAAATTAGCTAAGGGGGATGAAACCCTCTATGCCACTAATTTATCAAAATTAGTGGATAACACCACAAGTTTTGACCTAGGTCAAGACTTGGATGATATGGATATATTCGGTTGTGGTGAATAATTTTAATGCTACAATGTCTATAGACATAGATTTATATTTGTTATAAATCTTACTTTATGCTTTAAGTAACTTATCTTTATACTTAAAGTAAAGAGGTTGTATATGTATATATAATATGAAAAAACGTAAATATAAACTATATAAAAGTATAATATTTTTACATTTTTATATTTAATAATCTTAGTTATGAATTATATATTATATATATACGACTATGTTACAATCAGCAAGACTAATAGCTACAGGTTTAGCTACAACAGGTTTAATAGGTGCAGGTATCGGAATAGGTATTGTGTTTGGTGCCTTAATTTTAGGTGTTTCTAGAAATCCTGCTTTAAGAGGACAGCTCTTTAATTACGCTATTATAGGGTTTGCATTCTCAGAAGCTACAGGTTTATTTGCTTTAATGATGGCATTCCTTCTGTTATATGTGGCTTAAATTTATATTTTAAGGATCTTAGTTTAATAAATAAAACTATTATTGTTCCAATAATTTCAATAAGGATATAGGTTCAATAATTATATAGGTTCGAATCCTATAGTTCTTAATTCTCATATGGTGATCCTTTTATTTACTTTTGCTTTTTAAAAAACAAAAATTATATAAATTCTCTATCTTTAATATTTATATAAAAAACAAAACAAAACAAAAAAAACATAAAATGACAACTACAACTTTTTTTTTATTTTTAATTCCTATATTAGCTGTAATACTATTAGCAGTTAATATAATTTTCTCTCCTCATAATTCATATTTAGAAAAAGATAGTGCTTTTGAATGTGGATTTCATTCTTTTTTAGGTCAAAATAGAACACAATTCAGTATATCTTTTTTTATATTTGCATTATTATTTTTATTATTTGACTTGGAAATTCTTTTAGTTTACCCTTATATAGTTAGTGCTTATACTAATGGAATATATGGATTATCTATAATGCTTTTATTCTTTTTAGTGTTAACATTAGGATTTGCTTTTGAATTAGGGAAAAACGCATTAAAGATAGATAGTAGACAAGTACATAATTTAGATTATAAATTATGAAATGGTTATTCTTTAATATATAGTTAAATTAATGTTAGTTATATATTATTATAATTATAATAAAAATTGAAACTTTTTTGGTAGGTAAAAAAAATAAATTTTGTATATTATTAAATTAAATATAGATAAATATGATATTTAAAGCAGGAATTCTACAATTAGATGCTCCTACTCCTTGGGGTTTATTTTTTCAAGATAGTGCCACACCTCAAATGGAGGGATTAGAGGAATTACATAATAATATAATGTTTTATTTAGCTATCATATTATTTACTGTAGTTTGAATAATGATAACTGTTATAAGAAATTTTGTAGCATCAAAATCTCCTATATCTCATAAATATATGAATCATGGAACATTAATAGAATTAATATGAACTATAACACCTGCATTAATACTTATATTAATTGCATTTCCTTCATTTAAATTATTATATTTAATGGATGAAGTTATGGACCCTTCATTAGTTATATATGGAGAAGGACACCAATGATACTGAAGTTATCAATATCCTGATTTTACTAACGATGAAGGTGAGTTTATCGAATACGATTCATATATAATACCTGAAAGTGATTTAGAAGAAGGAAGATTTAGAATGTTAGAAGTAGATAACAGAGTTGTTATACCTGAATTAACACATACAAGATTTGTTATATCAGCCGCTGATGTAATACATTCATATGCATGTCCTTCTTTAGGTATTAAAGTTGATGCTTATCCCGGTAGATTAAATCAAGCTTCTGTTTATTTAAACCGTAAGGGTACATTCTTTGGTCAATGTTCAGAAATATGTGGTATACTTCATAGTTCTATGCCTATTGCTATACAATCTGTTTCTATAAAAGATTTCTTATTATGATTAAGAGATCAAATGGAATCATAGAATTTATAACCTTAAGTTAAATGTAATATTTATAAGTTTAAGCCTTATACATTTATAAAAAATGGATATTTATAATATATTATATTATAAATACGAATATGTTGATAAATCGAATAAAAAAAGTTTAATATGAATTTTTCAATATTTTTATTTCTTATAGGAACATTAGGTTTTGTTTTAAATAGAAAAAATATAATACTTATGTTAATTTCTATTGAAATAATGTTGCTATCTATAACATTTTTAATATTAATAAGTTCATTTAGTTTTGATGATATTTTAGGTCAGACTTTTGCTATATATATAATAACTATAGCAGGTGCAGAATCTGCAATAGGTTTAGGTATATTAGTAGCATACTATAGATTAAGAGGAAGTATATCTATACAATATAAGTAGTGTATTTAACATTGATAGTTTTACCTTTATTAGGTTCAATATCTTCAGGTTTTTTTGGAAGAAAAATAGGTGTTACTGGATCACATTTTATAACTTGTAGTTTAGTTATTACAACAACAATTTTAGCTTTATTATCTTTTATAGAAGTAGGTATTAATAATATACCTGTAACAATAAATGTAGCTAGATGAATAGATGTAGAAGCATTAAATGTTTTATGGAGTTTTAAATTTGATTCCTTAACAGTTTCAATGCTTATACCCGTATTAATTGTATCAAGTTTAGTACATATTTATTCTATAAGTTATATGAGTCATGATCCACACAATCAAAGATTCTTTAGTTATTTAAGTTTATTCACATTTATGATGATAATACTTGTAACTGGTGATAATTATTTATTAATGTTTGTAGGTTGAGAAGGTGTTGGTATTTGTTCTTATCTTTTAGTAAATTTCTGATTTACTAGAATTGCAGCAAATCAAAGTTCTATTTCTGCATTACTTACTAATAGAGTTGGTGATTGTTTTTTAACAATCGGTATATTTGCCATGTTATGATCTTTTGGTAACATAGATTATAATTTAGTGTTTTCATTAGCACCTTACTATAATGAAAATATAATAACTATTATTGGTATTTGTTTAGTTATAGGTGCTACAGCTAAAAGTTCACAAGTTGGATTACATATTTGATTACCTCAAGCTATGGAAGGTCCTACTCCTGTATCTGCTTTAATACACGCTGCTACTATGGTTACAGCTGGTGTTTATTTATTAATGAGATCATCACCTTTAATAGAATATAGTTCTACTGTTTTAGTTATTTGTTTATGATTGGGTGCTATAACTACTGTATTCAGTTCGTTAATAGGTTTATTCCAACAAGATATAAAAAAAGTTATAGCTTACTCTACTATGAGTCAATTAGGTATGATGGTTATAGGTATAGGATTATCTTCTTATAATATAGCTTTATTTCATTTAGTTAATCATGCATTTTATAAAGCATTATTGTTTTTAGGAGCTGGAGCAGTAATACATTCAGTAGCTGATAACCAAGATTTTAGAAAATATGGTGGATTAAGACCATTCTTACCTTTAACATATTCAGTAATGTTAATAGCTTCTTTAAGTTTAGTTGCTATACCTTTTATGACAGGATTTTATTCTAAAGATTTAATTCTTGAGTCTGCATATGGTCAATTTTATTTATCTAGTAATATAGTATATTTTATTGCTACTATAGGTGCTATGTTTACAACACTTTATTCAGCAAAAGTATTATATTTAACTTTTTTAACTAATCCTAATGGACCTTTAACTAACTATAAACATGCACATGAAGGAGATATTTTCTTAAATATACCTTTAATGATTTTAGCTATATTCTCTATATTTTTTGGTTTTGTAACTAAAGATATATTTATAGGATTAGGTACAGGGTTTTTCTCAGATAATAGTTTATTTATACACCCTAACCATGAAATATTATTAGATACTGAATTTGCTGTACCTGTATTATTTAAATTATTACCATTTTTCTTCACAATTTCTTTAAGTATAATATCAGTTTTATATTCAGAATATACACCTAATTTATTAATTAAATTTAAATTCTCTAATATAGGTTACAATATTTTTAGTTTTTTCAATCAAAGATTTTATATAGAATTAATTTATAATAAATATATTGTTGAGTATATTTTAAAATTAGGTGGACAAACTACAAAAAGTCTTGATAAAGGATCAGTTGAGTATTTAGGACCTTATGGGTTAGAAAAAGGATTATTAAGCTTAAGTAATAGTATAAATAATTTAAGTACAGGTGTAGTTACTACATATGCATTATATATATTAATGGGTTTAATTTTCTATATAACATCTTTATACTTTTCTTATTATGATAAAAATTTATTAATATTAATCATATTTACTTTATTTGTAGTACTGAATAATAAAAAAAATTTAAGTAATAAAAATACAGCTATATAAACATAAACAAATTTAATACAATATATTATTAACTTTATTTTTTTTGTTATTAGCATCTATTTTTTCCCTATTATTATCTAATTCTTTAGCTTTTAGAAGAGATATTTCAATTCTTTATTCTAGAATAGGTATTATTGTTTTAGCTTTCTGTATATATTTAGCCTATAATAGTTTATTTATAACATATATAGATAATGGTATTGGTATATTTGGAGGTTTATTTTATATATCTTCTATAACACAATCTTTTCATATATTAATTTTTTTTTTAAGTTTATTAATATTAAATATGACAGGTTTTTACCCTAGAAAATTAGTTATTAGTAAGTATTTAAATTTTTTTAATTTATTTTTTTCAAGATTAGAATTTTTAAAAAAACTTACAGTTTCTAATATTATTTTAAAAAATGGAGAGCAGTATTCTATTTTAGAATATACTTTAGTTATACTTTTTGTTATAATAGGTAGTATTTTATTAATATCAAGTAGTGATTTAATCTCTATTTTTTTATCTATAGAATTACAAAGTTATGGTTTATATTTATTATGTGCTATTTATAGAAACTCAGAATCTTCTACTTCTTCTAGTTTAACTTATTTCTTATTAGGTGCTTTAGCATCTTGTTTCATATTATTAGGTATTGCAATTATTTATGCCAATTTAGGTATAACATATTTAGATCATTTTTATTTAATAAATAATTTATCTTCTATATTAAATTTAGATATAGATAAATTAAATAATTATACTATGTTCATACCTTATTCTATTTTGTTAATAGTTGTTGGTTTATTATTTAAAATATCTGCAGCACCATTTCATTTTTGATCACCGGATGTTTATGATGGTATACCTACAATAGTGACTACATTTGTAGCAAATATTGCAAAAATATCTATACTAATATTAATATTACAATTAGTTCATTTTTCAAGTAATATATATATTTCTACAAATTATTCTTGAACAAGCAGTTTATTATTGAGTTCTTTATTATCTTTAACTATAGGTACTATATTAGGTTTAACTCAATTTAGAATTAAAAGATTATTAGCTTATAGTACAATATCTCATTTAGGGTTTATGTTGTTAGCTTTAAGTATTAATAGTGTAGAGTCTATACAATCTTTCATATTTTATTTAATACAATATAGCATATCAAATGTTAATGCCTTCATAATACTAGTAGCTATAGGTTATAGTTTATATAGCTATAATGATAGTAATATAAGTAATAAACAAATAATAGATAAAAATAATTCACCTATACAAATGATAAGTCAATTAAAAGGATATTTTCATATAAATAGTATTTTATCTTTAAGTTTTGCTATTACTTTATTTTCATTCGCAGGTATTCCACCTTTAATGGGATTCTTTGCAAAACAGATGGTATTTTCTTCTGCTTTACAAGAAGGATTTGTTTTCTTAACTCTTATTGGAGTATTAACTAGTGTTATAAGTGCTGTTTATTATTTATACATTGTAAAAACAATGTTTTTTGATTGACATTCTTATACTTATTTAAGTAAATTAAGCAATTTAAGAATACCAGCAATTGTTATGCAAAATAATAAAAAAATAAAAGAAGTTTATTTTAATTCAGATTTTGCTTTATCTAGTTCTTTTAGTTTAAGTATTTCTATATTAACTTTAGTTATATTATTATTTATGTTTATGCCTAATGAATGATTAAATATGTCAAATATTTTATCTATTTATTTATTTGTTCCTAATGCCTTATAAACTAGGTAGGTTAATTATTATGTTATACTATGATTATCCCCTAATTTATAAATCTATATTGAGCATTTTAGATAATAATAATATCTTTATAACTGTTTTTACAAAAACTATTAAGATTTTTGTATCTTTTTTGAAGATTTAGATTATTGAATTTTGAATTTCTTTATTAATAAAATTAATATTTAATTAATTAATTTTATTAATATTCTTATTAGCTCAATGGTAGAGCAAGGTACTTTTAATATCCTCCCTTGATCTAGGTTCGAGTCCTAGATAAGGATAAGTTTCACGATACTTATTATTTACTCTTTTAAAGTGTACAGATAAAAAAATTGTCTAAAAAAAAAATAACTAAATATGCCACAATTTTTGTTTTCTAAATTAAAATCTTTATGCTCAAATTGATTTCAATTTTTGTCTAAAAAACAATTAGAAATATCTTCTAATTATAAAATTAAAAAATGTTTATTACTAAAATATATTAATGATCCTAAATATATTTGTTTTATAGGTTTTTTTCTATTTAAAATCCTAACAGCTTATCCTTATGAAGTTTTAATAAGTGTTAAAACATTAATTTTCTTTATTATAATGAGGAAAATTTTAGGTATATTTTATATGAAATTTATACCGATAGTATTAGATTTGATACTAAAAAAATTAAATATAAGCTTAAAAGAAACATATAAAAAATGGGTAATAATTTTTCTTATTATATTAGTAAAATATTTTATTTACTATATCGGTGGTATGTTTGCTCTATTATATATTTTAATTTTTGATGTTTCAGTTTTTGATTGTTTACCTGGTACATTCGATAACATAAATAAAGTTAAATATATAACTCATATTAATCCAGAAATAATTTCTATACCAAGTAGAACTCCAAGTCCACGTCAAGAAATAATTTCTATACCAAGTAGAACTCCAAGCCCGCGTTCAGGAATTATTGTAAGTTCAAGTTCAGATAGTTCAAATGATCTTTTTGTACGTCAGAGTCCACAGTATAATACTATTGCACAAACTCAAGTTAGAGGTAATACGGCTGTTACAGCCGTAGAAAGTCAAACTAGAAGTAATACCTCTGCTGCAGTAGTAGAAAGTCAAGCTAGAAGTAATACCTCTACAGCTATTACACAAACTCAAGCTAGAAATAATACATCTGCTATTACCACACAAAACCAAACAAGAGGATTAACTAATACTAATCCTGTATGATGTAGTCAATTACGTTTAGTTACTGCTGGTAATCCAAATAGTAGAATAAGTTTAAGTGAACATACTGATATTATAAATCATAATCATACTTACGGGTTTTTTTCTATTAATAGTTATAGTGATTTAGCCCTTTCAGGAGAAACTACATTAATCGCTCGTTTACATTTTTTAATGGCACATCCAGAAGGTAATCCTTCTTATATTCAAGGTATTTATATAGATCATAATAAAGTACATTCTATTTACATACCAGAATTAAGAGCGTATTATGATCCATATCATTCTATTTGATTTGATAAAGAAAATTATAGATGACTTGAAACAAGTCTTTTATTTGGTAATGAAGATGGAGAAATGCTTTATTTTTATCCATTAAAATTAAAAAGAAAAAATATTGAGGCTATAACTGTTTGATGATTTAGTAGACATATAACTAGTTTACCTTATCCTTTTGACAGTGATGATAAATATATTTTAAAAGAGTTAGGAAGTTGAACTAGTCTTCATTATAATTTGTATGATTATCTTCAATATCCTATAAGTCAATCATCTACTCTTTCACCTGAAACATATAAAAATTTTTTATTATCTTTAGATGAAGGTAGATTAAGACATTATTTTTTAAAATTATTTGTTTTATATTCTCCTTATGATAAATATCAAATTATTATCACTAAAATTGATGAAATCTTGCGTAATCCATTAATAGACAGTGATACTAAGAATCGGTTTCGTTTGTTTAAATATCAATTATGTGCACAAAGAGTACAAAATAGAGTATTATTTGATGTAATATGTGATAGACTTTCATTTATAAAAAATGATCCTAAATTTAGATATATGTTACCTTCAGATTTTATGATTGAAGAAAACAGAAAATATATAAAAACGAAACTTCCAGAATTAAAATATGGTTCTGTGGATGAAACAACACTATCGGACGATGAGTCTTGAGAAAAATTAAAAGTACATGATGAAAAATTAAAAGATAAAAAATGAATTGATTATAATCAGCGTACCCCATTTAATAAATAAGTTTAGTAATAATATATTTTAGTAATAATACATTTAGTACCTATAAGATCAATATTAACTAAAACAATAAATAAAAAAAAATATAATAACTATGTAAAAAAAAGTATATATATCTATATATATAAATGAGAATATTTAAAAGTCATCCTTTATTAAAATTGGTGAATTCTTATGTAGTGGATTCACCTACACCATCTAATTTAAGTTATTTATGAAACTTTGGGTCTTTATTAGCCCTTTGCTTAATAATCCAAATTGTTACAGGTGTAACATTAGCAATGCATTATACACCTAGCGCATATGAAGCTTTTAATTCTATAGAGCATATTATGCGTGATGTAAATAATGGTTGATTAATTCGTTATTTACATGCTAATACAGCATCTGCTTTCTTTTTCTTAGTTTACCTACACATAGGAAGAGGTATATACTATGGTTCATATAAGGCTCCTAGAACTTTAACTTGAATTATAGGTAGTATAATACTTATAATTATGATGGCTACAGCTTTCTTGGGTTTGTCAAATAGCCCAAAATGACACAAACAAAATAAAAATAACAAAAGTAAAAACAATTTTAATATAAGATATTTTTCTACTGATACTAATTCAAGTAATAATAGTAAAGTGATTACTGAATTTTTAATAAGTAAAAATTTAAGTCCAGTGATTTGCTTCGAAGATTTACAACTTCAGGAAATTAAAGATAAAATAAATAAATTTTCAAAAGATAAAGCGGGTATTTATTTAATACTTAATAAACTAACATTAGATTATTATATAGGTTCTGCATCAACTAGTAAATTTTATGCTAGATTTTATAGACATTTAATAAGTTTGATGGGAAGTAAAATTATTAAAAATGCGGTAAGAAAGTATGGTATTGATAATTTTGCATTTATTATATTAGAGTTATTTCCTGAAGAAGTAAATAAAGAAAACAATAAGAAGCTATTAAACATAGAAGATTTTTATCT
>JAMAFV010000051.1:0-27793 GCA_023625935.1 Eurotiales sp. R13A2
TAAGAATGGAGGGTTGAGTTTGTGAAGCTTTTGCCCATGAGGGCAGGGTGGCCACCAGGGCAGGGCAGACCAACAGCAGCAGCTGTGGGGCAGCGACGAGACGAATACGTACGTAAGTAATTTTCATGTAAAATAAACGATCCAATAGGATTACGTTCGTAATACGGGGTGCCAGCGCTGGGGTCTAATATCGATCGAGTAAGGTGGTAATGTAATCCTTTCAGAAATGATCAACTTATACTGCTTGCTGACAGGATTACGATACAGCTATCTCGAATTCAGAGGTGGCAAGACACCAAAGAGGTGCAAGAAGCCCATTCCCCGACGTCGTAGGGTTGGATGGGAAGTGTTACTCGTCTCTTCGCAGCCCCACCCTGCGGGTTACGGCGCGACTCAAACCGGTTAGTGTATTGGCAACTTACATAGTAACTTATAACTATCCTTGTCGTCTCTGAACGTAAATCAATTTCTTACTAGACAAAATTCAAGCGTCGCCCCGGAGCCTGTAGTGTCCTTTTGCCTATCACGCCGTTCTTGCAGGCACCTCGGTCTGCGACTACAGAGCTCTACGGCGGAAAGTGCGGCAAAGCAATATCACAATGCTATCCGGCAACAAAAGAAAAAAAACTGCAAGGGATTCCTTGCAGACAATAACAATATATGGAAGGCCGCCAAGTACCTGAAATCGGGAGAGGATACAGCATTCGGAAAGATTCCATAGCTCAAGAGGACAGATGGAACCACTACTACCGATCATGAGGTACAAGCAGAAGGATTATTAGCCAAATTCTTTCCTCCCTTGCTAGACGATATTGATGCGGAAGGACCTAGACCACAAAGAGCACCAACAGAGACCCCCGCTATCACCATGGAGGAAGTAGAGCGACAGCTATTCGCAGCGAAATCATGGAAGGCACCGGGAGAAGACGTTCTGCCGGCGATAGTTTGGAAGATGACTTGGCCCGCTGTCAAACATAGGGTCCTTGACCTATTCTCCACGTCGCTGGAAGAGGGCACGTTGCCTAGTCAGTGGAGACATGCAAAGATCATACCGCTCAAAAAGCCGAATAACGAGGACTACACGATTGCGAAAGCCTGGAGACCGATTTCGCTTCTAGGGACACTTGGCAAGATACTTGAACCCGTGGTTGCAAAAAGGATCTCCCACGCAGTGGAGACATACGGCCTGCTCCCCACGAGCCACTTTGGAGCTCGAAAACAACGATCAGCGGAACAGGCACTCCTGCTTCTGCAAGAGCAAATCTACCCAGCCTGGCGTGGCCGTAGAGTCGTGGGTTTGATCAGCTTCGATGTCAAAGGAGCCTACAATGGGGTCTACAAAGACTACTCCAGAGGATGAAAGCGCGAGACATACCAGAAACGCTGCTCCGGTGGATCGACGCGTTCTGTTCAGCACGAACGGCGACCATCCAAGGGACAAACCGTCAAGCACAAAGACCATGTCAAGATTCTCGGCGTCATAATGGACACTAGACTCAAATACAAGGAAAACATTTGCGAGAGCCGCATCGAAGGGCCTAGAAGCAGCAATGGAACTCAGACGGCTCAGAGGTCTATCCCCATCAACGCGCGACAGCTATTCACATCGACCGTTACCACAGTCGTGGACTACGCCTCGAATGTCTGGATGCACGCTTTCAAAGACAAGGCCATTGGGCCAATCAACCGTGTTCAAAGGGTAGGAGCGCAAGCGATTGTGGTCACATTCCTCACTGTCGCAACCAGTGTGGCAAAAGCAGAGGCTCATATTGCCACAGCGCAAAGCCGCTTCTGGAGACGGGCCGTGAAGATATGGACGGACATCCACACCCTACCAGAAACCAACCCCCTTCGCAGGTGTACCGACCGGATCAGGAAATTCAGAAGATGCCACCGCTCACCGCTGTATCAGGTGGCAGACGCGCTGAAGAACATCGACATAGAAACACTGGAAACCATTAGCCCTTACATTAGCACCATGGGAGAAGCGCGTACAGAACGACATGAGTACAACCCCGGAAACGCACACGGAAGTGGGTGGATCAATGCAGATCGCGGTAAGCAGTTCGGCACGTAAACGAGATGGTAGGGTTTGGAGGAGCGATCCAGAGGAAACCACCCCGGTATCAAAAGCTGAAACTAAAGACCTTCTCCTTCACACTGGGCGCAAGTCTAGAGCAGAACCCATACTCAGGAGAGCTAGCAGCAATGGCACACGCATTGAGCTCGCTACCAACACTGAAGCAGTACAGAATCACGCTGCTTGCAAGCAACAAAGCAGCCGCACTCACATTGAAGAACCCTCGACAACAGTCCGGTCAAGAACACGTCTGCCAGATATATAAGTTGATTAAAAGGTTACGAAGAAACGGAAATCAGATCACTATCCTTTGGGTCCCTACTAGTGAGGGCCACAAGCTACTAAGCCTGGCCAAAGAGCAGGCCAGGATAGCAACCGGAGAGGACGCTACCCCACAAGCACAGGTTCCCCGAATGAAATCAACAACGCTCAATATCGCACGATCCCAAAACGTTATCAGCAAAGTCTTGCCCGAAAACGTAGGCAAACACGTTAAAAGAGTGGATGCGGCGCTCCGGGGTAAACACACCCGACAGCTGTATGATCGATTATCGTGGAAAGAAGCGAGCGTGCCGGCGCAATTCCGGACCGGCATGGCATGATTGAATGGATATCTCTATCGAATCAACGTAGCGCCGACGGATCAGTGTCCCTGTGGACAAGCGAGAGAGACCGTTGAGCACTTCCTCTTTCGATGTCGGAAGTGGACGGCACACCGGACAGAAATGCTGCAATGTACTAACACTCACCGAGGCAACATATCCTTCTTTTTGGGAGGAAAATCACCTTCAGATAATCAAAACTGGACCCCAGACTTGGAAGCGGTACGGGCCACAATACGGTTTGCATTCGCCACAGGCCGTCTCGACGCCGCTTAACCATACAGCCAAACACAAATCACCCGCTCTTCCCGATCGAACTCACCAACCACCTCGTGCCAGACATGGTAGACGCGCTTCAGCTGCCGAAGATAGGATGTGGAACGCTCGAAGAAGCGCCTTCAAGCCAGCCTACTAACAAATTACGAGCATCCGCTACGACACTGACAGATGAAGATGATGTACATATACTAAAAGTAGTCATGTATGGGCTCCAAGGAGACACCGCATATATATTAGGACATGTATAGTAGATTAGTGATAGTTGCCCTTTCGGCTAAGCCGCCGGGCGTTAATAAATTGTGTGTGTGTGCTTGATACGGCCTGTGCAGAGACCTGTTCGACTTCGGCTGTACGATCAGTCGCATGTGCTCAATCGGACCGGTCTCGATCATAGAAGATTAGAAGGTTCACTACGTGAGGTGCCACTGGAACTGTCTCAGGAAATGGTAGCCTTTGTGCTATCGGATATGTGCCTCAATTGGCCGGATGGAAGTGAGGGTCTATTCGTTCTAGAGACCTTTTCCCTTGAACGGCAGGAGATTGCAATTCAGAGGGATGATATCCCTATCAAAGTCGCTCCATTCCACGCAACACCCTTAATCAGAGACCAAGAAAAGGGTCAGGAACTCAACTTGCATACATAGGTTGTTTCACAATCCATTGATCTAAGTCACGCCGCTTCATTACGGCCTTGAAATCGTTCCGTAACGCTAGGCCCGTAGGTGCATAGCTCTTGAAGAAATCGAAGGAATCACTAGCACTAAACAGCTCACAGAATAACCCAATTTCAGTTTCCTTCAAGTGTCGTATTTGAACATAGGCAAAGTAAAGAGTCGTTGACAAGCCGGGAATGCCTACTTCCGCCTCAATCCTCAATGGCACCCGCTTTCTGTTGGAATTGAACCTTATGCTGAAGCCTATAATAATCCATGTTATGCATCGTTGCATACTCTTTGAGCTTTCCCTGCGAGTTGAATCCTTTAATTCCTCGTATTCTCCACAATTCTGGGTACTGGTCATGGTATTTGTCGGATTCGTGCAGTACGTCAAGCACCAATAGGAACTTATCTGACGCATCTGCGCAGTGCCATGATAATTGTTTGGCTAATCTTTGATCGGATTCAGCGAATAGGCACGATCGCGATTAAGGAATTGGAGCATGTCTCGATTTTGTACCATGAAGTTAAGAAACCTGTGCGCGCCGGTTTGTTGATCGTCCACCATTGTCTGGATTTCGTTCCCAATGTACTCAGAGCATTACAGTCGCACCAGAAATCTCCTTCCCAAATTTACACATACGTGTGTGTGTGTGTAATTCATACCCTGGCGCCTCGCCGAAGCGATATGCAGGATACTACTATCTAATCCTTATCTATGTCTATGTACATCAATCCATTACATAAAGACGAATTTAGAGCCTCGTCACGGCCTATGGTGGCCAACATGCCTGGTGTTCTGTCAGCGGACCTACGGCGCCCGGCTTTGAAACCTCTGTGATGCCTCTGCAAAGTCGAGTACTGCACCTAAGATGCTACCGCTTTGCATATCACCCTCCTTACCTTGCTTGCCTTGAGATCCTCCTCCCAGCATGTCCGAAATATTGTTGAATGTTGTCCCAATCTTCTTCCGTAATTCTTGTCGTATGGTCTTCAGTTTGGGACAGTGAATCAGGACGTGAACCACTGTTTCTATCGCTCCACATTCACACTTGTCATCCTCTCTATGGCCATGTAGTTTGCCATGTGTTGCTAGCCATGAGTGGCCAGTTCGGAGCCAAGAGACATAACTACGCAGTCAAGATCTGCCCGTGGCTATGCCTTAACGAGTTCTTGCAATTGTGTAAGCAGCTTCAACAGGCCCGCTTGTTCAGGCCACTGCCCTACTTTTCCGCTCGCCCACCTCAGTGGACGGCGTCCAGATATTGAGGTCCCGGCCAAAACCTCTCACCCCAGGTGTCTCCAGGTTTGCTCCTTAAGCATGCGTCACCGACGTCTCAGCTAGAACGACATCACATCCATCTCCAGCCGCAAGTTCTCAGTGCGAGTGAGGTAGCTGATTCCCGTCTCTGTGCACACCGACACGCGCGTCCGTCCTCTCGGGCCACATAGACAGTCTCACCGGGTTCTGAAAACCCGTCCGTCACTGCCATTATGTGCCACGCCCCACAGGGAAAACCCTGCTTCGCGTTACCAGCAAAGATCTCTCTCTGCCAGCCGACCGTGTCTCGCGAAGGCCGCCTGAAAGTACCCCTCATATCCCGGCAGGATACCCCAACGGTCCTTCACTAACCAAGCTTGTGTCCTGGTTTCGCAGGCCTCTCGAACACCCGTGGCTACGCCTTAACGAGTTCGTTGAGGTTCGTCGCTAGATCATGCACCCCGCTTGAAAGAGGTAATAGAATGTCCTGGTCAGGCTGGCCCGTGGCTGCGCCTTAACGAGACCCTCGGCCTTAGCCATTCCATGACGCTCCCAGTCGACTTGCACAATCCACTGCTCCACCGGTTTATCCTCCCTCGCCGCGCGACGCCAGATTTTCCTGTGTGTAGTATAACAATTTCGTATATTTCCTGTTTGTGTTTCATTCTTTCTTCGTTCGAGATTGTAGGACGTCGCGCGGTCTCAGAGAGTGTTCAAGCTCAGAGGTGTCCTGTCTCCTGTCTAGACGATACCACATCCACCGGGGAAAACAAGCCCAGCTTCGGTCTCGAGTACGAGTCGAGTAGACAGTCGACGGATGGTTTTCATAACCCTTTCCCTCTGATTTGTGTGGGTTGGGCGGGCGCGTCAACCACGGAAAACTCTGCGGCTTGGCACCCACCCGCACCACGGCGGATTCTTTCCCTTCGCAAAATGAAAGGTACTGACACCGGACACCACGAGAAGGTAGAAATCCATCGTCCTAACTGCTTGACGATAGCAGTTCAAAAATTTACACATACCGATCAGTTTTCAAACCCTAACGAGGCCCACTTGATTTAGCCAGATATAGATAGGTGTGTATTTCGGAAAAATAACGTGTGGTAACAGACCTGTTCGAGTATTGGTAACTTAGTATTGTGAATACCGACACCTCTGGAAGATTCGATGAACCCTGCAAACAAGAGGCACGTGCGGTTATTGCAAGGCATCACCAGCTTGTCATTTCTAATGCAGTTTATAGTCAAGACAGGGCGTACGATATACTTGTTCTGGTAAAGAAACGCTATTTCTGCTTGCCTCTATGGGGGCTGCATGTTACCGCACATTCTATCGGTTCACATGACTTAAGGTTCCAGGCTAACGTGAATCCATGGTGATAGCCTGATCGTTATCAAACAATCGACCAAGGGAGTCATCGCAATGTGGGATGCAGCCTCATAATGGAAAGCTCGCGTTGCTTCAAACCGGTGCATTCGAAAATCCAAAACAGGCTAAGTCAGCATTGATCTATACCCAAATGGGCTAGACAACTCAAACGAGGAATCTGACCAACATGGACCTATCTTCTCTCGAAGGTCCGCCAATACAAGATGGTCGTTTCACTCCTGCTTCTTTCCCAATGTCACCAATTTCGCCAGAGAATACTAACACCGCCTATAATCCTCTACGAGATCCCGTATTGCCATTGACATCCGCCGCGCGATCTGTTCGTGCCGGGAGCTCTACATCCAGTGTCCCAGTGCGTTCCCTGCCCCTTCGATGTTCATGAACTGGACTAACTCAAATGTCCAGAGATCAAATCAAGTAACAACCCTACGCAACTCACGAAGCTGCTCCGCCTTACGTGACACAACAGACGTCCCGCCCCGGCCAGCAAGCACAGACAACGCCAACAACACCAGCGCGCCCTTCTGGCTCTTAGTGAACGGCCGACTTGTCTGGATTGGAGATCTCCAATTATGGGTCTTATGGGACGATGTAGTCGCCTCCCAGAATCTGGCTGCTTATTACTCTGGGCAACAACAATGAAGTCAACGGCAGCACCAACAACTCGACAGTGGTCGAGGAATCAGAACGTGGAAGAGTCTACCACCAGTGTCGCATGAGGCTCATCACTTGATGCCCATACCAATGGATATAGGACCGAGTTTCGACCCGAACGATTGCATACAGCGACGAGACCATCATCATAATTTGCAGACCAATCCGACGAATGTGTGATCCAGTTGCAGTGGGCCAGTCTGGCGGGCCAGTTAGGTTGATCTCCTTTTTCTTGATAGAATGACGGTTGCCCTGGCTGATTGTATCAAGCTCGTCATATAACATCCGCAGATCGGACTCCATCGCGTCCTATGCCACGGAACTCGCACTCGTACCCGCAGTCGCTACAGCCGGCCCAGTCTTCGCAGTCACACGCTCAGCCAGCCTACCCAAGCAGTTATTATTACTACACCTGACTGCCATAACCTACTCCGCCTAACTGACTACACGCACTCGCTCTGCAATAAATAATAGACATCCTGTACAAATATGCATTTCTACGACCGATTGGTTTTTTTTGGGGGAGGGCTCTTTGCATTTAGCACGGTGTTCTGGGAAGGTTACAAACTCAGAAGCATCGCATCGCATATTCAGTCGCTTTTTTCTTTTCTTTTCTCTCAATTCAAACCGACATATCTGCCATAGGCAGCAGAGAATACTTCAATGACCTATGGCTCATATAAAGCCTCTTCTTGAGAGCTCATGTTAGTAAACTTGTTGCTAAGAAATACACGACCAGCCAGCGTCTGCCACCATTGCTTCTGATAGTACCAAGTCGCGGATTACTGCGGCGATAATAACACTTACAAACCTCAATTAATGCTCAGACAACTTTGCGAATTCTTTATGTACATTAAGTCGTTATTGTAATCAAAATAATCAGTTCGTTACTAATGAACTATAGACTGCGATGGCAAAAACTCCCCTGAAAATTCGTCAATCTCATCACGCTTACAAACATTATTTATTGTCGAGGCCATGTGATCAGGTTTCAATCCAGTGCCCTGTCGTTTTGATCCTCCCAACTGCCTTCTTCAGATCTTCCATATAGATATCATGCTGAAGATGTTTGAATCGATCCGGAATCCATGGGTATGTGATACGAGCCGACGCCACGAAAGCCTGATATGCCAATCTACTGGCCGGCGTAGGCCGGAAATCATATTCTTCCGCAAGACGCTCTGGAAGCCAATTGGCAGTCAAAAAACGAGCAAAGGGCAGAGATGCGGCCATCGCAAAGGGTAGATTTGTCGGGTACAGGAGAGCCCGGCTCAGCTTGCGAGCTATGTCAGTGACCTCTAAGGTGGAAATATTATGATCCCAATAAGCCCAGAAGTCTTCCAGTGTTTCCGGCCACATCTCAATAGGCATGTGGAGAGATGTCCCGAAGATAGCTGATTCCTTCAGGAGAACCTCCATCTCACTGCGCGGGATTTCGCCGAAGAATGCCTCTCGCACGAGGATGATGGAGAAAAAGAGTGTTGCGGCGGTCCATTTATGGAGCTCCGGGTCGTCAGCATCGTAACCATCTCCTTTTACCCGGCCATGGTACTTGTGGATGACTGAGAAGATGGCTTCTTTCTCCTCCGTGGTCCCACATACGGCCGCGTTGAGGAATCGCGCGGTATTTCGAAGACGCTGAGGGATACGCGTTGCAAAGCTGGAATGCTTATGGGTACCCTTTGCGAGTCCCGGATGTGCAAACTGGCATAAGATGGCTACCTGGCCACCCAGCAAGTAGATGTCATTCTCCACCACTGACACTAATTCCTTAGGAGCGGCGTTATCAGATACCGGTGAGCTTGTCGCCGTGACTACGATGTTTGCATCTTTCGCCATGGCTTATATCACTTGATATTGCTAATGTCCATCCTTTGTTCCTCATCTTAAGCAGGGGTGATGTATGCACGTGGTGCGGGCCCATGGACCCGCGGACCGAGGATCCTGGGCATTGCTCCGCACGCTCTCTGGCAGCCCGTCTGCCTACAGCCGATCCGTTGATCACAGCCCGAATCATCAACAAAGATGAGTTGATAGGAGCGGAACTGCGATAGCTTGTGCTGTTAGTAAGCGCGTAGCTGAGAATTTCTGTCGGAGCTTCTTTTAGTCCAGCCGCGCGTCGAAAGAGCTTGCTGAATGCTAGAATGCGATGGAAGAATATTGAATTCTTTCGCCAGGAGGGCTGCCATCTCGTCAAGATACAAATCAGGTTTCTTTGGAAGATTATTACAGAGAGTTTCGGGCACTAGAGGGGTGACCATGGAGGGCCGTCCAGCTTAGAGAAAAGAAGGGCTTGCGCAGCCAAATTTTCGTAACTTTCTATGCATATACGAAACAGAACGCCGCGAACATTTTGCGGCATCAGCAATCTGCTGCAACGTAAACCTCTTACTACGAATCATACGGATGATCACCGTCCGTGTCGGTGGTTTGAGATGTCTCGCCATTTTGCGTTTTCGTGGAGAAGAGAGATTGTATGAAAAGGTGATGGTTGCCTAGAGAGCGTAACATCACGGACAAAACAATGTATTTTTTAGTACCGTAATAATACATTTCCTACAGGACGTTTTCTGTACGGTATCATACTATTCAGCCTCGAAACATACAGAAAGTAACGCATTAACCGTAAACGGATTAGTTATGTTTCAGGTTAGGGTTTGAAAAGCAATCGATGTATGTAAACTTGGGAAGGAGATTTCTGGTGCGTCTATACCAAATGGAGAGTATCCTAATCTGATCCAACTTGAGATTGAAGTGTGCGAATTCCTGTGGCAAGAACATTCCTGGCTACGTTGTTCGTATGTCCCGTCGCTTGGCAGCATTTTGCACCAAGTGGTGTGGAGTCAAACAACTGCGGGGCCTATATATGTGGACCGAATATCCATGATGATTGGCAGTCTTTTCTAAGTGCAAAATTTCAACTAGTTATTAAGTGGGGTCAAAAAACTGCAAGGCATAGATATGTGGACCAATTAGCAAGGACACGCTAGTACATACATAGTAGCTCTCCCTAATTCAAATAGACAATAAGGCCAGATACCTGAATTTTTTTCCATCCTAGCGAACCGCGAGTCTGGACCATTCTAATGTCGCAGTTTCCTTAACCTTAGGAAATTGTGTATTGCAGTTGATGATCTGTTAAAGCTCGGCTCTAGACTATTAAGTTGTGATGAGTTTTCCTTTTCCCTGTTTTTTATAGGCCATATTCAGATAGTGAACGCGCGTGCCCCTCATTTTATTAGTAGTAATTATCTCTGGTGGAACTTTAAGGATGAAAAACTCCACCGTGGTAATTGATAAGCAATTACTTTTGAGGGCGTGCCACCAAATTCATGGGGTGTTGTCCCAAAAAGATGAATCATACCAACTGAGACATCTCCTGGCAGATTCTATTGGCTAAGACAATGATTGCGTACTTTGAAAAATAGACCTAGAACATCCTCGTCTCGCATCCGAAGCAGCCTTCGTATTCTCTGATCCATGGTTCAAAGCTAAGCCAGTGATCGGCGAAAGGCATGCAGGCGAGCATTCTCCACAGCTATTTTATACATTTGCGGATATAAGAATCCTGCATGCAGCCTCGCAGCCTTGTACAACGGAATCATTCCCTACTCAGTATTGTTGACCGCTATGTCTCACTCAGATCTTTCATTTGATGACGACGAAGATGGGCACCATCTGGATGATGCGAGCTCGTCGACGTCCATGGACGATGCCTATGAAATGCAAATGATCACAAATGTAAGAGAATCACACTGTCCAACAGAGGACCTAGCTAACTGAAGTTAGTACTTGTTAGTACAGGTTTCATGTATGCATGATTTCAGCTAAACCAAACAGTTTGACAAATGATCCAAGAGAATTTGAACGTCTGAATCAGGTGAGAAACACCTCACTCGTACACATGTGTTATTAAGCTAATGATTAGATATGGGAGAGGTACGTCAACACCATTCTGGTTTAGAAGGTGGCTAACGGTGATTGCAGGGGAGAAGGTCTGGGGTTACTGTATCGATTCGACCCTCGAAGACGCCGCAAGGTGCTGGATATAGGTGCAGGAACCGGAACATGGGCTATAAATTTTGCAGAGTAAGTTCCTTCTAAGGAGGCGGTGTCTTCGTATTAACGTACTAGTGCATATCCGCTCGCAGATGTCATCGGATTCGATAGATATCCCATGTATTGGTTACCGCCAAACTTGTGTTGGCACCTAGGCGACCTTAATCCTGATCTTACTTACAAGGATAATACTTTGACTTGGTTCATGTCAGACATATGGATGGGTGAGACATCATTATCTAGTAATACATTACACCAATCTGCTAACCGGGTACTTCATCAGCTGTGTTCGAAGATGGAAAGAGTTCCTGCAGGACATATACCGTATTCTCAAGCCGGGAGGTATTGTCGAATTGCGGGACTATTGTCTCACGATAGTCTATGGAGAAGAGCGGGATGTTGAATATATTCGCAGTTTCATCGACGACCTTGAAAGGGCCGCCAAAAGACGTGGTACCCCGCTGAACATGGCGCCTCACCATGCATTATATTTGAGGAATAATGGCTTCACAGATATCATTTCAGAACATATTCATGTTGACATCCACGATAACCTTGACCTTATTCGGGATACCTTCTATGCCTATGCAATAGGACTCTTGGCCTCACAAACTTCTTGGCCCGATGCGACAGTGAGGGCTGCAACTGCGGCAAACCACCTCCGAAAGGGAGATTACTTGATACTGTAAGTGGTCACAAACCTGGCTCCCATCGCAGCGGCTCAGTACTTGTAGATACAGATTATGTGCTCAGAAGCCTTCTCAAAACGAATCGAAAAGTCTTCCTGCGAGAAATTGTCGACCGGGCGCGGATGATATGGGTTCACCCATGAGAACAGGTTTTAGCAAAGACGCTGTTCCAGGCCGGCCGCTACAATATGATATCTACATGTACAATAGAGTGTTTAAGTTGACTACACAAAGTGAGGTTACCGCGTTTTAGGTAAACATTCAGATTATGTCAAAGGTCACTTAATTGGTTAGGACTTAGATAGCGTAGACTTCCTCTAGACGTCTGTGATTCGAGACGCGCTTCTGCATAGAGGATGGCTGAGCAGCGATTTCGGCCGCTGCGTCCTGCAGCAACGATTCAACACCAATTTCACGAACTCAACTCTGGCGTTCTGTGAACCCTTAACCAGAAGCTTCGTCGCACTCTGGGAAAGGATCATCGAGTATGGTGGTCCCAGAAGATCAAGATGTTTCGAATCTGGGTAAAGTTTCATTCCCCAAGGAGGTGATTCAGAGACACGCTACCCACACGGTTAGTATTGGACAAGCCATGCAACTTTGGCAGAATGGCATTGGAGAAATTTCTACACCCGACTGGATCAACATAAAGACAGAAATATCACTTCATCGAACTACAAACCAAACACTTCAAGTTCAGTCTGTAAAAGATGGTATCCAATTCTCACGTAAGCGCTGTTCTTCTTGTACTTAGACGAAGCTCACGCGTTGAAGCTTCGAATAGGCGTACTAAAGCGTGATACAGAGATCAGGCGCCATCGGGACACAATACATCTGTCAAGAAATGAGACGAGACAGGATACTGGAAGTATAGATACTGCTGAACCCAGCTCTCATATGTTCACCCAAACCATTATTATTCTTCAAGATTCTTCAAGATTATCGATCATCTTTCAGCTACGATGTCAGATGAACAACCCTTGTATATCAATGAAGAGCACCAGAATCGTCCCTCAGAAACAACGTTGGAACGTTGGTATCAGATCCAACACCTACAAAGGAAAGATAAGGTAGTTGACCAGGCAATTGAAGCATGTCATCCTCGGCTCCAATCGACTCTTGAGTCAATTCGTCAACAGCAATACAAAGTAACGAGCAGAGATCAATTGGCAAGATTCAGGGAGAGAACAACGGGATCCAGCGCACAATCGGTTCTGATGCGTACCACGCTCGATATTCCGGTTCTCATCTTGAACACGTTGAGTGGTCATTTGAGAGGGAAGGCCACATAATCGGTCTGACCATTTTCCGTCCGCCAGACGACGGTACAGCTGGCGGTCGGCCGTGTGTATACTATATCCACGGAGGTGGGTTCATATTTGGGGACCGGTTGAGCGGTATCGCAACAATCATGCATTTGATCCACGATCACAGTGCGATATGTGTGACTGTCAAATACCGTCTTGCGCCGGAGTGCAATCCCCCTACTCCGCTTGAGAATTGTTACCATGGACTGGTAGAAGTGTGGAAGCAACGAGAATCCCTTGGAATCAATGATCGGCTGCTCCTCGTTAGACGCTCTGCCGGTGCGAATCTGGCCGCCGGTGTCACTCTCCGTGTTCGTGACAGCCAGGACCAAGGGAAACCGCGGATATGTGGCCAGATACTCTACTTTCCTATGCTTGACCACACAAGTACGATGGCATCGGAGAAATTCTCAGATTCACCGGCGTGGCCGTTGTGCAACAACCGATTTGTGTGGCCACAGTATCTTGGAGATGAAGAAGAGAATGTCACAATTTATACTGTCCCTGGAACTGCAGCGGCTCAAGATCTCTGTGACTGTCCTCGAACTTTGGTTGATTTTGCGGATGTAGATTGTTTATCTACTGAAGCTCAGCACTTCGATGAGAAGCTCAAAGCGGCGGGAAACGATGTTGTAATAATACCATGGAAGGGACTCTTTCATTGTGGTGATTGGACCCTTCAAGGTCGGCAAGATCTTTACCAGGCTGAGCTCCATTCTAGATCAGAATGGGCTCGGCGTTGCTTTCAAGATTTGTAGCGATCATCTTGTGGGACGCGATGAGTTCCTAATTATTTATTTGCGCTTTTTAGTTTGTGATAGTTTAGCATTGTCGAAATTGATGAACTATGCGCGACTCCGTTCCGCGTTCCGGAGTATATTATGGCCGTGTAGATCGCTATGTATCACGCCCAAACGTTGGATATCTTTTTCGTTCGCCGGTACTCGTTCTACCGCTGCTCATCGCAGCAGAGCGAATAGAAAAGGATATGAAGATGGTGAGAGGTGAAAAAAAGAGCACCACATAATCTAAAACCCGATCATTGGAAACGCTCAGACGATGATTTGAGTCGTAATGGCCTGCTCGAAAGCGAGACCTCTGCTGTAATCGCTCCTTGCCCGATGAGGATTTCCACTTGATTGGGGAAAACTGACGTGTCGTATGCAGTGGTTAGACGGAGATTCTTGAAACCGGAGCAGCCCAGTCTGGGTCTTGGCTGAAAATTAGTGCAAGGTGCAGTAAGCCTGCGGCTGTCATTGGAGCAATGTAGTTTTTCTTTCCTTAAAAAATTATTATTCCCTCCTTTGTACCCAAATTTTATACAGCGTCAAAGATGCGTACGAGATCAATATCGAGATCCGTTCGGCAGAATCGCCTGAAACGTCAGTCAGATACACTGGAAGAATTCCAACTCCGTCCAAGCTCGCGAGCCCGTACGGAGAGAAACTTCAGTTGCTTCAAAGACAGATGCCATGGATAAGAAGAGATTATCTGTGGCAGGCCAAACAGCGCACTTAGCCACCACTGGTCAGGAAATAAGTCCAGACGGGGATTGTGATCGAAGCGTTATGGAATTTGACGAGGGGCCGAGAACTGCAAAAGTCTAGAATGTGAAAACCGATCGCTGAAAGAGGAATTGGAGAAATTGAAGGAGGAGAAGACAAACCGCTTTCAACAACAAGACAACGTAACACAAGACCTTAAATCTAGTGTACGAGCTTTGGAGGCTGCATTGAAGCAGAAATCTCGCGACCTCAAAGAGCAGGTGAAAATTGGGGAAAATCTTGCATCTTATTGTAAAGCCATACAGAAGCAGATTGATCAAGAGATCAAAGAATCTCACAAAGTCGGAGGGCGACTGGAAATTATAGAAAGTCGAATAGTATATGAAATCGAATCGCTTGAAGAGAAGTTGAAGGCTACACAGGAGGAACTTGAAGAGGAAAGGAAAATTAACGCCAACCTTATGATCGAAAATGATGAGACGACACATGACATTTTTTCACTACGAGAGAGATTAGAAACTGCAGAGTCCAAGATCAAGTCGCCCACCGAAGAATTGGAAGCTGCGCAACACGGTTTCCATCAAAGCCAGAACTTACGCGAAATACAAACGACGTGAAGCTGCACTTCTTTCGCGGGCCAGTGCGGACAGATTCAGGACGTGGTTTTTTTTCGAGCAGGTCCAGTGTACTCTCGGCGACGGACATCCATGGACGTGGTCTTCTCTCCCATTCTGTCACCAACTCGTCGATCACATTGATGTAGTCACTCGTGCTACTGACAAAATCACCATGCATGGACGTCTCTTGCACACAGGCCGCTAACACCGGCATGTCGTTGAGAGACCGCATGACGGGGAAAGGTATCCTACCCTGCGCTTCGACCGCCAGGATTTCGCGATCGATGATTCTCAAGACCGTCGGGATTCCCGCGATGCGAAGACGGGGATCGTTCGTCTTCAGGAGATTGTACAATGCAGAGAATGGCACGCTGGGACATCGCTTCGGGAACCATTTGATGTTCTTCATCTGGCACAGTAATTCATTGAGCATACACCGAAACGCGACATGCAAAGATGGTAGCTGCTTGAATGCGTGTCGGGGTTCCAGCCGCGCTGTAGGGGTGGGACCGTCCTGGGCCTGGAACCAGCCCTCCCGTGCGACAGCACGAAGATGGAGGTGCAAGGTGTGAAAGGTGTCGATGCGGCCGAAAGTGCTGCGAAGAAAGTGGGACACTTTACCCGGCGGTGATCCCGGGATCTCTCTCATGCGCATATACCAAGCGTCGGCGCTTTCCCGAAGCTGCCATAAGTCATCCAGAGCCTCGTTCAATGACGCTTCCAAAATGCCGTCCAGGTATTTCGTATCTATGGAATCGGGTGGTCGACCTAAACTCCCGTGCGCATGCTGAGCCAATAGACTCAGAGAGCGGGCATCACTACGCGCAGTGGTTTCTCCATCCCACATGGACGGATCTACAGGATGCCGCAAACACAAAGTCAAAAATTCATACGTCGCACTCTGCGCTTGGAGCTGGTGAAAGCCAATGATCGGCCTCACTTCGTTCCCACCACCCAATGCCTGCCAACCATCGGGATCCATGCTCCCCTGGGTGAGCAGCCCGTACGATCCCGCGCCTTCCAAGGTGGCCTCCAGCCTAAAGGAGATTCTTCCATTAACCTTTAACTGCTTCAGTCCTCCAGTGCAGATCCCCAAGTAGATGGACTCGCCATTAACACTGCGAAATAATGCAGGGTGTGAGGACTGTCGGACGCGAAGGAGCGCAGGGAGGACATCACCATGGGACAGATCCTCAATGTTGAGCAACGGCGTCAGGAAGAGAGAGTTGTCTAATTTCGAATTCTGGGCCCATGCGTAGACGTCGGGGTCTGGGTTTCTAGGGAGATGAGGGTGGTTCCTCGTGAGCCACGTGATTCGACCGGATACTGTCAGGTTCCTCCACCTCTCCACGAACGGATCCAAATCCGTCTGTCTGAGTATTCTCCATTGGCCCATGATTCTATCCGCGCATGCCAATAATTTTTTGGAAAACACATCCATGGGTATGCCACCAGATTCTGCCACGGAGTTGCTGGGCTTGATGCTGTCCAATTCTTGGGAACAGGATCGCCAATGGGGACCCCATTCGTATTCGACGAATTTCCATAGAGAGGTGCCTTCCATCAGCGTGTCAAGATTCGTGGTGGAGGTTAAATCTGCCACACTGATGCCAAAATCATCTGCCACTTGAAATTTCGCTTCTAGGTTACGCCGATAGGCCGTCTCAGCTTTCTCGATCCATTCATCCAGGTTGTCCCATTCCACACTTCCGACAAGTTTTTCAGCCTGATGCAATCGTCGACGAATTTCTTTCAGTGTGGGGAGCAGGTTCCAGATGCTGTCGGATTCGCGATCGCCACTTGGGCTAATCAAGGCTTTAATGACGGGTAGACTGATGAGTGTATCGTGGATCTGTGCGGCCATCGACTCCACGGCTTGCCTGGAGGCCGTCGACAACCGATTTGGGGATATAGTGTCCGATAAACCGTTCTCTGGTGGCAGAAGCTGACAAGCCATGATAGAGAGATGTGAAATTCTGGTCAGACGAAACTTGTCAGCTCAGAGAAGCACTGGAAGATGCTGCATTTTACACAGATTCTATTCAAGCCGTGGCATTTCTCACTTTTTTCTACGGTAAGCATGATACAAATGAAGTCTATGCATGCGATGGAAATTCACTGCAAAGTCCAATATCAAAATCTTCTGGTCCTTGCAAATCAGAGGGACCGTCATAGAGTTTTAGACATGCAGGTGAAAATCAGGAGAACAGTCGGTCGGACATGTGCCAGCATCAGAAGAACGGTCTCAAAGACGCTTACTGGGCAAATAATGTGACTGCTCCGTACGACACTCTACAGACCCTGCGGATTCGACGTGTTTGGTCCATTTTTTGTCACCAATTCTGCGAGCGATGTAATTTAACGTGTTTATGGTCCACAGGGATTTTGTTCCTCACTTGATTCAATGTAATCTCCACGGGGGAATTACTATGGGGTATCGGTGATCACCGTAGCACAGTTGTGTTCATTTTTTTGAAAGTGGGCAACTTGAATTTCCGGAGCGAAGCTCCACGACAGTATCATCCTTATTACAATATAGTGTAGAAACTGAGCGTAGACTTCAACTCGTTACGTGTACCATCCCAAAGACATTGATCAAAGACCCTTCAGAAGCATATCCAGCGACACAATTTTCCGTGCAAGGAAAGTTGCGACACGGCGCTATTTGTGTCGCGCTAGAAAAGCACTTCAAGAACATATCCAACCTACTACTGCCGAATGATAAGCCCACGTACGCCAGCTGCGCGAGCCGTAATCTTCAAGATCGAACGGTGCCTGCCACTGTACGGCACTCTGGAGAATATCTGAAGTTGGCATTAGTAAAGAGCCGCCCTGTGAGCACAGAATCCCGTATAATACTGAAGCCCGCCATAGCCATTATCTAAACACGTGTAATGCGCAGCACCAACAGTCTTTGGACGACTGTTTCACCTCAACCCCGTTATTTGAAAAGCGATTCATCCTCCGTTCGGTGTGATCCGCAGCAATGCTAATGGTTCGTGCCTCTGAATGCCCTAGAATATCATCGACCATGTCGTTACGGCTTGGCCCATGCTTGGAGATCATCGTATACACTGCCACAGGGATGCTGTTCTGTGGAGAAACCTTCGTCAACGGTGCCTTCCCCCTTCTCCATTTGGATAGATTATCGGACATCCTAGCATAACAACTTATGGCTTTGGCGAGGCAGCCGCTTCATCTTGAATTGCCGTGGTGGCGAGATGGCTCATCCATTCGGCAATATCTCGGACAGCAGAGTTCCCGCGCGATTGATCGCCGTTGGACGGCGCTTGGTACAGGGCAAGAAGATCCGCATACAAATGGTGAATGTCTCCCATCAATTGCAGAAGAAAGGCGTACACTGCTCGGTGGGCGCGATTTCGCCCGCGATGAAAACTGATCTCTCGCACAACTTTAAACTCTGAATCATCCAAGGTCTTCATGGTTCCTGGATGTCCGAATTATAGGACGTAAGGATTAAGTTGCTAGTCAGAAATTCGCGAAATCTCAAACAGTTTTAAGGCTACGCGACGCAATAGTTCTGTATCTCTTTAACTAAGGAGTGGGCAGTAATATTCTAGATGGACTTCACATCCTCCTTCTCCAGCAACACTGCTCCCACGACCGCTCACGCACGGAGAAAGATCCCTAGCGAATTCTCGTTCACGGCTCGTCTACTTTAAACAGGTACACAGGGTGGAAATTTGGGCTTGATCTACAGGTCCCACTATGCGATGGGGCTCATCTTTCTTGTGGAAGGATTGTCCCGCTCTGGGGACGATGAATGAAGTTCCAGCACCTTGACTCCACCTGTTTCATGTCATCCGCGGTCTTGTTCCGTGGAGCTTTTATTTGCCCTGTCTCAAAACTTTAGGTCTGTTTTCCTGCCGACCCAGTGATCTCCCTGTGCGACGACTTTGCCCTTATTACGGATGCCCAATACCGATGCACCAAGTCACGAAACCGAAAATAAATGGTGAAAGAGGATTAAGATTTCACTGGGGAGAGATCAAATTTGTTCCCCCTTCTCCACTCGGCAAAACGCGCCATGGATGCGTCGCCCTTATCGTTTCCCAGCACTTTCACCATTTTTTCACTTGTCGACCCTCGTGCCAAAAAATATTTCCTCATCAGCAATCCATGGAAGGAGGCACTTTGACAAACCCACACAATATCGAATGATCACCCATCGATTCCACACACTTCTCACATAGGCGTGAATAAATCATCACTCTGTAATCAATCCCTTGCCAACATGTTAGTAGGGTCAAACGTGGTACCACGACCGGGACACCACACAATTTGGACCAACATTTAGGATTCACCACAATTGAGCGGAGTGATCGAAGAGGTTTTACGTTTACGAAATTGCTGGGAAGGTCCCGCGATGGTCTATTCTGCGGTCAAATGTGCGAGGCTGAGTGGATGGTAATAGCCGCAGCCCTGGGGTTTATATTCCACGGCATGCTGGGAGACGCTGTGCAGTGACTTAACCCTGCCTTCGGTGGCCGCTTGCCCAATCATTCCGAATATGGCCCTATCCAGCAATGCGAAGCGGGCGGCACGACGGACAGAATGCCGCCAACAGTTATCGGAGCATATCTGTAAGTGCGATATACACACAACCCAACTCCATGCAACCGGCTCATAGAACGGATCAAGACCGTAAGCTGGGAATTCACATCGCACCCGAGCAAGTCCGCCTGCAACCAGGGCGACAGGAGCCGTACGCTTGGTCGTATCCCCCATCCAGAAAGCACCTCTTCGCAACATGTTTGAGTCGAGGAACGATCGCTACGTTCGATGGCATATGTAAGGAATTAGATCGTTCGATTGAGGTAGTGTCTCAGTCCTCAGTCGCCCAAAGCCCCGGCGACGACGGCACAGGCAGCAACGAGTGTGAGTGGCTGGTCCTTCCTCTCGAGGACGTGGTTTCGCGACACGCATCCAGCTAACTAGGCAGTGGATGTAGATGCCACAGGATCCGGATTTCTTGGATGATAGTTTTACCGCACAAATTCAACGACTCCGGGAAGAGAAAGCTCAGATCGAAAATGAACTCCGAGTAGCGCTCGATGCTGCACGGCGGGAGGGCGAGAAGAAGCACGAGATCTCCTCATTGCTCCAGGAATCGACGCGCCAGAGTCACCAATGGAAGTCGGTCGCGGAACAATATCGAGAGGAGATAGAACGGATTATGGCTTCTCTAGAAGAAGCGACATCGGCGTTACAGGCAGTGAGACCGAAAGAGTCCCACCTTCAGGACATCTGGAAGGCTGCTAGTCAAAGCGCCACGACTCTTATCACGCCAGCTCTCGAGGAAACTGCCCTTCTCCCGGAAGCAACCGCTGACTAGTCCGGCCGCGGGCTGCAGTCTGCAGTCAGTTTCAGTCTTTCAGTGTTTTATTAGTAGTTGTTTTCGATGTTCCTGTTTCCAAAATTCAAGTTTCTTCGGTCATTAGCCCTGACTTCGTTATAGATAATGAAGTGGTATCAATGAGTAAGTTGAAATAATACATTTGGAGGAGATATTGTCGTGGATTGCACACCGATCTCTCTGCTGCAATAGAGAATGACCCGAATATATGGTTCTTATTTTGTGATATCTTGATGCTTAGCGATTTAGTCTACAATTCAGTCCACTTTAGTCGTCACAAGTTTATCAAAAAAACCTGACACTCAGCTCCGTGGAGACCATTCCATCATTTCGTTCGCCGAGTCCAAATGGACTCCCGCCAAATGTCCACCGGAGTGAATGAGGTGTAAGCTGGGCTAGCGTGGACAATAACTACTACCTCTACTATTCCACTTCGAAAACCGAGCCAATTGGAAGTCATCTGGTAGCGTGCCTGGAAACTGCTTGGATCAAAACGCTGTTATCCAGTACATCAACCCCAATGTCACTTCTTTCTCCGCAACAGGAGCATCCGTTGGATTTCCAAGCAAGCCACAGATGATGTCAAGAACGCGAAGGGACGTAATAAACGCACGTAACTTCATAGAATGGCGTACGACGGCTGACAAGGCTATACTCATAGCTAACATGAGATCATGAATTCCCAATGATGAACCATAAACGCAGCTAGAAGTGTCGACCACACGTGGCGTCTGCGCATACGTGGATTGTGGTACAGTACAAAACAAAACATTCAATTTGAATCCGGATCAAACCATGGCATTGTAACGTACAACGAAAATGGCCCTAGAGTACAACTAGAAATAGATTTCCATGACCATGCGGCTCAAAGGTACATATGCAGTCTCCAGGGTTCCGACGACAAAAAGTAAAATATGGATAGAGTCTAGCAACCAGATCACTCTCGTCTGGGCTATGCAGTGGATCTTAATTTCATTAGATTCTAGTGAAACTCTTTTGGAAATTAGAAATGGAAATCATACGTAGATAGTCATTTTGGCGCGTGAATCGCTGCACAGAGTCCATCCATCGCCGCGTGTGATGTCTCTGTGAAGGCATGGGATTTGGACTGGGAGAAAACGGGTCGTTTCACTATACGTGTTTCCGAAGTTTCGTTGAAGACTGTTGGTCGTCCACGGGAGAGCGCATCGAAGAAAGGACGCAGGCCACTTGTTCGACTCGCCTCTCGTGCCAAGATAGGTTGTAACGGAAAGATATCATACCGTTCATGGCGGTGTGGTGGCCATCCAATTCGTCACGAAGCTTCGGCTCGCCCGAGCTGGTCACCGTCACTAATCACTCCTCACGTGCTAATCACGTTTTGACTCTCGCGGGCAATTCATCGATCCTGTGTATCTGCTGAATGGTCCAATTGACTCTGGTGACAGTCATAAACCCTGCCAGAATGGTTTGTTAATGTTGAACGGCGATGCGCGTGGTCCATACATCCCTTGTAGCGAGCACACCGTTCTCCAGCACGTCTGGCCGTACGGAGAATGAATTTTTTGCTGTCCCCGGTCTAGGGTTCATATCAGGTAGAGGGATATCTGGATCTTCTTATCACACTATCTATGAAGGTCTGAAAGAACGCGTTGACTAGTAACTACATGGCAGTGGTGTTGAATAGCGACTTTCATACAGCTTGGACATAGCTTCACACAGCACACGGAGTCAGAACGAACACTGCTTCTTTAACACTGTTCTGTATATTTGATAGGGGAAGAAATAGCAGGCATATTTATTAGATGCACGCATCTTGTTGCATCGTTGTTCCCTATCTCTCTGTGATGTCTGTTCCTATATATACAGAGTCAGGTTGCTAAATGACCATAGCCAGCTGAATACGTTTGCCACCTTGGTCGTGGCCTGCGGAATAACCCCACATCCAGCTAACTAGTGGTTATTGTATCTCAATACGAGATCCAATTCTTTACAAACACCACTCCATCAAGCCCAGCCTACCTCATGGTAGCTACCCACGCGAGAAGCCCCGTGGTTTGCATCAAAATCAAACGGCCAGAACCAGGGAGAGAATTGCAGCCACGCCTGTGGGTTTGCTCTCCGTCCCGGATGACAACGACCGCGTCGCGTTCTGCCGCATCCCACACGCGTATAGCCACCCAAGAGAGTACAGGAGATACTTCATTACGTTGCGTAATCGGGGGTTAACGAGACGGAATCAACCAATCAGGGTATGATGGGATACGCACTCGACACAGGAGCTCGGAGTCCGACGGGTGGTACCCAAGTCTTCTTGACATCGTTGTGGATATGATAAGCCTCAGTCCTGAGATCCATTTCACGCCACCACGTCATCACAAGCACCACGCGCGATGCCATAGCCGCTGGCCATCTCTCTCTAACGTCGATGCGGTCTGTCGGCAGCCAGAGTGTCGATACCGGGATCTCCGAAAGTAGGACGAGCCTTGGAGAAGGCGGCGAAAGCCAACGACCAATTCGCTGAAGAGTTTCACAAGACCGACCGGATTGACAGTTTATACACATAATAACTAGACCCTGCTTTTTTGTCCCCTTGCACGTGAAGTCATTTTACGTTCGTTCACCGCGCATTCTCCAAATATGCCGTAGAGATATAAGTTAAACCGTAGTCGCAGTGGAAGGACTACTTGGAGATTCGAGGTTATAAACGGCCAGCCAATATGAACCCAATGAAACTTTTTACTTCTGTTTCATCTCAACGTCGTTATTCGGGATTTACAAGGGTAGTCGTTCTGCTCCATGCACCAGTCACAAACCGTTTCGTATATCAGCATATACAGAAGTTTGCTGGCTAGATAACACTCGTCATATAAAAGTTGTGACTGCTTTACGCAGATGTGCGGAGAGAGAAATAAAGATCTGAAACGCTGAAAATCCAGGGCATCTGCGCAGATGATTGTCAATTTCACTCCATTTCGTAAGAATCCTCACTAATATTATGAGTGCTGGTGCTATGGATGCGAAGGAAGCTACATAGTGGCGAAGAGTCGAGTTCAAAAGACGTTCGAAATCGCTGAAGCCATCTTTTGAGAATCGACATCGTAACTCTTTAAGAAGAAATGACAGGCAAGCTTGCCGCTAGCGCGTACTCCCCGCGATATAGACTTGGTTTGGCTGAGTGAAAGCATTATATCAGTATCCAATATGCTCATCAATGATCAATTGCCGATTATCCAGCGGATGACACGACCCTTGATATGTGTCCACCCATCAATACCCGGGTGTCTTTGGATGCCGCCACTGCCTACCGCTAGTCCTAGATAGGCATGGTGCATGGAGCCGTACTTTGGCGTGGAGCAAGGGCATACAGCCACAACCGCCCCCGGACGCGCCAGGAACCATCAAACACCAACCATCCGAAATCCATGCCCATGGCCTCAACAACGCCCACCGACATCTACGCTTCACTACGATCCCTACATTACACCTCACAAAATGGTCCCCGCCAGTTTCCAAATCTACCCTTGCCCGACCGCACCCGACTCGCATCAACCGACGCCGCCATCGCCTTCGTCGCCCAACACACCGAACATCTCTATGAGAAACAAGATGTATCTTTCGTCGAAGTCATCGCCGTGAAGCATGGTGTGGAGAATCTGGAGATAAATGTCATCCACTTTGAATCCAGCGTCAAAGGGGCTCTGACCTTGCTGGCCGGCCGTTTGGACAGTATCGAAGAGCGCCTGGATGGTGTCGAGGAAAACTTAGGTGAGCTCCGAAGTCAGGTCAAGAACGTCGAAAGCCGGGTTGACGCCCTGCAAAAGAGCGTTAAAAGCCAGTTCGATTTCCTGCAGAATATGGTCCGCAACACCAGCTCCATACAACTGAACAGCTTTGCAAAATGGTTAGACGACCCCGTCCAGCACATTTTTTCCTCCGCAGGAGGACTACCCTCCGATTTTCCCAATTTCGTCTATCAATTTTGGGCCTTGCTTGGGAATCGTACGTAACTTACCCCAGAACATTGTCGCATCAACCCGCTAACCTCCCTCCAGCCACCGCCCTGACCAAGCTAGCACAACACTATGAGATAGGGGGCTGGGAACACTGGCAACGCAGTGCATCTCATGAAACCGATGCCACCGAGTTCGGCCTTAGAGGACGCCATGGTAACCTGCCCAGAACGGTGCTTGCAAGCCCTAGCCGGGAAATGGGGGTTGCATTATCATCAACTGCAGCGACCAGAAACCCGGGCAAAACGCAAGCCAGACTCCAAAGACTCAGCACAATCCAGAAGACGACGGAGAGTCGAATTTGACGAGATCTTCGAGTCGGTCATCTCGCAAGACGACCAGGGTCGATACACCTGGCAAAATCGAAACATACGGACCGGACCGCGCTAACTCTTGCCAGAACCACCAACCGAAATATCATTCACCCAGGTCCTCAGACGATATCCAAACCCTCCGGGGCACCTGAGGGTATCCTTTGAATCCGCCGAAATTAGACACCTACCCCGTCGCTCGACTCCAAGTCCAGAACGTTCCACCCATCCCGCAGACTCAGTCCACAGTTAGTCATTCGGAGTATGAGCATTTCATCAAAGATCCGCGAGAGTACATCATCCTCTAGTCTCTGCTGTAGCATGTGAACTCCCTGCTGAGCGAGCAAGGACGGAATCGTGCTTCGTAGCTCTGGCTGTAACCCCCGATTATGTGCAGATGGGGTCCGATGATAGGAAGACCGCTCCTGGGATGCTATTCGTGATTGAGAACGAATATTGGCATTGGCATCCAGTTCGAAGAGGATGTTTTGTGGATCAGGAATCTCTCTCAAAAAATGTACTAATCAATTGATATGAATTGATACAAATGGAGAGGAATTCCTGATTGAGTTCGTCAACAAAGCAATAACATGCCCTTTTATCTGCCTTGGTCGATATAGTAAATTGCTTCACTGACCAGCAGTAGTATTTAATGTTGTCTTCGCTGATCTCTGGAGAGCAGCTATAGATCCACACGCCCTGTAATTTGTGGGAAATGAAAAACCCAAGGAACTGCTGATGCACCTCTTCCAACCGACAACGGCTTACGCTAGACTTGACTACAGCCTAAAGGGCAATGAATATGCGCAGCATATTCTGTCACTCAGCAAATTCTAAAGCCTAGTTCCCGCATTTGACTACTACCATCAACTGCATACTGCTGCAAGCTTAAAATATCTCTTTTTCATGCTGGCACAGCATTTCAACATGCCCGATTGACGGGCACTCGCAAGATCCTTATCGTGAAGCGATTGTGGAAACTTCATGGGTATCAACAAGAGGTACAGTATCAGGAAATTTCGATGCTGCAGCTTGTTCCATTCTGATATCCATAGGCACAAAACTCTATCCCGAGGAACAAGCATTTGGTGATTGACACACCAGTCAAAGTGGCCATTCTTAAAACAATGTCCTGTAGGCGGATTGCGACATTCGGAGCTTTTGCGATTAGTGTCGCCGTCACGCCGATTTATTCACTATTCACCAACAATCACCAGCGTTCCTCGGCGTCCGACCTATCGATAATTTCCACGATTTCGACGGGAATTTGCTGTTCAAAATCGTCGTCCATATTTCAGGCAATTCTGTGGAGTTGATTTATCGCTGAAGTTGCGCGGTCACGGTTAACAGCTGGCTAGTAACTTATTCCTTATTCTAGCTTCTGTAAAGCCTACTATCGATTTTAGCGGAAAATCCTGCGCTCGCCCAGGTTAGTTAGGGATTAGCATATTAATAAGCTGACATTAGCGAATAGTTAATCACGTGCAGTCTAGTCATCTAAGTTTCGAAACTAGATTCAACCTTCCAAGCACTTACATGATGTCAAAGAAGGCCGCATACTGATCTGCCGCAATATAGGCGTCCTTGGCATGGACACAAATGGACGAGGCCGCGACGGGGCCGAAACGGTTCAGACCCTTTCAAGAACGGATTAGTCATGTTCACGAGCCGTCTACTACTAGGCATAGCTGCTCGTGCATGGTATCAAAGTGATGAAGTGCCAAATACTCACTGTAGGTCACGGAACGGGTAGCCCTTAGCTTTTGGATTACAAGGCTTTCTGAGAAATCCTTTATAGAATTGCCATAGTATTAAGATGGATAGAAGCTTCCTTGGCGAATTATGCACTGTATCTGTCCCCTGTCATACATACTTCTTATTGTCCCTCACAGGAATACACTGCTACTTTCAGTGTGGGTTCGTGTATTGAGTAATAAATCTTTGTCTCCTGAACGATGTTATTCACCTAATCGTTTCGAAATGATGTGCTTTCTCCTAAGGAAGTCTGAAAAATAAGCTGATAATATTTGATGTAACAACAGGGACTGAGAAATATTTCCTTCGGGATGCTGTATACCGGTACACAACCAACTATATCTGTGGGTGGTGAAGAATGGCTAAATTGCTAGAATGTTGAAAGATGCCCATCTCCCTTTTCCATCAAACCGGCCCTTCGCCAGGACTTTCACCACTCTTTCACCACTCTCATTCACCAGACCGGCGTTTGTCGCTCCATTTCGATAGCCACTTGTACGTGATCTTCCGATTATCTGCATCACAGGTCAGTGTGATGAAAAATCTGTGAACAGTGAGGCTCGCTACAATATGTCTTCATGAAATCAGACGATATAGCCAATGGCGCAGCATCAACCGCCCTGGGCTTCTTCTATCTGAGGAGATCATATATATATATACAGTATATATATAGTGATTAGTCCTCTTATTGATTGAGCATTGGCGTCAATGGACTTGGCTAGATGCAATGGATTGACCTAGGTGAAAATGACAAAACGGTGGATTTTACTTTGAATGATCCATAAAATCACTATTGATGATCTAGGTTTTCTATCTCGAGTGATTGTTCAATCTGTATCAGTGATGGAAGCGTTGAAGAACTGGGGAAGAACGTCATACAGCACCACCATCGATGGAAAAGTCAAGACATTAATTGGCGAAGAAGTGATAACACATCCGTGGCCACCTTATCCTAGGGAATGCCTTCGTTGTCTGATTCATGAAGGTGTCAATAGTCTGAAGCAACTGAAAAGCTACTGTATTATGTATTTCATATACGATCCACCTCCAGATTCCCATACACGTCCTCTTGCCGCAAGAACAGGATGGGGAAAACGTTGATTAGGAGTGATGAAACAGGGAAGGCAAATGAAATGATTGGCGAAAGATGGATGTCTGGACAGTCCTAAGGGTGTCAAGAGTACATTACGTCTTGCATTACTGCATCCGTTTTAAACTCCTTTCTGTACCGTCACGTCCAAGGTGTAAGTTAGCTTGACT
>JAMAFV010000052.1:0-27529 GCA_023625935.1 Eurotiales sp. R13A2
TTCTTTTTAATAAATTATTTTAACTAATATATAATTATATAAATTATTTTCTAATTTTTTTATATTAAGAATTAGTTTAGTCTGAGTTTTTTTTTTTTTTAAATCTATTATCCTTATCTATTTTTAACTAACTTATAAAAATTATATAAGATTTTTTAGTTATTTAGTATTTTTCTGATTTATTTTTTAATTTATTTTTTTTATTTTTTATTAATAGATTTTTTTAATAATATTTTATCTAGTATTTTTTTAATATTTTTATAGAAATCCAGCAGGGTTTCTAGTATTTTTTAATTTAAATTTTAATAATTTAATATCTATTTATTATCTATCTGAAATATTAATTAAATATAAAATAATTTAATTAATAAAAAATTCTTATAATTAATACTCTAAAACAATTGTCATTTGTGGAGGCGCGCCCGAAAACGGGCGCGTCCGACTCAAAAACTGGCCGCGCTTCCACAACCCACCCCCATCACCACCCCGGCCCGGGGTGCGGCAGAACCAGACCGCCTGGATCAGCTCCGCAATTCTGCCAGCCCCCATGCCCCAAAAGCCCCCCAGTACATGCCCGCAGCATAATCAATCAGCAAGAGAAATAGCCACATGATCCTCACAGTAGAACAGCCCTACCATAACTGTCAGACAAATATTCCTGTCCTAACCACACTTTTTAGCACTTTTCAACTCACCTTTTTATATTTAAGGAAACCAAAAATAACTCCCCTCCCATTTAAACACAGACAGTTACCACCCACCATAAAACTATACCATATCTTTTTATTGTTTTTTTTCTTCTCCCATCACCCTTCCCCTACACTCTCTTTTACATCTCACCCCCCTAATACTTCATTAAATCATACCCAATCCTCATATCACTTCACAACTAAATCCCTTCCAACACAGCAGCAATGGGAAAAACAACCACCTGCTATAAAACACCACTACCACAGCGTAAGACCTACTCAGATAATAATTTTAATTAAAGTAATTAATACAGTTTATTATCCAGTAATAACTCCAACAACTCTAACTACAATTCTAATAGCAATTATTTAATTACCTTGACTAAACCAGACCTTGCATCTTCTCCAGCACTACCAACACCACCAGCACCACCAACAGTCTTACAACAACTAAAATATTCTACTACAGACCACCCTTCCATAGAGTCCCAAACTCATCTACCTAACCACACTCAATCCTCAGCTATTAAGATAACTAAGTACAGTGATGACCCCAACAATAATATAAATAAGAATCTAGCACTAATTCCTCTAGACTATAGACAGTTAAAAAAAACTAAGTCTTATTAACAACAGATCAAAAAACAATAATATAAATAAGTCACTTCTAAGCACTATTTAAAAGATACACAGCAAACTAATCTCAGCTTTACAGATACTATATAGTGAAAGCTATTAAGAATAATCCCCTCCTAATATAAATAAACACGGAGCAGACTCTCCACCAGACATCAACAAATAACTTCCATTAGTTCTTCAACTATTACATAAAACTTAAATGCAGTAAAGACAGCCAGCTACTCAAGAAGATCAAGAAAGGCAGTGCTCTCTGTGTAGAATAAAAATCAATATAAGATTATTACCAAAATATCACCCATACAAGCTTCATAAAGAAACAATATGAAAAAATTAATATAATAAAATTTGCCAACCTGATAAGTGTTAAACCCTCTGACTAGTGACCAGGGTCTGTATAGTCTGATAGATAAATAAAAGCTAGATATAGAGAAACAGAAGAAAACTAGCATCTATATTCTTAATTTAACTGCCTTTAATAAAACTGTTCTCTAAATCATCAAAAAACAGTTTTATTTTGAATTCAAACAACTTCAGCTCTATCTTTTCATAATCCTTAGGATCTTTATAATCAACTAGATTACTACACTTCTCTCCCTACAATTCAAATACCTCCAGTTTTCAATCCAACAAAATCCCTTTGATGGCCCGCCCATTCCAATAGTCAAGTTTCGTGCCACACATACAAAACAGTTTCTTAATATCACACAGCAGTAAGTACAAGTCTAGTCCCCTACTATAGATCAAATAACCATTTTATGCTAGATACTTATTATAATATAGTAACAATTTCTTTTTCCCAGAAATTATAAATAACCTATCCCTAATTTTCAGCCCTCATATCTTCCTCTTTAGCATCCTCTTCTACCTAGACACCTTCAAGGCCGACAGTCTGCAGTTAATAAAAAATATATAATAACTTTTCATAGAAAATAGTTATGAACAGCTCAAGCTCTACATTAAGTCCAAGATTGAAAAGTACTTTCTTTTCTGCATAATAAAAGTGAAGGATAGAACTCTTATTATTCAGTAAGATATACTAATCTATAAAAGTACCATATTTTTCCAACTAACCACAATAGAAAAAATCCATGATTAGCTACACTCCTTTTTTATATATCACATACGATATACCGGGAGCAAAACACTAAATAAAAATAATGAATTATCTTGTTATTGCCAGCCTATATCCACAAGTATTATCAGAAGCTGATATATAATTGATCATAGACAGCATCAGTAATATATAATAGAATCTAATCATAAAGCACACTTCAATATACACATTCCTTAACCACTATCTTCCCCATAATATTGATACTAATATGCAGAATATCATAAACAGCTGCCCAAAGAACAAATTATTCATGAAGTACATTCAACACATCAGTCAATAGATTGACAAAAGATGTCCACAACATGCCAGCCCGGAAAAATAAGCATCGCTATACCAGCATCTAAAGTATATGGCAGCCGCATACAGACATAACAATCAGGTCAAGACTTATCAGCAGGATCCCAGCTCTCAGAATCAGTCCTAGCTGGCCTGACTAAAAAAGGATATTAAGCAGATCTTTGATCACCTTCTTCAGGTCTTAAACAAAAAAATGTGTTACACTTTTAGCCAGAAACAGACAAAAATCAATATTAAATATTAACTGTCAGGAACTATAATCCATAATAATAAAACTAAACAGATTCTTTAAACAGAAATGCAAATACCATCAACCTAAATCCATTTTCTAAAAAAGCTGTTCACCTGGCTAACATCTAACTCCCTAAAGAATGAATAAACAAGACAGAATATAACTATCAAGACAGTCACAAAATATTGTCTTGTTTTGAAAGAAGGTCCCTTTTAAAGTCAACAGAAGCAACCTGCTATAAACAATAGAGACCAATGTGAACTCTATCCTAATAAACATACAGTAAAAACAATATTAACATCTACCCGGCCACATTTCAACCCAAGCTGTAGAGCAAATCAGATTAATCTGAATAATAAGATAATTTACATACTCAAGCCAGTGATTTATAAAACAGCAAGCTCAAGATCATCTATATCTAATATCAATAATAACCCTTTTAAAAAAGCCAAAAAGCATATTCTTAATACTACAAAACCCAAAAAATGCTTCCAATACTATAAAGATCTATTACTTCTGAAGCACAGACATTTACAGAAATAGTCTCACTACAACACAACAATAAAACATTTTTAAAACAAGCATCTAAAGAAACAGCAGTATAATTTTTACCAAAATGGCAAGAATATTATAATATAAATACATTAGCAGAAACACACTAGCATTATTCACTATCTTAAGACTTGATTTACTCTACATTCTAGAGATATGGATTCTCAATCTAGTGAAAAGATCAACTATCTCTATATTTCTAGGGATTACCTCATCACCCTTTCTATTTTTATTTCTCAGACAAAGCCAATTTTTACTTAATTTTCAATTATTCATTATATTAATTATTTTAGCATTCTATATTAATGAATTAAGCCCAACTACATAGCATAAATTTGCCTGGCTGTATGCAGCTGATGCTGGTGCCAGTCTTAGAGTCCAGTACCACATATAGCTCTAACCATTTATTAGTCACAAAAGATTAATAATATTATACACACAAGATACATAGAAGACCAAAGACCAATTCCCCTTCCCACAAAATTTCACATATTATCTGTCAAACAGCTTGAACTATTTATACTAATATATCACAGACAAAGCATTTTCATCAGCCTTAAAAAAAGGAAACAAAAAATATAAAACAGACTCAGTGCTAACTTTCCATCTATACTTTTCATAATTTCCAATATAATCCATAAAATGCATCATTCCATTCAGCTGATATAACTTGGCCTTTACTAAAATAAAGCCTTATAATATCACACTCATTAAATAAAAATTCCAAAGTCTTTTGAATTCCTGCCTACTATATTAGTATAAATAAAATAATAAAAAGATTTTTTCACTCACTTTTGCCAATACTATAAGACTCTATTAAAGTTCCAGAGCACCAGCGCACTCTTTAACCATCTCACTAAGAGACTTCCATCAGGCATTAAAGGAATGTAGACATGGGCTATCCTGTTATAGCCCCAACTTATCAATATTATGGAATTTCTCTAAATCACATTATATCATAGAAAAAGCTATATCTTCAGTGGTTTCTCTTCAGAGATGGCTTAAAAATAGCATAATAATATCAAAACATTATAGCCAATCACATAAACAATCAAAATAACAACAGCAAAATCACTCTTCTAGAACATCTAAACATTATAAGACAGTCAATATATCCTCCTTGTTAAACATTACTTCCCAAAGAGAAACTGTAATAGAGATAAAATCAAAATTATATACCCATAAAGCTAAACACCTGCATACATTTTCTATTAATAAAGATGCTACTAAATTAGTTTTCTTTAATATCTAAGGCACTATTAGCTCTAATTTAAATATAAAATATCTATCTACCTTTATAATTTTTTTAAATTTGTTAAATTTTTCCTAACATAAAATAACTCTAAATAAATAATTACTGATTATTATATAAGAAAACTCAAAACACACAACTAAACATAATAATAATCCTAACACTTTTTTTACCCAGTCTTTGTAGGGTACATTACACAATATTATCCTTATTAATCAATCCAGAACCCCAGCAATGTCTTCCTTAACCAAAATCAACTTATTAGTAGATAATTCCAGAAGGAAGTCAAAAACTGTCCAGATAGATTATAGAATAAAGAGATTAAGCCTCTTAAGAGTATACTCATTATTAAAAGAGCAATATTTCTAGATATATTGTATAGTAGAACTATCTCCATTCTCCATAGTATATTTAATATCACTGATTCACCAACATGCTGCATCTTTAAGAGCTATCTATTAGTTCATAAATAGTTAATCCAACAGATCTGAACCATCAGCTAGCATAATAGCTGTACTAATAGAGGAACATAGCAACAGATATATTATATCTATTATAGGATTATAAAATAATATTATGTTACCTTTTATCTAAATATATAATGTTTCTAGCATATCTATAACTTACAAACCATCTATGATAGACACATCAATGATTATAGCCTAATATTAGGAAAAATACATAAAAAATAGATGGATTACAGCAGACAAAAGGATCATTACAGAAAATCATCTCTAGATCTAACAAATTATAAAATCCAAAAAAGATTTACAGTAATATCTTCATAATAAATCTCACCTGATTAATTCATAACTAAGAAGGCAGAAATTATATCAGTGATTAGTCATTATACTTTCAGACTAAAAACTCAAGTGTCTCTTCCCAAAATCATCCAATCTAACCCACCATTTCCTTCAACATCAGCTACCTTTTGCGAAAAATAATTCATAACTATAAATAAAAAACAAAAATGCTCCGAATTATCAGACTTTTTTAACAAAACACAGCTTACTAACCCGATCCAGCCCCATACAACCCTTAATAAAACGCTTAAATATCACCTAAATCAAGCCAGAGAGACTCTACAAGAATATCTGTCCATTACACAGCATCCAGACTCTGTTATCAAGCTTATTAATATCATTACTAAAATCAAAAAGATTTTAAATATTATATATATCTCTGATTTTTCTTTTAATAAATAATAATTCTTATACTTCTGCCGCACTAGTTACACCAGATCTAATAATTTAAACAAACACATCAAAACTCAGCACAAAGCCTTACAATCTCTAGTAGAATCAACACACTACTACCACTGCAATAAAGATTTTAAAAGATTCAGACAACTCATAACACATAAATAAAATAACCACAGTGCACAGTATAAATCAAGATTAAAATCTATCTAGCCAGACTTTATACAAACAAACTCAGAAATAGATCTATATAAAATATCTAATATATCACAAATTAAATCTTACCTTCTCTTATATTTAACAGAAAAAACCCATCTCTATCAGTTTCTTCAAAAAAACAAGCACACATCCTTACACACAACAACTGATACAACCAATCCTCCTCCCAACAAATACTTTAATACTTCACTAGCTGCATATACCTTACAAATTTCCTCATCCAATTTTTACAATAGTCTATACCCTTTATATGCCAAAGAAAACCTACTTCCTAGAAATAGCCTAGAATTAAACAACAGCTCAAAGTTTTATAGCAATTTAAATAATTTACTATATAATATTATAAAAAATAGCTCAAATAACTTTCATCAAGACACATAACTATCTTCTTAATAGCATCATTTCCTCAACATCCACAATACTTCAATCACACAGATTATCTTATATCACCAAAGTCTTCCAGCTCAACACACATTTTTAATATAGACTATTTCACCAATACTTGCAAACATCAAGTCCACTCTTCAGAGAACCCTCCAGATCATCCAGCTAATAACAAAAAGTCTATTAGACTGTCAGATAATTCAAAATATATATTTGTTAGATCCATATATATCACAGCCTTTCACAAAACACTCACACAGTATTTAATCATCAACTAGAATATATTTGAATACCTACATATCACTTATTAAATTACCCAAATAAATAATAAATATTACCTATAAAAAGAACTTATATTAACTTCTATCCTTTAATTAGAAAAACTCTTCCCTTGCATATATATTAATCTGTTAACTTTTATATCATCTTAAAAAGTACTCTTTGCCCTCTATCCTAAGAATCTTCTTAACAATCTATCTCTTATATTAAACAGATTTTCAGACATTATATCATAGATATACTAGATTCTCTTCTAAATCACATTACTCTGTAGTAAAATCTACCAAGATCACCACTTCCACAAAAAACTACCCCACTTTTTCCAAGAAGTATAGAAGATCAGACCATTAATTATCTTAAAAAATATCTATAGAAGCCAAGCAGCTATTATTATATTATATACTAACAATTATAGCTTTATTTAAAAAAACAAAACTGTAGATTTTATCTATATTTTTATACTACTATTCAGTAGGATATATTTAAGATGATAGGCAGGATTTCACAAACACATAAACCTAATCTATAACTGTGCAAGCTTCCAGACATAGATAATCTCAAATATCTGCTTATTTGGCAGTATATTAACAGATCACAATTTATTCACAATGCTTCAGCTGGCTATCTTCATTGTAAGTATCAAGAAACATCAACATCATATAGTCAGACTCCATCATAGTACCTCCTACAAAATAGTTAAGATAATAACTAGTGGGGTCTTCATATAGATCACCAGCTATAGATCAAATAGATCTAGGATCAAGAATGGAAGAGTAACATCAAAAATAAGTTAGAAATTAATCATAGTTAGATAGATTAAAAAAGCTGCATAGTAAAAATAATAAGAAAGAAACTACTTTCTATTAACTGTCTATTTATCTACTATCTATTACAACATCATCTAGCTATTATACAGTAAAACTGAAGTAAGAGTATACAGTATATTCACAGTTTATAATACCTATTTATATTATTATGTGGCTCCACTTTACAACAATATTATTCAGCATTGCGATCAAAACTCTATAATATTCAATAAAGATTATAATATACAGTAGAAAGATTACATCCATAGATTCTATCATCACATAGACAGCAACCTTGTACAAGAATGGCTTGTTTTAGTGGATCCAAAATTAAAGATCACATTTATTCTGCTTAACATGAAACACCCTATCTTAATAACTAACCAGATAAAGATATCAACTATAAAACTGAAGTAAACTACCAGAATAATAACTTTAATTTAAACCACTATAATAAGAGAAGCAGAATACAGAAGCATTTATATAAAAAATAAAAACTCTATAACTTACAGCAAACATATAAAGAATTATCAACCATACACATTATAATACACTATCATTTTATTATAGCAAGACTGAATCAAGATTCCACCTAATTTTCAAAAATTACAATACCTATTACAATTATTATATAATTCTAATTATATAAGACTGTTCATCAATACATCAAATTTTTTGAAGTATATTATATCAATATTAATGTTTATAACATATATAAAATACTACAAAAATACTATAAATACCTGCATAAATATAGATAATTACAAGATTTTCACCACAAGAATACACAGCCTCATCAAAATTATATAAACAGCAAATCTCCCCTAACCAAGCAGACAAAGAGAATCCTTCATCCTTAAATCTATAGAAAATAGACTACAGGATAAATTTTCTTTTACTAATAACCATCACTTTTCACCAATATTATACTATAAATATCAAAAAAAGATAAATTAATTTATATTGAAAGTTTAAACACTCATCATCTCACCTATCTCATACCTGCAGTTTATTATAAAGCAGCTTTTAATCATAATATAATTTTCTTAAACTAAAAACCAGAGACAAAGGCTCAAAACAACAAAAAATATAAACTTATAACACCTAAAAATAGATTTTATTTTAATATATATACTTATAAAAGTAAAAAAAACCATAGCAGTAGCAATTCAGAGCAATCTTACAACTAACAAGAGTTTAATCTAAACTAGATACCATTTTAGATACTCTCTAACAAATTAAAAGAGACATGCTCAATATAAAAATTATTAAAAAAATCCAAAATAGAAGTTCATATCTATCTATCCTTGCTACTGCAAGTCACACTACCAGAAAAAGCATAGCTTATAAATAATACTATATTATAAAATTTTAAAAACATCTTATAATGATGAAGCTTATCAACATATTTTATATAATTTATATAACAATGCACTCAGTCATTATACCAATACAGATCAAATAACGAGTTCTACATCATATAGACCACAAAGAATTGCCCAGACTTACAAAACAAAATATAAAAAATGTTAATAGCTATTTATATAAGACAACTATTATCTTATAAAAGCTCTAGTAGAAAAGTTAATAAAAAAGACTTACTCTATATTTACCCATATACAATAATACTTCTATCTCTAATTTATTAAATTTATTATTCCACCAAATTAGGATAGTAATCCACACAAGATTCAATAGATTATGTGTACTGAGAGCAAAGATATCTAAAAAATAAAAGTTAAAACTTAATATATTCCACACATTATTAATACAACAGATAATCATAGCTAAAGATTTTCTAATCCTACTTAATAATATTATTAAAGCAGTATAAACATTTCAAAACACCTTTTTTCTTTTACCCTTCAATCTATTGTTAAAAAGCTTCATTTTATAAATTCAATATATACATTTACACTTTATACTGCTTCTTACTCCTCTTAATATGGCTAAAACTTTCCCTTAATTAACAATTTTCCTTCTTTAATTAACTAAATTGCTGATTAATCGCATCCAGCTAACAGAGAATATCTTTGAAAAACCAATCCTATAAACTGTAAAAATCCAGCTTATAATCAATACAAAACATCATTTACCACAACAATAGTCAAATCTTCTGAAGTCTTCTTATATCTCTGTTCATATAAATTTAACAATAAAACAATTACATATTCTATTTAATCATAATACTTTTGATAGATATAATCGCGCTGACCTATATTTCAAAATCATACTTGTAATACCAATAAAAGACTATCCTCATTATCACTGATTTCAATAACTAGCAATAGATGCAGAGATCAGCCCCAAAAGCTCTGCGACGTCTTGTCAAAAAAAATAATAACAAAAAAGAAATCTTTATAAGATATCTAATAGTCTTCTAGAGCATAATCTAAAATATTCCTGTGGATTACAGAAAAAAGCTAAAGACTAACCATACTACATAGAGCGCGATAGAGATCAAATAAAAAATATTATTAAAAATAAAGAAATCCAGTGAAGACCCTAAAGCCTTATATACACACATTGATACAACTACAGACAAAAAGATCACATGTCTCCACATCAGAAAGAGATAGGTCCAACTACAAAATCACTGGACACTTCAACACTACTCATGCACAGTAATGATAGCCTAAAAATATAATAGTGATAATTAGTTCCATATATAGTATCCAAAACATACATAAACACCCTCTACCAAAGAAACCTATAACTGTATTACATTCTAACAACAATATCCCAGTACAGATCCTAAAAGCGCATTAGTAACTTAAAACTATCATTTATACCATAACTCTATAATTGTAAGATCAGATGCAGTATGCCTTGGCCAATATCATATTATTTATAACCTGGATACCAGAGCTCTCCAGTGCTTTAAATAAACACCATAACTGCACATTAATAAACATATATCTAAAGATAGAATTAACCATCTTTGTTAAAGATATAGCCATATCACCACAGAATTGAACAGTCTTATTAGTATAATATAAATACTGTTGATCGCAATATAATTTATAAAAAAACACTATAAAACATCTAGCTCTTTATAGTTATATATCTAAAAAGAAGATCAAACACTTCTTTATAGAAGTCTTTGCTAAAATTAGTAGTAAAACATAAGTAAGCCTATAATCAAGCTAAAGTAAAAATTTCCACTATAATCAATATACTTAAACCAATATATTATGCCAGGATTCCTAGACTTACAGAACATATCATAATCTTTTTAATATTCTGTTATAAACTGCTGATATTCCTCAGTACAGTACATTATAAGAGTACTATCATCATTATAATCATTCTCAATCAGTACAACAGTCTGTAGACTAGACAAGATTGACAGGGCTAAAGAAAAAAATGAGTCCTATTCTTAATCCTCCTATTCTATATCTTCAACCAGAAAAATTTCAAATAATTTAATAGAAGTCTAATAAAAAAATCATAGCTCCTCAAAACATTCTATATCACTTACAATATCATAATTTAACCAGAGAAAGTCTTGCCAGAGATTAAAGTAAAAAACATATTCTAATAAATCTGGATGTTGGACCAATGCATATAATTTCAGCATGTGCGTGCAAGATTCTTAATATATCCAAAAAACAATAAGAAATAAGTATTTCTCTAATAGAGACAACATCTCTATAGCCTTTAAACTAAAATCTATCCATAAAAATATTTTAAAAAAACTCACCAGACAAAAGATCATTATCATCTAATATTATCCAGCTAGCAGCTTCAACCATCTGAGCAGCAGGCCAGATGTATTTCCAGATTATAAATTAAACTTCTAAAAAAAAAGATAAAAAGTCAGTCTTTAGAGAAACTTTTAAGAATTCTTTAATTCTTAAGCATTTATAAACAGGTCTATCTTGATCAGACACTAATCTATAAATAAGATCAGCAATAAAGAATAAATTACATTAAGAGATTTTTATAATATTTATCATCTCATTTCTATAAAGCCTAGGTAGATAGCTTAAAGATAGTTAGCAGATACATAGATCTAGATAGCAATTACTTAAGAAAACAGCATATCAATTCTAAGGATATATTTTCAATTAAATAATTATAATTATATAACCTGCTACTATCTTAGCACACAAGTGCTAATCCTATACTCTCCCCTCTCTCATTAATAGTCCATAACTTTGCAGATCCTTTCAATTAACTAGCCATCTACTCCTCAACCTTTATAACTATATCTAAGCATGATTAATCTTTCCAGCTAGAATAATACTAAAAATCTGATAAAATAAACAAGAATATACTACTACAACTTAAAGAATTAAAACTTTTTTATTAAAATAAATAAATATTATTTATTTATAATCTCAAAATTTATCTACATTTAATATTTTTTAATCAGTTATTTATTATTCTACTCACAAACAATAATTAATACAGTAAAATTAAACAGAATATATAAATCCTTATTACAATATTCAACATACAAAGTTCCATACCACAGAGTCAAGCAGAGCATAGAATTCCTTATAATAAAGAATAAAACAGAATACTTAATACTATACAGTTAAATAAAGCATAGAATTTCCTATAGCAGGGTCAGACACACAATCCTTTATACCATATAATTAAATAAAAAGTAAAATCTACTATAATCTAATTTAATATATAATAGACTTCACCCTATAATATCCTATATCCCACAGTCAGACAGAATATAGAATCTTCTATAACAAGCTATAACACAGAATACTCAATACCATACAGTTAAACAAAATATAAAATTTCTTATAATAAAAACAAACACACAGTCCTCTATACCATATAATTAAATAAAAACTGGAAAGTTTTATAATCCAGCCAAACATAAAATAATCTTCACCCTACAATTAAGCTATATTCTTATCTAATATCTTACTTCATTATACATAACCATCACCAACACTATAATTAGATGTCTATTCTACCATACACTAACTACTAAACACTAATTAACTAGCACTAACACAATTTATACTTTCTAAAATTCTATAATTAGCTATTCTACTATATAGAATAATCTATAGACTATAAACTAACTTTCAAAAATTAGAATCTCAAAACTATAATATTTATATTAAAAACTGTAAAATTACACACAAAAAATTATAAAAAAAAATTACCAGTCTTTAATTACCACACTATACATCTAAAACAAGTAGCATCAGACTAACAATCCTATATCTTATTAATATCTTACCTATCTTAAAAAGCTTGCTTTGCTGTCTCTAATTAATACCACTTTCTCTAACACTCCTTACACTTCATAGTATAACTCCAACCACTCTAATATTTACAATTAAATCTCCTCTAAAAATAACCACACCAAAAAATAAATATAGTCTATATCTTTATAATATAATACAATCAGATTCTAAAAATAAAGTTTATTCTATATATCTAATTTTTTACTGAGTGATTTATAAATACAATTAACATTAACTCTATTTTTTTCACAGACTAATTTCTAATCCAGAATAGTTTAACTTGCCTATAAGCTCACAGTAATATATAGAATATATAAGACTGATTCTTACTATTTTAATACACAATTATCTTTAATCTCATCCATTATTGAGTTATTAATGCTTAGAATATCACCACATATTAATAATATCATATAACAATACGCAGAGAGGTAGTTATCTTTGGGCCCAGGCAAGATATCACTTCTCTGATTATGCATCTTATCACTTAACCTAATTAAGATATTACTATATATTGATAGGCTCTCACATAACCTCCTAAACAAGTCTCTGTCTTCATTCTGGTTTTAAAACACAGATAATAACTTAAATAGAATACTGAAGAACAGGTTATCTAATAATAAGATTAAAATCAAAGTCCAGTCTATTATATTAATTCAGTCAAAAATATAAAAAAATAAAAAAATATAAAAAAATAGATAGATATAATTAAAATTAAAAGCTTAAAAAGATCTTTTATAATAAAATATATACTACCAAACCACCTTCATCATGCTGTTATACTGTTAATTATAGATTAATTATAGCCTGCTAACAGATATAATCCTTTTACTAAACAGAAATTTAATTTTAAAACAGTCAGTTACTAATAAACTCGCGTTATAAGTCTACTACAATATCAAATCAAACTATTTATAATCTATTAATTAATATTATAATTCTCTAGTATTGATTAAATATTACATCAGCCACCAAGATATAATTGTTATAAAATTATTAAACCAACAATCAGTTAATAATAAACAGATTAACCCAGAATACCTAGATACAACCACCTCATATTATTAGGCTGTGATAGTATCAGGGGTAGATTAAATAACTTCTAGCCTCTTAATTAATCTTCTTTTTAGCTGGCCTAAGCCAGAATACACTTTATGCGTTGCTAATCTATCTTATTATTATATTTTTAATAAATAAACAGCATTAGTAATAAGTCTTCTTAATCCCATTAGAAACTTTAGAGTAGATAATGATTATTTACTTTATTGAGCAGTATTATATTATATTCAGCTAATTTCCAATTCCATTCTTAACCCATACATTTCTTTTTAGATTTTATACTAATAAAAAAAATCCTGCAAATAAATACTACAGATACAGCATCATCATCAAACAAAAGAAATAGATACAGCTTTAAAAAAAAACCAAGGACTGCTAGACCCATATTTAGAATCTATATCTTTCCTATTCTAGTATCACTAATTCAGAATATCAAATATAAAAAACCCATCTCTACCCTCTAAAATCTACTTTCTGAATTATATTTCTTCTCAGCACACCTCTACAACAGTTATAGCTTCCAACCTAAGTCTTCTACTTAACTACATACCTTATCTATTATTTACACTTCTAAAATCACATTCTTCACTATAATATTAAACAATATTATTCACCAAACAAGATCCTTATCCATTTTTTAAATAAAACAGCAAAAACCAAACTCTCACATCCTCCCTCAACACTATTATCATACCTGTATCCACAAGAGCTAATATAAAAGTTCTATTCTTCATACCTATAACAAAATCTTTCAACTTCCATTTAGGCACCCTTTATCTGCCAGAGTACAAACTATCAATATACAGAATAGAAGATCATTTATCCTTCAAAAATACAACAAGATTTTGAAGAAACAACCGCTCCACCAGAAATCATAAAAGAAATTGTGTACACTCAAATATTACTAAAAAATACTATCAGAACTTCTTACCCATAAGATCAAGACTGGCCACAGATTTCCCATTTATATACCACAGAAAATCAGTGCTGTTATTTATAAAGTTCTAGAAGATTCAGATACACTAATAGACTTTTTAATACATACAGCAAAGAGTATAAAAAAAAAGACCCCCAACAATCAACATTATTAAAATTATACCTAAAACCATAGCCTAATAATAAATATCTTTACAACACAATAAAAAAAATTCCAATAAATCTTATCAAAACAATAAACTCTAATTAACCTAAAAAATATTAATTATATCTACATAAAATAAAACTCCTATTACACTCTCTAAAAGACTATCAACTAATTCATTACAATAATATTATGCTGACTAAAATTTAATAAATCTAAAAACTAATAACAAAAACAATACACACTTTTACTTCAACTATCTAAAGTATTTCACCCCTCTAATTAAGAAAATCTACAAGAAAACTACAATCCAGATACATACTGGACCAGAATTCGCACACGACTACTAGATATCCTAGAACAAAAACCACCATCACAGCTTAGACTAGAAGGTTAAAGACCCATAGAAGTACAAGCTTAAAAGAAGAATAATAGCCTTACAGCTCCTTCTAAAACTACACCACATATCATAGAAAAAAATTCACATACAGTAAACAAAAATGATTAAATTACTAAATTAACATAAATCAAAACTATATAATCAACTCACATCATTAATTATTCAGAAACCAAAAAAATAATGAAGAATCCAATATTATAATCAAAAATATCCTACTTCATATACTTAACAAACAGAATGCCAAGCTCTAAAGATTCACAATATTATCAGCAATTACATAAATCTTTATAGAGAAAATCTATGGATTACTCTACAAATATTTATCCATTATAATCCACATAGATAGTATCAACTATCAAGCTCAAATGCCAATACAAATCCAGAATCTTATACACAGAATTGAATAATGCCAAGGTTCAAATAGACAGAAATAGTCAATATTCTCAGATAAGACTACACTATACCACAGCAAGAGTTCTAAGATTCTTGAACTGTTTAAAAGAACCATATTTAGGACTCTTATCAAAATTCAAAAATAACATTATTTAATAATATTTAATACATTGTTTAGCTTTTATTCTAAACTCACCAAATCTAATTTCTAAAAGTCAAAATCCTAGTACAAAATCTTTATCAGTACATAGACAGAAGGATCACACAATTAGTCTTTTCAGACTTTTTTAATATATATATAATACTTCATAAAGCACTATAAGATTAAAAATATCCCACAAACTCCCCATATATACATAACTGAAACTCTTAAATCTTTTACAACCCTTAATCAACCTAAAGATTTCATCATGTTTTAATTCACTTTTCTAATTAATAATGATGTCTGTAAAACTGATTGAATATAATAATAGATTTAAATATCCACCAATAAAAAAATAAGAAACAGAAAATTATAATAGTTTAAACAGCTGTACAAGGAAGCTCTATATATTACATTTATAAACACTATAATTATTATATATAAAATACTATAAATATAAAAGAGATAGTTTTCTCTTTGCTAAAAGTTTCTAAAATATTTAAAAGAATTTTATATAATTAGGAATAGCAAAGACTTTAAGATTAAATATAAATCCTAATAGAGAAATGATTAAACTCTATATATATTTTTAAAAAAGCTGTTATATATCAATAAAATATATCTCCTGAACACACTAACACAGAAAAGGTTTATTCTTTATCACATTTCAAAACATCCATAACCAATCAAGCATTTCTTCTGAGATTCAGCCTCCTCTAAAAGAGCAAAAAAGAATATCTTATCCTATATCACACAATTTCTAAGATACTGTAAACACTGATTTCAGATCTAAAAATAATAAAAAACTAAAGATATATAGAAAAATTTCGTCCAGGAGTTATTAAAGATTTAATATTACAAAAATAACATACAAAAGATTTAACTTAAAAAATCAACTTTCTTTAAACATCATAATATAAATATTTTACATCCTCAAATACTAAATAAAAATAGTCTTAAAAGATAAAAAAAACAATAATTTATATAATATTCAAATAACCAGTATAAAGCATACATTTAGCAATTAAATTACACCACAATCATATCTACCTTGCAAGTCTACCTTGCAAGACTTCCTCAGCATATTTTTCTATCAAACAAATTATTACATAAGCTATCAGAGCAGACTACAGCCAAAATAGCCACAATATTCACAGACATAAACAGATATACAGAAAAAGTTTTCAGACTTTAGATATTTATTAAAAATTTTTAATTTATCTATTATTAATAAAGGACTACTCGCTTGACAGATATTTAAACCTCAAATGAGAGATTAAACACTAATAGCTTGTAAGAAGTGATCCTTAGTCTTTAATTTAATAGATTAATTAATCCATAAAAATAACGTGGTGTAAGCTGACTGGTTGTATTGGTGTCTCCACTAATATGCGGCATAATAACCCTTCCAAAAGACTATAAGGACGACTGAGGGACGGCTGAGGACGATTAAGGACGATTAAGGTTGTTGTCGTCACTGGTCAAAAACTATGATGATGGCATCATCAGTTATTCTAGGATGTAATTGTTCTTTTTATAAAGAGATCTTTAAGACATGGCCGCGGTGCAATACAATTCTTTATATTTTGTCCTGCATGAGGATCTGTCTATACTGTGAGAAAAGCTATTCTAATACTAGCCATCTTTAAAAACATCTCAAGACTTACATATATTGAGATTAGAATCTTGTTGTTAAAGCTGCGCAAGCTGGAGTTAATATGAGGTCTGTTATGCCCCCTTAATAACAACACTGTTTAGAACATTATGTTGACTGTAGGCTAGAGACCCTCACTAGGTTGCTGCGCCCACTAGTGAAAATTTAATATTGAAGTTTAAGAAATATACTGTTTTGGTAGAAGATAATAAAATAAGAGCCATCATATACCAGTAATAATAATCAGAAAGTCTTATACAACAAGCTGTAATAGAAATTTAAAAAAGCTTTAAAACCATATTTGGTGGCTTAATTTACTATAGACTGCACTGTTTATCCAAAGTCCTATTAATAATTTAATTATTATAACAATCCTACACTACATCTTTATTAATATTATATAACTCATCCTAATACTAGACCATCCAAACACCATCTATTCATAAACTTGTTATTAACACATTGAGAAATATTAGAAACAATCAGTCTCAGTCTATCTCTAAAGAGAACTTCCGGGTCAACTTCTAAAACAAAATTAATAACTCAATTAATCCTACAATCATCTTTACATAATTAGTAAATCTAGACCCATATTGCTCTGCATTCCTTATAGATTTGCAATTATTATCAATAAAAAGCTATAGCTTTCATTATCTATATAATCTTTATATAGTTTTAAAATCTAAAAAAGAATACAATATTCAGATCAACATAACACCCAAATTCTTTTTAATAAATCTTTATATTGATAAATATTCACTTCAACTTATCCAGAGGTCAAGCTAACACAGACAGATTATAGCGCAGATGGTCTGTCAACCCTGGTCAGCAATTGCTGAAAGATATAGCTACTATATCCTCTGACAGAAGCCAACCTCAGGGCCATAAAGACAGTAAACACTCAATAAGCGAAGCTTATACAAATTATACATCAATTGGAAGGAGAGATTATAATATTAATAACAACATCTCATGCCATCTATATACCCACAGATTGCATCCATGCTATATTTACCTTACAAAAAGATTTCCTTATTATAAAAGACTTTACATCCTCAATATCTCTTACGGCAATTATCTCATATCTACTTTATAGAATAGATCAGACCTGTTCATCTGAAACTTATAGTACCTGCTACAGCTAATTTGAGTATTGCCTGGATGTATGCTTGAGCAGTAGAAAAGTCCGGCTCGCACTCAAAGCTTGGATCTGCTCTCAGAATTATCTAATATTATAGACTACATCACATCAACAATAGCGTACCAATGTCCATCAGATCTGGGAACAGTATTTACACAATCAAATACTATATAACTATTTTTGTGGTGTACAGAACAAAACCACAGCATTATTTTATCACTTTTTTATAATACATTTGAATTTCCTAATACCATCCTCTCAGCTATATTAAATAAAATGAGACTAGATTCTTCATTTGGTGTAATATAATAATTATATAGAATTATATAGTGTATATCTAATCTTATAAAGTCTATTATTACTATAGATAATAGAATAGGGCTCTAACTTATAAATTATTTTTATTTATTTAAAGCGCGGGTTGTTCACACTCCAAATGAAATAGGTTGAGGGTGTAGTACTATAGATGGAACTGTGGCATAGTGACTTAATCACTTCTCTGGGGGCCTGGGAAATCACAGTGTCCCAGAGTGTGATAGTATGGTTAGTACTTAGCATATACTGGAACCTAGTATCTGCTGGCTATCACTTTTCTAGATTCTTATAGAGAAGTATTAAAATTATACTATTAATCTTGAATTCCATCTGGACCTCTTCACATATATACAGCCATGTATACATGACCATATAATACCCATCCTCCAGACTCCTCATATCAGAAATTTTGGTATAATTTTCCTTGGCTTTCTACAAATAAACTTTAATTATATCTCCAAGATAAATATCCCATATATTGAATAAAGTAGAGTTTATATATTATAGCTTTCTTTATGACTTTACTCTATCCACTGATGTGAAGCTCAGATTTCAACCATTATCACTTATAATAAAGTATAGAATATTAGCTAGTAGAGAAATTTAAGGACTAGTTAAAACAAAATATAAATCAGTGGATGTATAAATCTTTCTATTATCTACATAATCTTCCCTCTTAATACTAGATCGCACTAAAATAAGGATTAGCTGGATATATAACCAAACAAATTATAGATTTCACTGTAAGATACTCTGTGCTGAGATATCAAATAATCTATCTTCTATATCTTGATCACTATTAGAGGAGGTGAGCTCTGTATTACTATTTATATCTATAGATGCTGGTCCCTTTATTAATTTAACTTTTATATTATATAATAGCAGTGGCTATTTATCTAATCACTGCTTGTACAATTATTAAGAAAAGCCCACACTATGGTAAGATTATTATTTATATTTTTTAAGCAGGATGAATTTAAAGTTATGTTGTCTTAATAATAATCAGCTAGTTTAATATTAATTTTGTTGATATTAGAATTCTGTATCTGTGCTTAAGTAATGTTGAAGAAAAATAAATCTGTTATAGAGAGGAAATACTATGTAATCTTAGTCAGCGCTAAGCCTGACATATGATGTTAAATGTATGAGTTATAAGTTATATAAAAAATTACTTTTAGTCGATCAGGCTATGAGTGAGTGATGGCTCTTATGCTGCTTCTTAAGTGGCTCAAGAACAGCAAATAATTGTGCTTGAATAGCATGACAACAGAATATGAGATTCTGCGGTACTGGATAATTCCTTGTCTAATCCTTATTTTAGATATATCAATAGAGTTATCTACTAATTTTAGAGATTCTGTGCATGGTACATTATTGTGCATGGAATTCTTTACTGTTTATTTTCCATACACGGGGGTCCATAGAATTCTGCGCATAGAATCCAAAACTAAAAATAAACACTTGAATATAGCTCCATGCATGGAATTCTGTGCACATAGAGTTACATTTAAATATTTGTTTTGAGTCTTAGGTTCTGCACAGAATTCTATGCACAGAGCTATATTCAAATACTTATTTTTAGTCTTAGATTTATACTATTTATTTTTAGCTCTAGATTCCATGCGCAGAGTTCCATGCATAGAATTCCCAGAGCCGTATATTGTGAATACTAAAAATAGATAGATTCTGCGCACGGAGCCTGTTTTCGGGTGACAGTTCTATACACAGAATTCTATGCATGGAAATCTGTACATAAATTCTAGAGCTAAAAATAAGTAGTAAAGATTTCCATGCACGGAAATTTATGTATAGAATTCAGTTTATTTTAACTAGGTACAGCCGCCCAGAGCTTTGCTGTCTTCATGACCCTGGATACCTACTCGTTTATCATTTAGCTCAGAAAGTGCTCTTATCAGCCAGCACATACATATCACGGTCTTACTGAGCTGGACTATTTTTAGCATTACAATTACGTAAAGGACTCTCGTCTTTAAAGTGTGGCGCCTCGCCAGTATCCCAGGATACTGAAAAGGTGCTATAGTGGCTTGATTCAAAGTTAGATATTTTATTGTATGACATCATAAAGATTTATATAACTTTATCAAGATCAAAATCTCTCTCTTGGTGGACATAGTAACCAGAAGATTGCTGCCTAGAGGTCTGTTATGTGATGTTATAAATTGTTTTAAAAGAAGAGGTGAGTTTTCCAAGAGGAAGATTCAGCCTAGCAAACTTGGGTGTAAGGTGAATCCTGTATGTGTCTTATAAACTTGGCTTACTAGTCAATATAACATGTTATATTCACTAGCAAATGTATATTGTATATAGAAATCTTTAGTAAAAATGCTTTATTTGAACCCTTCAGTAGTTATAATACTATATAATCTGATGATTTTTTTAGTTTAAAAGACTGTGCTTGATTTTTTTTGTAATTTTTTCATCTAGACTGTCTTATCTAAAATAAGCAGATTAAATTTATCTGCTAGACTGTTATCCCTGAAGAACTAGTGATCAATTTTAATCTAACTTCTTCTTACAGCATACTACACCTAGAATTTTTCATTCTGCTAGCTCCTCAATATATAATGTGAAAGGTGATTGTTTTTAATAAGAATCCCCTATTTAGTTAATTCATGCTCCTTTACCTATAGCTTTTCTAGAAATTGGTCCCTCTTGTGCCTATATAGAATATTCAAGAAGCAAAAGACCCACAGCAGGCTAGATAATCTTAAATTCTCTACTTTCTAAAATACTGCAATCAAAAGCATAGTGCTTATTTAGCAGTACAGTATCAATAAAACAAAACCTATATTTTAAATTGAATATAGTAATGAAATAAATACTGTTATTTAGATATAAATTATATATCACATACATGACCAGATCTACCACATTCCCCAAGAAGTTCATAATAATCAGTAAAGAAAATTTTTAATTCTATCTAGTCAGGCCACAAATAAAAATTTAAATTAGGGCTTGGATAGCCCCACATGCCGCTGTCTCTGTAGCAATACTATATGCATTCAAGAGTGTAAAAGGCCAACTTCTCCCACACCCTCTGTCTTGGCCACTGAATCTGAGATTCATCCACCCATGCTGTACAATTGTAAATGCCTTACAAATGTGAGGACTATATATGTGTAAATGTTGTGCAATTGTAAACGGTATACATTTACAAATGCTGTACAATTGTAAATGGTGTGCAATTGCAAATACTGTACAATTGTAAACACTATACATTTACAAATATTGTACAATTGTAAACAGTGTACAATTATAAACGCTGTACAATTGTAAACAGTGTATAATTGTAAACGCTGTACATTTGTAAACGCCGTACATTTGTAAATGCTGTACAATTGTAAACGGTGTACAATTGTAAACGCCGTACATTTGTAAATGCCGTACATTTGTAAATGCCGTACATTTGTAAACGTTGTACAATTGTAAACGCCGTACATTTGTAAACGTTGTACAATTGTAAACAGTGTGCAATTGCAAATGCTGTACAATTGTAAACGCTATACAATTGTAAAAATTATACAATTGTGAACACAATACAATTGTAAACACCGTACAAATGTGAGGGTTGAGTATCTCGGTGGTTGTGTTGTTCCGAAAAGGATGTGGATTTACGCACACATGGTCTATATAACCATTCTACAGTATCAGTCCCTCAAGATTAGAAGAACAATGAACAAACTTTCATACATCAACAAATGGTGAGACAGCTGAGTATTGAGCGCCGATGCCTCAAGAACCTACTCCCAATTAGTAGTTCTCAAGCCTTGGCTATAGAAACTATACAAGAATTATCTCGAGACAGACCGTATTGGGCTAACATGCCTAGAGGCGACTGAAAAAGGGTTCCGCTCACAACCCTTCTTTTAATGACTAGCGGCGGGTTTCCAGTATATATTTCTGTAGATTCTGCTATTAATAGATCAGTATTCTTGGGGATTTTAGCTTCTTTAAGATGTGTGTCACAGTATAGTATTCTTTGAATTAATACTGATTTTATGTTATTAACCTAAATCTGCTAAGAGTATAGGACCATGGTCCTATAGTCTAGATAAATCTAGAGCTATCAACCTAAATCTACTGAGGGCATAGGATCATGGTCCTATGGCTAGGATGGACCTAGGGCTCAGCTTAATCTGGGGTGATGTGACCAAGTCCAGTGATCTAAGAATTCAGGACTATGTTGAGAGGCATAGGATAGGAGTCTTGAAATAGGGTATCTGGGCTACTGCTGGCTCTAGGGCCACGGTCCTAGATCTAATAGCGACCTAGAATTAATTATTTTGGCCCTAGTGGCGCACAAGTCCTTTGCTGGCCCAAATTCAAGGCTTCTAATCAGGTTCAGATCTAAGATAGTATATCTAAATAAATATATATACTTCTTATTAAATTTTATATTACTAATAAAAGGATTATTTTTAAAGATCTTTATTTAATTTATATTTATTTTATTCTACTATAAATTCTTTACTATTTTTAGAATATTTTACTAAAACCAGTATTATTCACTCAGATAATAATAAAATATTTTTTAAAATTTAGATTCACACTCTAGCTTTTAATAATCCTAGTATATTAACTATTAATAAATAAATATATTAATAATAAGTATAATTTAATTTAAATTTAAAGATTATTATTTTATTAATAAATAAATATAGTATAATATTATCTATATTTATTTATAATCTATTCCATTCAGCAGAAGTTTTTTAAGAATTATAATGTATATATCCTACTTTTTTAAACTCTAACCAATCTTATTATAAGTTTAATAATAATCAAACTATTATTATTTTATAAAATATATATTTAAAGATAACTCACACTAGAATATTCTAAAAAAGCATCCAGACTGAAATATTATAAAATAATAATTTTCATATATAACAGTATCTTTAATATATCCTAGAATATCTCATTAAAAAAAATCTATTAAAATAAAAAATGTTTATAATATCAGAGTTAATAAATAGGTTCTAGCAGTCAGTTAGAATCTAAATTTTATCAGCTTTAGTAGCATTAACAAGAATTAAATAGCCATATTAACTGTAACAGCATTACAGAATCTCAATTCTAAGCCTCTTAATATCTTAAAAACAGAGAATAGATTATTTAGACAGTAGAAAAAGAATCTAAGATATAAGATTAGTTATTATAATTATTAAATATAAAATTTAATTATAAAGAAATAGATTAAAAATATTAAATAAAAATATTATAATTTTATAATTATAATTTAAATTATCTAATAATAATAATTAAAAAATCTGGCTAAGAAGTCCTAGTTTTAAACTATTTTAGAATATGTTTTAGAAAAACTATTTAAAAAAAAATAATAAAATATTCTGTGGCATTAACTTAAATAAGATTTTAAATATAATATAGATAAGCAAAGAAGTGTTTATAAATCTGTATATAGATATATCTGACTAGACTAAGGTTTATTATTTAGTAAGATTTATATACTATATATTATACTATAACACTAGATATATTAATAAATTATTTAAGAATTATGCTCTTTAACTAAGAGAAATAGAAATCTTAATATAATTATTTTTAAAAATAATTTAATATCTGCATACTGCATTACAGATTAACTAGTCAAGTAAAAATAAAATACTATTAAATAATAGTTTTGATCTAAAGATCTCTTGAAAGAGGATTACTCAGAATATTCCTCAGATTAAGAAGAAATAACTAAAAAAGGATTTTGTTCAGAATATTATTTTTAACAATATAAAGAATAAGATACTATTTATTTAAAACAGTACTAATCTTATTAATAGTACTATAATTCTAAATAATAAATAAGCTAAAGAGTTTTATAAAATAGTCTTTTAGCTAATATCTAAATTATAAAAAAAAATAATTAAATTATATAGTAGGGAAGAATATTTTACTAAATATTTGTTTTAATTTAATTTAAATAATCTATATTAATAATTAATGTTTATATATATAGCTATATATCTTGCAGAGTTTGATAAGATCTATAATAATATTAAGCAAGAATTATATTAAACTGATTCTGATATTAATGAATTATAAGAGATTTATATCTAAGTAGAACTTATATATAAGTCTATTAATTTAAATAATAATATTATATTAAATCTTGAGTGCTATTAAATAGATAAGATAGCTAGTATATAAATTAATAAAGAGTTAGAATATATACTACTATTATACTTTATAACTATAATAGAAGATAGTCTAAAGATTTATTAGAATTAAATATTATAAATGGATAACTTACAGTATTAGTCTTATAATTTTAATTAAGCTGTATCATAATTGTATCTAACTGTACTAAAAAAAGATAAAATTTCTGTGATTAAGATATATTATAGATATATAAAAATTAATTCTGGTCTAAAATTATAACAGATATTTAAAATAGTTTATTTATTAAAAATCAGAGAGACACAATATAATAATATTTTTTTGTTTATTGGAGCCTTTCTAAATAATATCATAGGTCTTAGGAAGATATATTAGGCTATTATATATATATTAAAAATAAGTCTAGAATCTATTTCTAATTAATATTAACTGATTTATTCTACAGATTTTAAGGCACATTCATATTTAGTATGATGTGTGACATATAGAGAATCTCACTAATATAAAAATAATTAAGCTGGTCTACCAGCCCTTTCTATTAATTATTCTATCTATAATTATCAAACAATAGACCAACAAAATTTAAAAAATAATAAATACTTTCAATATTTAAATTCTTTTTACAGATAAGAAAACTTATAAACCCAGTATCTAAAAAAAGATCTTACTAATTAGTAAACCTCTTACTTATTATAGCTGAATATTTAATAATTTCTTTAAAAATGCAAACATCATCATATTAATAATATATAATATCTTCTGATTCTAACATAGCCCTTCTGCCATAGAAAAATAAAGATGGAATAGTTTGTCTCTTACTAACAATTATAAGTCTGTCAGCTGGTCTAGGGATCTAGAAGAGGTTTTTTATAATATAATCCTAGATAAAAAATATACTATTTATAATAAAAAGAGTGGATTATTAATTAATATTTATTAATTATAAATTAAGTTCTATCTAATTATATCCAAAACCATATTTTACAACAATATTATAGACTTTGCTGGATATATAGACCTCCTTATAAATAAAAAGATAGATTAGGTTTAGAATTAATTAAACAAGTTACAAAAGTAAGATTTTAATCTTAAAATGAATTTATTTAAACTAAATAATTCTCACCCTACTATATTTTTATAGTTCACTTACTGGGCTCTCAAATAGTTTATTTTTTTAAGTTCTATGATTATTATAATTACTAATATCTATCTAAGAATAATTATACCTTCTTTAATGGTCTATAAGACTTTCAGCTTAATTATTTATATTTAAAGAAAAATAATGGTTATTGATGCTTGGATTCTGCTCTTATAAATTTAAATCATTAATATATAGTTTACTAAAGTTAAGAAAAACCTTTATAACACATTAGTAGTATTTTATTATAAAGAATTAGTTATAAAGAAAGATAATAAGATTGTGCTAAATATAATGAAATATTATATACTTACACTTTTAACTACCTAGCTAGATTTTAAATATATGGAGTTTATTTTTACTGCTACTCATTCCAATGATTTTCTAAGACTTTTTATATATAATAGAATAGATTAAATTCTAAGACAGACAGTATTTTATAGATAGTATGTAAATATAAAGACATGGTTTAAGACTATAAAAAATAATAGAAATCAGATTCCTCTATCTATTAATATTATCTGAATTCTACTTTGAGAGTCTTTAAAAATAAAAGTTATATTTTTAATTATTATTTATAACTATTTTATCCATAAAAAAAAGTAGATTATTTAGTGCAACTTTCCTGCTAATCAGATCTATGTTGTGGTGGTGTTAAGAGAGTATAATATTAATATTTAAATCTTTTATACTAAGCTTAACTATAAATAATATGAAACTTTTAAAAAATCCTTCACCAACTTTACTGAGTGCCTAATTCTGATCATATTTTTTACAATAAATACACTAGATCTAAACTTACACCCACAATATAATATTATATATTTTTATAATTTACTTATCACTAAAACTATCATAGATCAGACAATTAGTCATCTTCATCACTTAAGTCAGTAACTACCAATCATCATTTATATTTATTGGATTAATAAAAGCTAAAATATACAACAGACTGCAATAACAGGTCAGAAAGCCATCACAAACATAATCTACAACCTCAACAGGGACATGTTCAAAATGATAATCCAAAATACAAAAAATATACAATTCTCTAACTGGATGGTCCATAATAGCAAACTCTATCAACTGACTAATAGTAGGGTGGGCATTGGGATTTTTTTTGGGATTTCAGTGGGTTTTGGCTGGTCACAGTGGGATTCCTATATGGGAAG
>JAMAFV010000053.1:0-26516 GCA_023625935.1 Eurotiales sp. R13A2
CCTAACAAAAGTGCCAACTGGCATCGTCAGTGCCAACTGGCATGATCTCCACCTACTGGCTGACTGCCAACTGGCATGGTGAGCGCCAACTGGCATCAGCGCCTGGGCGGGGTGGGATATATATCTCTCTCGACTACGCTCAACTACGCTGTTAAGGTCTGGTGTTAGGGTCTGGACATAGGTTCTAAGGAAAGATATATATTTGTAACGAAGACGACAGCTGATTTCTAGAACTAACTACTAAGGATTAGAGCCAGTACTTATAAGCTCTCTCTCGGATGGTTATCTGCCTGAGCAGTACCCCAATCTGGGGTTACACACAGATATTAGTAATAGGCTATATACTAAAATAAGATATAAACAAAAAAAGAATTTTCTATTACTAAAATTAGTAATAAAAAGCCTATAAATAGTGTTAAAAATAGATATAGCAAGCTGCTACAATATTTATTATTTTGAGAGCATATGCACAATGTTTCTATGTAACAGATTATATCTGAATAATCCTTATAGTAAGATTATTACAGTAGATCTATAATACTACTTCCTTTTTAGGCTGGAGCTTTTATAACAGTGTATAGATGGTCTGGCTAGAACCACAGAGAGTATCTTTTATAGAAAATATCTACTAATTCTGAGGCATTGATATTTAAAGCTAGTTCTTAATTAGTTTATTTATAATTATACTCTATTTATCAGATTAAATATTTTAAGTGTCTATAGAAGATCTTAGAATTAAGTATTTTTTATATTTTATAGAAATCTTTATTTTTTTTTATAATCTGTAGTTCTTTATTCTATTAATTAAAATAAAGATTATTCTTATAAAAATAAAGCTTATTAATATAAATAATAAAATATATTTTATACTACAGAAATAGATTAAGTTTATAAATAATAATATTTTTTTTAGTCTTAATCTAGAAAAGCTTTTTATAAAGATTGTTAAGCTTCTAGAAAGAATAATAAATATAAAGATAATTAATATTAAAAAACACCCAGTCTTCTTTTTTGTAAATAGAAACTAATATTTAATAATAGTTAATAATATTTTAATAAACAGCTTAAATCTAAACAATTTCTATAATTAGATAGTTATAGATTTTAATAAGATTTTTATTAAAATTATTAGCTAGTTTTTTATCTTTATCTTTTAGGGATATTTCTAGATTTTCTATCTAGATATAGAGATAGAATTGATAATTAGTGAAAAAGAAGGACATATTTATGGTAACTAAAAGTTAATTATTTATAATAAATTTAGTTAATAATAACTATTTAGTCCAGTCATTCTAGTATTAATTATAATAGATTTAAAAATAGTATTTTAAAATTTTATTAATCCTCTTAATTTATCTATTAGTTTTAATGTGATCTGCTATAAATATATTTTAATATATTTTTAGTCTTTTATAAAAATAATAGAAAAATCTAGAAGTAAATTAAATACCCTGATTAAATATTATTATTTAAAAAAAATTATAAAACTTTTAAATATATTTTAAAAATAAATTAGTAGCTTTTTTTATAGTAATCTTCTTTATATAGATAAATAGATATTTAAGTTTAATAAATTAATTTATAATAATTATAATAGAGTTAAATCTGTATAATTTAAATAGTTTAATAATAAAATTAATAGATATATTACTTTAAAGATGATGTAGGATATTTAAAGGTTTTAATAGGCCTTAATATAAACTGCGGCTATATTTGGTATGGTAATATAAGTAGCAATTGTATATATATTAGCTGATGAATTGGGTTATTCAGGGCTAATAGTATTTTTGGTTTAGAAGGTTGTAGATTTTCTTCTGGTCTGGGTGTTCTGCTAATAAATAGTTATAGTGCTGCTGAAGGAGTTAGAGTTTTAGAGGTTTATAATCTGGTATATATTAGTGGTTTTAATAATATAATACTCTATTCTAATCTTTACAGTTATCTAAAAAGATATTAAGATTATACTGGATATTTTTATAGAGTTGTCTGAAGATTTTATTTAATAATAAGTCTTCTATATATTTATCTCTAAAAAGATTGCTTAGACTCTAGAGATTGTTATTATTAAGATTTTTTTTAGTGGTTTTTTAAGAGAAATCTTTTTAGGAAATATTCTTAGAGTTGTTTCTGTCTTTACTATTAAAGATAATTATATCTTGTAGGTATCTTTATAATTTATTTTTAAATTTTTTTTTATTTTTACTATCTGGGATAATTATATTTTAAGAATACTTTAGATAGAAGAATAAAAATTTATTTTTTATAATTTTAGTATTTTTTAGAATTAATATTACTATAATATTCTAGCTTAGTTATTTAAGATATTTAGGTTATAGGAATGTTTATTCTCAGTGTATATTCTAACTATTTTTATTTTTAAAAAGAAGATTTTGGCTATGTTATATTAGAATGTTAGACTTTTTTTTAAGTTTGTTTAGATAATAGATAAACTTATAATTAAACTAAAAGAGGAATTCTGTTTATCAGACTTACTGATAGTTTAGTATTTTCTTTATTATAAAGTATTCTAGATTTTTATGGTCTATTAGTATTTGGATTAGGTGTGGGGATTTTTAAAGTTCTAGGTATTATTTTTTAAAAATTTTAATTATTATTATAAACTTTTTATTGTAGATTTTATAATTATATTTAGTAGTATTATGGGTTTTAGAAAAGAAGACTACTGATTAAAGTATTTTTTAGGTGTTTTTTTAGGAGAGAACTTTCCCAGAGATATAATTTAAGATATTTATTTTTATATGATAAGTCTTATTCTATTTAAAGATTTTTAGAATTGGGGTGATTATAAAGATAATTTTTAGACTATTAAAGATCTACTAGCATTTATTAATTTATTAAAATAATATATTTTTTTTGATAAGATTTATTAAGAGTTTAATTATTTTAGAGTAAACTTATATAAAGTATTAATAGAAATTTATAAAGTTTAAAAAAATCTATATATTTTTAATGTTTTAAAAGATCTGCTACTCTAGAATAATAGCTATTTTAGCTGAGTCTATACTGATTCTCTCCCTAGAAATCATTAGTCTTAAGAAGATGGTTTAATTGATATAGAATTTATATTTACTAAGATTATATTGAAGGCTATACTGATTTAAGCATTTTAATATCTATTAAATATATTAATAATACTCTTTAAAGATATAGCTAAAAATTAATAGATTATTTATATAAACTAACACAAAATTATTTAAAAAGTTTTTAAGGATATTATTTATATAATTCTGCTAAAATACTAGAATATTAATTAGGCTAAAAGATATTATTAAAGATTTATATAGATTCTATTAAGTGTAGAAGATAATTTTCTATTTATTTTTCTAGATTATCTGAAACTTATTAAAAACTGCTATAATATTCAGCTTAATAAAATAATAAATTTAAAATAATAATTAGAAAATCTTCTAGATTAAAGATATTAGATAGTAATTCTTGTAGATAATTTTATTAAGATTATAGTAGTTTATATAGATTCTGATCTCTCTTCTAGGCTTCTGAGTGAGAAGGATAGATGCTGTAGTAGAGAATATGCTGGGTTATATAAATTATTTTTGGAGGTTAGTTTTAAGTTAGATATAGATTAGATATAGTTTATTCTGGCTATAATGATGTAAGAGATATAATAGAGATTTAGTGTTTTTTATAAGTGAGATCTAATAATTATAAATAGTTTTTAGAGGTAGCTTCTTAGCAAGTTTGAAATAAAAAATATTAAAATATTTATAGTATTTAAAAGATATCACTGTTTAAGGGTTTAACTTTTTGAAGAGCTTTTTAAATTTAATTATAATTTTTTTAATATTAAACAGTATTATTTAATATAATTTTAAAAATTTTTAAGGCTAATAATATTTTTAATAGTTTAGAATATATAGAATAATAGTATTTACAAAATGAATATTTAGAGATTTCTCTAAAGATATGATGGCTGTGGTTTTAAGTAGTTTTAATATAATAGATTTAAACTGATTTTTTAGAGGTGTTTTTACACTCTTAAGACTTTAGTGATAGTAATCTTAGGTATAGATGTTTTTAATAGTTAAAAACTTATATTCTTTAAGGCAGTTATTCTAACAGTAGTTTAAGTAGAAAATTATTAAATCTAATAATTAATTAATATTAGGATTATGTTTCTAAAGCTAGAGAATTCCTAGAATAATTAAAGTCTAAAATAGCTGTATTAAATAAAAAAAAGTTTTTTTATAATAATTATTTATTAACAGTAGAATAACTACCATCTAAAAGATTATTAAATTGGTAAAACTTTCTCTATTAAATATATACAACAGGTGTTGCTAAGATAGTAGTAAAATAAAGAATTAATATTAAATAATATAAATAATATTTATAAAAATAAAACTAGAATCTTTAAAGTTAATTATAAAAAGAGAGTTAATTTTTTTATTTAAGTTTTTTAATATATATAGTAATATTAAATAAAACTTATTAATTTTATTATTTTAAAAATTTAATATCTATTTTTATTTTTTATTTTACTGTTTTAGATCTTATTTTACTATTTGTTTATAATAATAAGTAAAAATTTATTATTTTTTAATTTAACTAGTGCTAGAGTATTATTTTTTTAATAAAAGAATATATTTAATAGATTATTAATTTTTAGAGGACAGATTCTAGTATAGTGTCTAGATTTATTATAATAAAAATACAGATTTTTTTCCTAGCAGCATTTGTGTTTAGCTTTGCAGGCTAGATTAAGATCTATAGGTTCTCTAGTAGCTATAAAGATAGTTGAGATAAAGATAGTGTGTGGAACAGCTACAGGAATAGTTATGGTTCTGCTGCTAATAATTAAAGATTATTAGATACTACTAATAATATCTAATAAAAAGATTATTAAACAATAATTAATATTTAATCAGTAGAGTAAAGTTATTAAATTATTATAAATTTTTAAAAGATTAATTTATAAAAAAAGAATATTCTTTAGTTTTTTTAAAAATTTTTAGAATAATAAGTTTTTTTTAGCTTAATCACTATAATTATAATAAACAATTAAAAACTTAAAATTAAATTAATAGATAATAAATTTTCTATTAATTTAATAAAGATTATTAATTTTTTAGAAAACTTTTTTATATTTATTAATAATATTATATAATTAATTAATAATATTAAATAATTATTTTATAATAATGAAATAATCTGGACTGCTAGGGTTTATAAAAAATATAATATATTTATAAATATTATCTCTAAATAATATATAAGTATAGATAATCTTCTAAATCTTTAAAATAAACTAGTATTCATCTACTAAGAATTTATTATATATTTAAGTAATATAGTTTTTTACTTAGTCTTTATTGTTTTTAAAAATCTTTAGGGTTAGTAGTTTAATAATATTATACTGTTTTATATTAATATAGAATAGAACTTTATTAAAATAAATAATTTTAGTGTTATATTTAGCTATAAAATTATAATATTTATTAATAAGAATAATATTTAAGACAGATATATTAAAAAAACTAAAAATAGAAAGCTACAGTAATAATAACTAACTAGTATAGATTTTAGTTTAAATAAACTAATTAGTTAAAATTTTAATATATTTATAAAGATAGTTTAGTATTTCTAATATCTATTTAATAATAATAATTTAATGGTTTTTAGAGGTCTTGTTGTAAACATTCTAAGACTTTACTAGATAAACTAGTATTAAAGGTTCAAAAGATTAATTAAAATTATATTTTAGACTTATATTAGATAGATTGTAGATATTACTGTAGTTTATAAATAAATCTCTAAAACTAATTATTATAATAAAAATAAAAAAGATTAAAAATAAAAACTAAAAAATAAATAAACTATTATAATGTTAAAATTTAAATATAGATTCTAAAAAAAAATATATATTTATAATAAAAATAATAGTTAATTTTTAGAATTAACTACTAAAGATTAGAGCTAGTATTTATAAGCTCTCTCTTAGATAATTATCTATCTGAGCAGTACCCCAATCTAGGATTACATATAGATATTAATAATAGACTATATATCAAGATAGGATATAAATAAAGAAAGAATTTTCTATTACTAAAGTTAATGATAGAAAGCCTATAAACAGTGCTAAAGATAAACACAGCAAGCCGCTATAATACCTACTATTTTAGGGGCACATGCACAATATTCCTGTGTGACAGATCATGCCCGAATGGTCCCCGTGGCGGGGTCACCGCGGTGGATCCGTGACATACGCCTTGGAGCGCTCGTCCTCACGCTCAGCGCTCGATTCCACGCTCAACTACGCCTTGGAGCGCTCGTCCTCACGCTCAGCGCTCGATTCCACGCTCAACTACGCCTTGGAGCGCTCGTCCTCACGCTCAGCGCTCGATTCCACGCTCAACTATGCTTTGGAGTGCTCATCCTCACGCTCAGCGTTTGATTTTATGCTTAACTATGTCTTGGAATATTCATCCTTATGCTCAGCACTTAATTCTACACTTAATTATATCTTGAAGTGCTTGTCCTTACACTCAGTGCTTAATTCTATACTTAACTATATCTTGAAGTATTTATTCTTATATTTAGTGCTTAATTTTATATTTAACTATGCTTTGAAGTGTTTGTTTTTATGCTTAATGCTTAATTCTATATTTAATTATATTTTGAAGTATTTGTTCTCATATTTAGTGTTTAATTTTATGCTTAACTATGCCTTAAAGATATTTTAATAAGTGGATGTGTGCTGAGGCTTATTATCATTTTATATAAATATTATAGCCAGGCTGGATTTATTAATAGCTATTCTTAATTTTTAGAACTACTAATAAAGTCCTAGACCACAGCAGGAATATCTATTTGATCTAAAAAAGTTCTCTCTATCTCTATCTTTTATATGTTGGAGCCAGACTCTACACTCTAGCATTATTGGCTTGCCTGTACGCCGCTGGACCCTAGCTAACTAGATCTGGGCTAGACCTGTCAATCCTCATTTACCTAGCTTACCACTGAATCCAGCCTCTGATTTGTCATACTGAGGCTGTGCTGCACGCCGTATACCCCACTCCGCTTAGAGACCTCATTTCTGTAGCCAGACCTCTTATTATTGGCCTCGCTACATGTCTTAAGCCAGCAGCCCAGATGAGACAACGCGAGGACGCACCTTATCCCAGCTTTAGTCCAGCTCTGGTGATCTATAGGAATAATATCTTTTAATATTATAAGATTAAAATTATATATTTAATATATACTTTAAACACTTATTATTGATTTATTTATTTATTTTTTATTTAAAATAGTAAACAAGTAGTTAGTATACCCAGTATTAAATAATTTTTTTATAATTAAAATTATATTTTTACTTTATAAATATTATTATAAGATTTTTAGTTTTTATTAGGATAAGTCTTTAAAAATATTTATTAAATATATAGTTAGATTTATTTATAAGATTAACTTTCTACTTAGTTATATTCTTTAAAAAGTTTATAAATTAGTAAAGTTATATTAAAATATAGCTATCTATTTATTAAATATATGTTACTGTATTAAGTAAACTAATCTATTATTAATAGTATTTATTATTACACTGCTAAAGCCTGGTGTGGTAGATAAATAAGCATAGAATATAAAAGATATAAAATTTATACTATTTAATTATATCCTGTCTTTTTTAACTTCTCTTTTAGTGCTGTTTAAATAGAACTTTAATTATATCTAGATATAATAGAATAGAACTCTTAGATTATATAAGTTTTAAAGATTATATAATATTATTTTTCACCTACTTAATATCTGGTAATAGATAAAAAGTATTATAGAAATAATAATCTGTATAGTTAACAGTCTATCCAATAATAATATTAATATTTATCTTTCTATTTCTATTAAGTAAGAACATCTAGTCTATAACATTAGAGACTAGATCCTATTATTCTATAATAAATAAAAAGTTTAGATTATTAATAATTAATATATAATTTTTATTTATAATATTAAGTATTTTTATTTTATAAAAATAAAAAAAAGCTATAAGTCTTTTATAAAAGAGATTATTATATTAAACAATATACACACATTAGAAATAAAAGTTATATATTTAGATTAATTATATTTTTTATAGGACTTAGTTATTTAGAAGGGCTTACTCTTAGTCTATTTATATCAGATTATTAATGCTAATATTTTTATTTGTGAGTAGCTTGTGCTTAACAGTCAAATATATTTAATAGAGCTATATAATATATAGTATTACTAAATTTAGTACTCTAAATATTTATTTTTTAGATATATCTATTATAGCTGTATCTTCTTTTTATATTATATAGTTTATAGTAAGGAGTATAATTATATTAACTGCTTAAATAAGAACTATCTATAGTGTGTATTATATTTTAATATATATATTATTAACAGCTAATTCTGTTACTTTATCTAGAAAAAAAAAAAATATAAAATTATATTTTATATTTATAAGTCTTAGTATTATTTTATTCTATTGTTGAAGAAAATATATATAGAAATATAAGTTATATATTGGATTAATATACTAGTAGCTATAATACTAAGAAGTTTAATAGATCTAGAAACTATATAGACTATCTAATCTTTGAATAAAAACTTCAAGTTATCCTAGATTACAGATCATACTACTGCTTTAAGATTGTTTGGCTCACTAACTATCACTATATTAGCTATATTATAAGATGGGATAGATAATAAATTAATTAGATTATACTAAAACTGCCCACTAAAGTATAGAGATAAAATTATCTATCTACTAATAAAGATTATTATAATCTTTAAAAATATTCTTAATAGCTGATTTTAGTTATTAAAAAGGAATATTAATAATAAAATTATTATAAATATATATAATAATTTAGATATACTCTCCACTACTATTAACACTTATATTATTAATATTAGTAGTAATTAATACATGTTATATACATCTTATATATCAGATAAAATCTATTAATCAGGATCTGAGTTCTCAGATAAGTTTAATACTATATCCAGCTAGAGCACTATTAGTAGTAAATATAGCAGTTTCTAGCTATATGGAGCTCTATTCGCTATATCTATATTATTACCAGCCATAGGTACCAAGAGGAAAATCTTTATAGATATTATTTTATCAAATTAATATATCAAATAATAGAAAATAGGACTGATTAAAGTCCAGAGTAGTCACTCTAGTTATATTAGCTAGATCCTCCAACTATATAAGAAAACATTATGATTTATAGTACAGAGTAAGAAGTATACTAACTATATACTTTAATAAAATCTTACTATCAATTAAATCTTAATTTTGTAGATTATTAATCTTAAAATCCAGGCTAAATAGGAAGCTAAACTTAGTAACTTCTAACAGTATAAAATAGCGAGGCTTATCATCTTCCCACTCCTGAGAGACTAAAAAAATATTATTTTATCCTTAACAGTCTAGCTTATCCTATTAATCTAGCTAGTCCAGCCATATGTTTAATATCCTTTAATATAATATCAAAAAATCTATAGATAATATTATAGTTATACTACTTTAGGATAAAATTATCTAGTGTTATAATATACTAGCTATCCAGGAACTATAGATAGCTATTAATACTAATACTATCTATTATTTCTAGGAAGTCTACAGTTTATTTGAACTGATCTAGATATTAGTGAAAAGGTCTACAGTACTTAAAGTATGTTTGTATATATAAAGAGACCTTAAATAGTTTCTAATATACATCAACTAATTCACTATCTCTATTTGTGTCTAAAGTAGTACTAATAAATCAGATATATATTTTTATAATATATATAACCTATCAGTCTTTATATAGAATATACCGCCACCACCTATCCTAAACAATCCCACAGTGAAGGCCATATATAACAACCATAGGGTTCTCTTACTCTGACAGATACTTTAGTGCTGCTCTGAGATCTCCAGAGAGCACAACCATATAGTAGTAGATAATTTTAATATTTATGACTCTCTATAGAGTGGCACCAACACTGAGAGTATCTCTATTATAACTATATAAAGATTAAATATTAATATAAAATGTGCAGTTAAATTATATACTATATTAAATGAATATAGACTTACAATTAATATACTATAAAACCTCATCACCCGACCATCCTGGATCTTTAAGTCTAACTTAAGCCTAAAGCCAGAAATAATATAGCTATTCTAAGATTTAACTATTAATCTTAGTCTAAGCTTATAGATATTACAGGATTTAGTGGAGTATATATACATCGCAGATGTTTTTAGAGATTTTAACTATCTATTAGTAGAAATATATATTAATCTTTATATGAATATATATTAATCAGCCTTAACCTAGGACTGGACTGCATGTAATACTACTAAATTCTAGGAGGTAACTAGAGCCTATATCTCTTTAGAGCTGTCTATAGACAGTTTATCTATTGATATTGACTATATTATAGCCTAGATAATTAATGCTGTCTATATAATAATTGACTAAATAGTTCTTTAAAAATATAATATGCCTCTATCATACCCAAGCTTTAATAAGAATTACCACTAATTATAAAAAAAAACTTGTGTGGCTAAATAGAAGATTATTCACTACTAAACAGTATATTAGAAAAAAATATCACTAGAAATATAATAAAAATATTATTGCTTAAAACAAATAGCTAAAAAAATTATATAGTGGTATAGAGCTCTAGCTTATTATACTAAAATTATAAAATTCAGTAATAATTGAGGTAAGATCTAGAATCTAATATAATAAGTAAAAAACTAGACTAGATATATTATTAGAATATTATTATTCTAAATCTTTAATGGGCTAGTATATATATTAAAATATAAGATTTTAATACTTTAAAACTTCTTCTTTTCACTATTATTAAATATAGACTTTATAGATTTTGAGGATTTTTTATATCTAGAGCCAGTCCTAATACCTTTAATAATTTAATAAAAGATAGAAGATATAATTGTAAGGCCTAATACTAATAAAATATTAAAGCTGGACAGTATTTTAAATTAAGTATTTTAAGTGTTTATACTGATCCTGATCTTAGTCCTTATTAAAATATTTAACTGAAGTTTAAAGTTAAAATACTATCTATACTATTTCTGGAAGGTATATATAGTAGTATTTTAAAAATTAGAAAAAAGTAACTATATAATCTTTAAAATCTAGCATTTAATCATACTGCTAAATATTTTAGAGAAAATAATAGAGTGTATATTAATAATATAGTTAAATTATCTAGTTAATATATACAGTCTATTTCCTATAATCTACTTTGAAGATTACAAAAATTAAAACACTAAAATAATACTATACTTTTTACTTAAAATTATTAAATTAGTATAGAAAGAGGGCTTAATAATTTTAGTATTTTTCTTAGATATTTTAAGTATCTTTAATAATGTCTTTTATACTCAACTAATCTATAATTTATAGAAATAATAGGTGTTAGGCTTAATTATAAACTGGATTACATTATTCCTGGCCAACCAGTATATCATACTAAAAACCACAGAATATACAATCTCCCACATAGTAGTAGCCATTAGAATACCACAGGGCTCACCACTCTTACCTATACTATATCTATTTTATAATACAGATCTCATCAATAACACTAAAAACACCACTAATCTTAGATATATTAATAATACCATAATAGTAGTAATAAATCCATCAAAACATATAAACTGCAGATAATTAACCACAGAGTTTAAATACTGTTAGGCATAATTATTATAGTATATTTCCAAGTTTATTCCAGACAAATTCACACTTATATACTTCTATAATCCATATTAAGAGTCTAAGGAAAACAATTATTTAGAAATATTAGTCATTATAAATAATAATTAGGCTGTATAGCTAAATAATTTAGTTAAACTGCTAAATATTATTCTTGATTTTAAACTCTAATTTGCAGAATATTTGAAGTATATTAAGTATAAATGTAGAATTGCTCTATAGATTATTTTTGTGCTGGATTACTCCAAATAGAACTTGTTTTTAATTAATAAATATTAGATCTATACTATATGTATTATATCTCTGACGCTTTATATGGTTTTAGTATAAATATAGAAACAATATTAGAATAATTATAAAATATATAACTGCTAAATATGTATGCTGAATATAATCTAGTGCTGCATAGAATATTTAATTATTAGTATATTTTATGTTATAAATAATAATATATATAATATAGAGTTATTTTTTTAGTTTATAATTGATTATTTTAAGCAGATTAGTTTATTAATCTTTATTTAGATTGTTATTATTCTAGTCTATTAAGTTATTATTAAGCAGTACTACTATTATTCTAATATCTGTTTATATATACTACTAAAAGCCACAAAGAAGAAGCTAATACTATAATAAAAGATAAAAGCTATAATTATAGAGCTTTAACTATTATATATAGTATTTTTATAATAAAAATTTCTATATATTAAGATTAATAGAAATAAGACCAAAGCTCTAGCAGGTTATATAATTAGATATATTAATTTATTAACTATCTCTTATATTTATATTAATAGTTCCAGTCATTATAGGAAAGTTAGCTATATAATAGTTTTACTAAACCTATAATTAGTACTTCAAGTATACATTAACCCAGAAACAGAGGAGATTATCTATATAGAAGAGCTTACTAGAATTATTCTAATATTCTAGTTAGCTTTAAAGAACTCTATCTTCTTTAATATTATTAATATCTATATTAACAACTAAGAAACTCTATAAATAATTATTAAATTATACTATAACTTTAGTTAATATTTAATTATAAAGATTATCTATCTTATTAAAACATAATACTGAGAGAGTTATATCATCTATTTTTACTAGATCCCCATATATATTAAGATATCTAGAAACAAATTTATAAATAAAATAGCTAAATATATTATAAATTAGATTTTATATAATCTACACAGAATTAAGATTATATTATTAACTAAAATAAATATATTATTACTCTGTGTTATAATAGATTGACTAATTAAAAGTAAGATCAGAGACTTATAAAAAAATAATTAATAATATATAGATATTACTATATCTAGAATAACATTATAATAAGTATTTCTAAAAATTAATATATATATTATAGATATTTATATAGAGCTGACTCTTATTAAAAAAAGTACACTGATATAAATTTAAATAAAAAAAATAAAGCTTAATATATTCTTTTTTATAATAAAGAAGATATTGTTGAGCTGTTATAAGTACTAACTAACATCTAAAATACTGGAATATCTGCTGTTTTTTTATTTTTAGTAGAAAATATTATAGTATTAATACTAGGGTGATTTCTAGACATGGCTTTCCAGCTTAATAATCATATTAAATAAGATAAAGTATGTAGGCCTGTTAGTCAGGTTTTTACTTATTATTAGCTAGCTTTTATATCTAAATTTTTTAAAGCTGTTAGAACAGATTATGCAAGATAGAATTAAAAGAACTAACAGTGGTAGAGACTAGTCTAAAATAATTACTAATAATTAGATTAAGTCTTATAAAGCAGCACTATATAATACAGAGAATTATATATCTAATAGTGTGTAGAGGGGACTGTAAGCTATCAGTAAAAAGATTAGCCCTTATATCTGACAATACCATACGCGGTTAGTGCGCTCTACGCTCATATTAGACACAACTACTGGTATTGGCATGTTCGAGTATAAAGGTGGCACGACTATGCACAGCTTGGTAAGAATCAAGATTGGATTGGGACAAAGAATCTACACTATTTTATGCTAACTGACATGATGAATACCAACTGGCATTATTTATACTAGTTAGTGAGTTCCTTTAGTGGTGTAAAACACAGATAACACTGGATTTATTAGGCATAAAGCACTACTATCTTTTTGATGTATTTAGGCTTTATAGGCACCCTGCTAGGCCAGTTTTAGGCAGGTTAGCGGTGGCGTAGTCATGCCAGCTGCCTCACGGCCGCTGGTGACTCTGGAAGGGCCCTGGATCAGGGCCGTATTAGAGTATAATGCAATCTCTCTCTCTCTCTCTCTCTATCTAATAGACTAAATTTACTATTCTAACTAGGCCTGATTAATAATAGAATTTAAAATAACTTTATTAATTAATTCTAAACAGAATAATAAGATTTTTAATCTAAAAGATTAATTTATAGAATAAAAATAGTAAATAGTTATTATATATAAAACTATAAAAAATATATTTTAAAAATTAAATTTAAAAATTTTTATAGACTGATCTAAACTTTATAATATAAATTTAATACTATAAAAATTAGTGACTATATTTTTATTTTTAAAATATTATAATAAAAAAAAAGTAATTCTTTAATTAATTAGAAAAAACACAGTTAATTATTTTATAGAGAAAGCATATATTAATTTATTAAAATTATAACTATTTAGAAAACACAGTAAGAGCTATATATAAAAGTAATAATATATTGAATTTAATTAACTAATATTTTACAAAAAATAATATAACTAAAAATAATCTAATATATAAAAAAAAACAAAAAAAATTTAAATATAATTGATTTTAAAGGATAAATTTTTAATAAAATAGAAAAAATCTTTCTATATCTGCAGAAATACACAGATATATTTTTAAAAATAATTATAGAAAGACTCCTTAAATACAATCCTCATAATTATGTAATTAATCTAAAATCTAAATTAATATTATTATATAAATCTATATATAAACTTATAAAGGCTAAATAAAAGATATTAAAGAACTATATAGATAAGTCTTTAAAAAATAAATTAGATTTTCTAAAAGTTCTGCAGGAGCACTGGTGTTTTTTATATTTAAGAAGAATAGTATACTTTGTCTATATATTAATTATTAAAAATTAAATATTATTATGATAAAAAATTAATACTTATTATCTTTTATTAATAAAATATTATAAAGATTTACAGATATAAAAATATTTACTAAACTAGATCTAAAAAATGTTTATTATCAGATCTATATTAAAGAAGATAATAAATAAAAAACTGCTTTTTATACCTAATATAAATATTTTAAATATTATATAATATTTTTTAATCTAGTAAATGCCCTAGCAATCTTCTAGATATATATTAATAAGATAATATTAAACCTATTAAACATATATATAATAATATATCTAAATAATATTATAATCTACTCTATTAAATTAAAGAAATACATTTTTTAAATATAAAAAGTTTTTAACTATTTTTATATATTTAATCTATACTATAAAATTAGTAAATATATTTTCTAAATAAATATTATTAAATATCTAAAATTCATATAATATCCTATAGTATAGAAATAAAAAAAGATTATATACAGACTATCAAAGAATAATCTTAGTTTAAAACTATTAAAAAAGTATAATTATTTTTTAAATTTATTAATTTCTATTATAATTTTATATGTAAGTTTTTAAAGATAAATATAGCTTTGATAGAGTTTATTAAAAATATTATAAGAAGAGCAAAACAGTACTTTAAACTTATAAAAAATAATAGTAATTTTTAATAAAATAAAAAAACTGAATATGTCTTTCAAAAAATAAAAAAATAATTTTATAAAGAATTTTTTCTCTAATATTTTAACTCTATATTATTTTAGAAACTGGAGATAGATATTTTGAGAGATATTATAGCTATAATACTTTTATAACTATTTAAAGATGGGCAGTAGCACCCTATAGTTTACTAGTCTAGAAAACTGTTAGATATAAAAACTAGATATAAAATATATAATGCTAAACTTTTAGTTATAGTAGATGCTTTCAAATAATAAAGATAATATTTAGAAAAAAGTTTATAATTTATATAGATTTTTATAAATTATAATAATCTGTATTATTTTATAATAATAAAAGCTCTAAATAAGCAGTAAATTTACTGGACTAAATATTTAATAGTATATAATTTTAAAATAGAATACTGATTAAAAAAGATTAATCTAGTCAATAGTCTAAATAAAAAACTAGATTATATAAAAAAAATTAAACTAAAGAATACAGTTTTATTAATTTTATAAAAAAAACTGCAAAAAAGTATTCTTAGTATATTAAAAACTAGAGAAGAGCTTATAATCCAGTTTATATTATATAGTGAGAGATAAGAGGAGCTCAACCTAATTAATAGAGATATCTATAAGGATGATTAAAAAGAGATCTGCATAGATAAAAGTACTATTACTAGTAATATAAAAAATCTAGAACTTTTAGTATCATAGTCCCTGGCTTAAAAACTATAAAGACTAAGACAGTTTATATTAATATATAGCTATTAATAACTGAATTTCTAAATTAATATTAGTAGAAAAACATTTTTATTAGATATATAAAAAAAGGATTAATAAAAACTCTATAAGTGATTAAAAATTTATAATATATTATATTTTAAAATAAGTTACTCTGGTATAAAGAAAAAATCTATATACTATTAGATAAAATATTATAATTAAAGATTATAAAAATTAACTATAATAATCTATAAGATAGATATTTTAGTATTCTATATATCACTGAAGCTATTAGAAAGAAGTATTACTAACCTATTATAAAAATAGATATTGATTATTATGTTAAGATTTGTGAGATATATTAAAAGATTGAGATTTATTATTATTAAGAATATAGATTATTTATATTTTTATTTATATTTAAGAAACTGTTTGAGATAATTATTCTGGATTTTATTATAGACTTATTTCTGTTAAAATAGGCTAGCACTAAAGTAAATGTCACGGGCTAGACCCGGTATAAGCACTAGCAAGAGCGACGTATGTACAAAGAGAATTCGATGAGGAGAGAAAGAAGTAAATAAGCTTCTAAGTTGATGATAAGTTTAGTTACAGTGGTATGTTCTTCCAATTTATAGTTTTATATGCCCTACATAGAACTGCTAAGATATTGAATAAGGAATTTATAAAAGTTAGCACAGTATAGCCTGAGTATTTTTAAATATAGATTTAAATTATTATATTATCTTTTTTTTTTTTCTTTTAATTATCTAGAGTTACAATATTTTTAAAATTATTTATAGATTTTTATATTATTATTTTGTATTTTATTTATTTTATTAAAAATTCTTTTTATTGTTGTTTAATATATTCTGTTAAAATATATTTAATTTTATATTTTAATTCTTTGTTAATTATTATTTCTAATAAATAGTGTGATTTTATTTTTTATAAGAGAAACAGCTTTTTTATATCTTTATTGGCTGATTAAAGAAATACTGTATAAAAAATATTATATATATTTAATAATATATTTAGTTAATAGATATAAAAGCCGACTTGCTTAAGAATTTTAAATTTGAAGCTGTGGATATCAAGTTTTTTAGATAGTTTATTTATCTATATATTCTGTATATTTAGTTATATAAGATTATTTATTTTGTACTGTAGTGTAGATGTTCTTTATATATTTATATATTTTTTATTTTTTTTTTATATTAATATTATTAAGAGCTGTATATAGTTAAGACTGTTTTAAAGCTTTAAAAGAATCTTATTAGTTTTTTAGATTGGGTTTTTTAGATTCTTATAAGGCTGGACTTTTTTTAGAATAGTTTAGGATTTAAAGTTGTATCTGTATTATAGAAAAAAAAAACTTATTCTAATAAAAAGAATATTTTTTATATTAAATATAAGCTGTGCTGTTAAATAAAGTTTATTTTAGTTATTTTATGTATAATTTATAAATATCTGAAAGTAGAATTTAATATTATTATTTTTTTGTTTTATGCTGCTGTCTGTTTTAGGATGCTAAGTAGTGGATAGATGCTATATAATTTATAGTATTTTGTAAATTTTTTTCTATATAAGGCTTATAAACTGAGATTCTCAGTCTAAAATGATCTTTTTAGATAATTTATAATAAAGTATAAAAAATTATATAAATGCTTAAATAATAGTTTTAATTATAATATTTTTTAATAAGATTAAAATAATTTTTTTATTTAAATAATCTATTATTATTAGAAGATTAATATATTTGTCTGATATTAATAATTTAATTATAAAATTTATTAAGATTTTATATTATATTCTGTTTAGAATTAATAAGGATTTTAATAGCTCTTAATATTTTTTTTTTTATATCTGGCTGTTTCTGCAGATCTTATAATAGAAGATAAATCTTCTAATATTTATAGATATCTCTAATTAATAATATTTTTTTATTATAATTTTATATAAGATATTTTTCTTTAGATGATTTGTTAATAAGGAGTTATGGATTTTAATTATTATTTTTATTTATAATTTTTTGATGTTTGGAATTTATATTTTTATTTAGTACTATAATATTTTTTTTTTATCTATTATATATTTTGCTAATTTTATTTTTAGATTTAATTCTTTTAAAATAGTAGTCTTTTTTTTTTTAATAATTTTTTATAGATTTATATACATTTTATTCTGATCTATTAATTTTAAGATTTTTTTTTTTAAAACTGAGTTATTTTTTATTTCTAATATTAATAGTACTACTCTAAAGATAGTATTTTTGGGGTTGTTGTAGACAGTTATTAGTTTAAAAAATATGGTTTGTGTATGGTTGTGTATAGAGGGCACAAAACTATTATTAAATATTTGAGGTAATAATATTATTTTTTAGAACTTTAGGTATTTATTATTTATATCTTTAAAAATATTTTTATTTTTTTGGGATAATATATCTGTTTGTGCATTTATCTTTTTTAATATGTATTAGAGGGTAAAATTATACTAATTTAAAATATTAGCTTAATATATTTGTTATTTATTCAGATATTAGAGTTGGCTAAAATATTATAGATTTTTATGATTAGTATAAATTTTAAATGTTTTTAATTTTATTAATTCTGATTTTTACTTCTGTAGATATTTTATGATTGTAAGTAATTCTTTATTATAGATCTGGTAGTTATACTCTGCTGGGGTGTTCTTTTTTAAAAGGAAGATGTAAGATTTTAATATATTATTATTATTATACTGTATTAAAATATTTTTAGAGGTTTAGTCTGATAAGTTTATTTCTACTATAGTTTGTTATTTAGGATCAAACTGCAGTAATATAGATGTGGAGATAAATATTTTTTTAATCTGTTAGAATACTGTATCAGCTGTATTAGATTAATGGAATAGAATATTTTTATTTATAAGATTTATTAGTGGTGCTGCTATGTTGGAGTAGTTGTGTATGAATTATTAATAGAAATTTGTAAATCTAAGAAACTCTCTTACTTTTTAGATTGTTGTAGGCTAAGTCTAATTAACTATAGTTTTTATTTTTGCTAGGTTTATGCTGATTCTTTTTTCTATTTTTATTATAAATCTAAGATATTTTATTTATTTGATTTTAAATTCTGATTTGATAATATTTAAGTATAACTCTGTTTTTTTTAGTTTTTTTAGTATTTTTTTTATATGGCTTTGGTGCTCTTTTAAGGAATTATTTGTATATATTAATATATTATTAATATAGATTAAGGTAAAGTTATTTAAGTACAGAGCTAGTATATTATTTATATACTGCTGGAATATCTTTGGGGTATTTATAAAACTAAAAGATATTATTAGCTATTCTTATAGTCTGAATCAGGTGTAGAAAGCTATTTTTTATTTATTATCTTTTTTTATTTGTACTTAATAGAAAGTCTCTACTATATTAAATTTAAAGAATTATTTTGCTTTTTTTACTTGTTCTAGCGTTTTATAGATAAAAAAAAGCAGATATTAGTTTTTTTTTATTATTATATTTAAAGCTCTATAATTTATGTAGAATTATATTTTCTCTTTGGGTTTTTTTATAAGAAGAATAAGAGTTACTGCAGGTGAGTTACTAGGGTATATAAATTTTTTATCTGTGAGGTTTATAAGTAGTTTCTTAAGTATTATTAATTTGTTCTTTGTTATAAAATATAAAGATTTAAATAATAAATTAGATTTCTTTCTATCTGATTTAAAGATTAAATTAATTAAATGATTAATTTTTTTTTAGTAAAATAATAAGAAATTAGCAGATTTTGTATTAAATATATTTATAAATTTTTAATATTTTAATGGGAGCACTCTCTGCGGATTTAGATAGATTTTCTTTTAAAATATTTTATTAATATTTTTTAGATTAACTTTTATAATTTAATAGGGGTCTCTTATTAAATAAGTCTATAAGTATTCTTTAATTTTAAAAAAGCTGTTCTAAATAGTATTTTTAATCTTATCTTTTTTTTTATTTTTCCTTAATATTATTTAGAGAATTTAGAAGGAGACTGCTATTATATTCATCTTTTAAATTTATTCTTTATCATTTATTATCTTTATATCTGTTTCTTTAAAAACTAATTTTAACTTATATAGAATGGGCACTGTATGTTAATCTTTCATCTATATAGTTCTTAATATTAGGTTATTATTATTTAAGATTAATAGAATATATCTTTATAGAGTTTATTTAAATCTATCTGTCTATAGATCTATTTTTATAATCTTTAATATTATTTCTTCTTTTTTATTAAATATTTAGATTTTTTTAGGTATTATTCTGATGCGCTGCATTCTAGTCTTTTTCACAAATTATTGGTTCATTATACAATATAGGTTGCATTTTGTATTAATTAACACTTTAGCTATACTATATTTATTTATTATAATGGTGAATATAAATGATAAAAATACTATTTTTTTTTTATTATTAAATTTTTCTTATTCTTATTTTAGATTAAACATAATTTTATATTTTTAGCTGTATTTTTTGTAGGGAGTTATTTTTTTTTCTGGTTTTTATCTTTCAACTTATCTAATATATTATTCTTAATATCTGCTTCTATCTTAATTTATATTAAATATGCTGTAGATACACTATCTATTTTAGATATTTTGTGTGGGTATTTATTTATAAAATATTTAGATGATTCACAATATAAATAACAGTGTTTATTTTTTTGTTATTAAATCTCTTTAGTATTTATTTTTTTTGTTTTTTTTTCTAATAGTATGACTATAGCTATTTGTAGGATTGGTTCTTAGTTTATTCTATTATTTGCTGTTATATTTATATAAGATTTTTAATAAGCTGTTCTTATTAGATCTTTAGTTGAGTTAAAGGTTTAGTTTGCTAAATATATTATTTAGTGGTGTTTTTATCTTTCTAGACTTTCTAGATAGTCTGTGATTTATTTAATAGTTTTTATATGTTTATTAAAAGTAGAGGAATTGATTAGTATGATGATAGTTTATTGTAGTTTAAATAATATTATATTTTGAAGTGAACTAATCTTTATAATAATTGTTTAAGATTATTTTGTGTTATTTTTAAACATAAGTCTTTAAAATTTTATAAATAAATTTTTAAAAATGTAGTTTTTTTATTATAGTTTTTAAAGTTGGTTAAGTGTTTTTTTTTGTTAATTAATATTATTAAATTGTTGTTTTATATGATAGAAGAAACAGTCCATTGTAAATTTTAATAGATTATTTTTATATTTTTTTGTCTATAGATTTATAAGGTGGGCTATTTTTTTTTTTAATTTTTTTACTGTAAATCATACTTTTGATTCAGGGCTGGAAAATTTTATAGTCTTTAAGCTGAACTTGGTCTGGAGTATAATCTTAAACTAGAAATAAAAAGCTAAATTTTTTTCATTAAAGGGCTGTATTTTAATTTTTTTAATTTTAATATATTAGATAGATACAGATGTTGACTGGGTATGTTTTTGCTGATATAATTAGTTTGTAAGATGTTAAATCATATTGAATAAATTTTTATATAATAGTTAGTTTATTTTTAAAGATGATTGGTTTATTATTATTCTATTAATTTTATTATTGAGTGTTCTATTTTTTTTTTTTTTTTTTTTTTTTTTTTTTTTCTGTAAGGCTTTGTATGTCTGCTCTGTTTAATACTTTCTAAATCTAATATTTAGTAATTTTTATATTTAATAATTTTAATATATTTATTGTTTTACAATTTATAGAAGAAAAAGATTGAATTCTAATATTATAGACTAGATTTGATATAAGTGCTAGTAAGAGCGATGTATGTATAAAGAGAATTTGATGAGGAGAAAAAAGGATAAATAAGCTTCTAAGTTAATGATAAGTTTAGTTATAGTGGTATGTTTTTCTGATCTGTGGTTCTGTGTGTCCTGCACAGAACTGCTGAGACGTTGAATAGGGAATTCATGAGGGTTAGCGCAGCGTAGCCTGAGTGTCTTCGAACACGGGTTTAAACCGTCACAGTAAATATAATCTTAATAATAGTTAATCTATTATCTAAATATATGATATATTTTATAATCTAAAAAATATTTATAGCTAAAAGATTAGTAATATTAATCTTTAATAATTTAATATAATAGATTATACTTTTTAAATATTTAATGTTGGATCAAAATAAACTTTTTACTAGTATTTTCTAATAAATACTATATTATTATCTAAGAATAATAAGATAATTATCTACAACTATATATTTCTAGATTAATGGATAGACTAAACAGTAAAACTAAAAACTAAAATATTTTTTATAATATTTTATTATCTATAAATAAATAAATTAGCTATAATTGCTCTTTTTAATATAATATATATATAATAATAGTTAATATAGTGTGATAGAAAAGACATCTATAGAGATCTTAATAAGATTTAAAAGGGATCTATAGATTAATATAAATATAGAGAATCTTTCTAAAATACTGAGAAATAATATTATATAAAGAATAAAAGAGCTATATAATAATAGAGAGCATATATAAATATTAATAATAGTAATTAAATAATCCCAGACTAAATATTATAATTAAAAAAGAATAGACTGAGTCTTCTATATTAGTGAGTAAATAATATTTTAGAATAAGAATCTTATTATTATATATTTTTTTTAAAAAATTAACAATAGATAAATAGGTCTATTCTGAGTATTAGATATATAGAAAAAAAATATATATTAGCTAGATTTACTTTTTTAATATAGAGAATTATATTTAATATTCTATATCTCTCTTTTTGAATCTTTCTATATCTATAGGGATCGAGAATCTATACTGGTGGTAATCTTGATAGAAAATAAAAGAGAATATGTAGTAGAAGAGATATTAAGAGAATAAATCTATTAGTAATAATTATAGTATCTGATACAATGGAGAGGCTAACTAATAAAGGAGGTCATCTAGAAACTAAAAAAAAAATTTAATAAAATAAAAGTTATAAATAATTATTTAAGAAATAAAGAAAACAGACTAATAAAATAAAAAAAAGACAGATTTATAAAAAATCTAATATAAAAAAAGTTACTATGCTATTTTATTCTATTATTAAAAGATTACTATTATTTATATATAATTTAAGAGTCTATAAGAAATTTATTAAAATATTAAAAAAAATATATAATAGAATATTTAATAATGTTAATAAAAATCTATTATAAAAAAAGAGAGAATATAATTTATTATTATTTTAAAATAAACTAATTTTTAGTGAATAAAATATAATATATTAATAATACTATTATATAGCTAAAAAAAAATAAAAATAAAATAGAAATTTATATTTTTAAAGATGGGTAATAATAAGCTGAATTTATAATTTTAATTTCTATATTATAAGATTTATTTACTATTAAGAGTGTTTTAGTATATTAACTGCTATATATAATAGTATAATTAACTTCTAAAGATATTTAATCTTATTTTAATATTAAGAATATTTCTACTTTTTATATATTTTTTTTAAAATAGTATTTTTTTGTTTAGATATGATATACCACTTCTTATTAAAAAAAATAATTAGTTTATTAAAGTTAAAATCAGTCTTTAGAATAAATTTTAGAAAAAAGATATTTAATTTATTTTTAAAAGACATAGAACACTTGGTAAAATAAAAACTAAAATAAAAAATATAAAATTTTTTTTTAAAGTAAAAAATAATTTACTGCTTTTTAAATCTTTAATAAATATAATTGTTTTCTAAGCATATATATACTTTATATTAGAAAAGAATAGAATAGAGATTGAATCTTTCAGCTTTATAAATATTATAGATTTATTAAAGATACAGACTGTAGTATCTTATCTTATATTTAAATATATATTTTTATCTAGAGAGAAGACCAGGAGCAGGAGCTGATAAATATTATTATAAGTTATATATAGAAGCTCTAAGACTAATATTAAATAATAAATAGAAATCTATAAAAATATATATCAAATTAAATCTAATATATATACAGAAGCTATCTGCTTTCTAATATTCTGACTTTAGCTTGTATTGATTGTGGCAGTAGTTATAAAAAATATAATTAGAATTAATATTTCTCTTACTATTAAAGTGATAGAGAAGAGAAATATTTTGATATTTAATAATATAATATAAATAATATTGATATAGCAGAGCAGTTTTATAAATCTTAATTTTATAATTATAGTTAATATAACTATTTTTAAAATTATTTTTGTAAACAGTCTTCTTACTACTCTTTAAAAATATAATGAATTTAGTGGGGGGAAGATTATTATTATTATTAAAAAATATTATAATAATATTAGTTAGTATATATATAAAGCTGGGGGTAATAATATATTATTATTTTTTAATAGATTTATAAAATAAGTAATAATTTATTATTGTTTTATTTATTAAAGAAAAAAATATAGTAGAAAAATAAAAAAAAATATTGAATACATCTGTAGGATTAGAGTCTATATTATAAAGATTAGTAAAAATCTTCTTTATATTATTATATCTGTGCATAATAAGAAATAATCAGAAAAATTAATATATAAAAATAATCTGAGGAGTGTATTTATAATATATAAAAATTTTAATAGGTTTTGAGGAATAATGAGAACTATATATATAAATATATAAATATAAAAAAATAAAAAAGAAAAAATAATTATATTTATAGAAAAAAATTATTTATATATAGATATAAAATATTATAATAATAAAAGTATTAATATAAATAAATAAATAGTAATTTATATTAAAAAATATTAATATTATTATAATATTTAAAAAATTAGACTGTAGCTATAAATTAATATATTATATATAATACTATTATAACAGACTTTAAAATAAATCTATTAATAAAAAAAAATAATATAAGAATAAGCTATATATTTACAGGATTTTTTTATATAATTTAAAAATTCTTATCCAAGAAAAAGCTATATTAAGAAATAGAAAGAAAACTCTTTATACTGAACTAAAAATATGGAAAAAAGAATAATTTTATAGAAGAATAATATTTATATTTACAGGATATAAAGAGAGAGGGAAAACCTTTTATTAAAAGACCAGTGATTAGTTTGCATACCTCCGAGACCGGTACTGGTAAAAGATCAAAAACTTTGCGCACCTGTGAAAACGCACCTCCGCAGGTAAAAAGTACTGCAGGAAGGAATCCATCTTATAAAGAACCTCTTACTGAGCCTGCTTACTAGTATTAACATCCTCAATCTCTGTAGTTAAAGCATGGTACTGAAGAAGGGTAAGAAAAGCCTTCCATAGCCTAAGCTGTAATACAAAAATGACTCTAATATACATGCTTATATAACCACCCTATTAAGAGATATTAAAGTGTTTAAAAAAGATTAAAAAAAGATTAATATAAATATCTCTAAAGATCTTTTATTTTAAATCTTTAATCTAATGGCTAGCTTTATCAGATATATTAAAAAAATGTCTATTAATAAGATCTTTACCCAGTACCTCACACATATAGAATTATATATAAAAAAATTATAGAAAAAGATTTTATAAATTTCTAAAAAAATTTTTAATACTAAAAATAATATTAATTAATTTATAGAAATTCTATATAGTTATTTTATATTATCCAGCTTTTATATTATGAAATTTTTACAATTTAATAGTTATATAACAGACAGTAGTAAGTTATATATAAATATTTAGAGTTATAATATATTTTTATATTTTTTTATAGTGTTTAGTATATATATAAGTAACAGTAAAAGTATACTAAAAATATTAATTTTAAACTAGAAAGATCTAGAAGTCTATTTAAAACAAACTAATTTTAAAATTATTAATTTTTTATACTAGTATCTAGATTAGATTATTCTATAAACTAATACTATAATCTAATCCTATTAAGATATTATAATAGCCTACTAGTGGTTTACTACTATCTAAATACTGTTTAGTAATAATATTATTTTATTAGCAAATATTATTAATAATATAAATTAATTAACCTGCAAGCCAGAATAGATTAGAGTATTTAGTAATAAAATTTATATCTAAAAATATATTTAGAATATTATTATATAAAATATAAATATTTAGATTAATCTTAAAAAATCTTTATTTATTATAAATTTATACTTTAAAAATGCTCTAGTATTTATATATTTTTTAGTATTAATCTATATTATATATATTAGCTAATTAATAAAAAAAAAAAATTATAGAATAGAATCTAATTAATATTTAATTAATTATTATATTTAATAATAAATAAATAATTAACTTTATTATTTAATAAAACTTTATTAT
>JAMAFV010000054.1:0-26132 GCA_023625935.1 Eurotiales sp. R13A2
TTCCCATATAGGAATCCCACTGTGACCAGCCAAAACCCACTGAAATCCCAAAAAAAATCCCAATGCCCACCCTAATCTGTAGGATATTAGTAGTCAGATTATATTGAAATAATCTTTCTGTTTACTTCTATATCTAATCTATACTGGTGTAAATAAGGCTTAATAGAGATTTATTAAAATCTAATAATTAATAGAAATTTTTAAGAGTTTCTAGATTCTGTCCCTATAGATGGGCATGGATTTTAGTGGTCTGTAGTTATAGGGTAATCTCAGAGATATGCTGACTATCTATAACTGTATAAGAGGGTTGATCCTAGCTTTGAATAATATAATATTCATGTAGTAGAGTTTCCCAGGATAAAATCTCAGATGTAGAGGAAGCTGGTGTATAACTAGATATATTGGTGTGTGGATAGATATATAGTGGATATATAATTACTATAACTGTTGAGATAATATTGGCTATAATCACTGCAAAATAACAGATCTGTTTTTTTTCTATGAATAGAGTTTGTAGATATATATAATACTAAAATTTTGGATTATCTATTTAATACTAGTAATAAATATAATTGTAGTGTTATTATATTTAATTAGTATTTAATGATTAATATTTATAATTTTTAAAATGATAGATATACCCTAGTTTAATGAATAAATCTAGAATCTTAGGAATATCATCTACTAAATAAATAATATAATTATTATTTTCTGTAATTAATTAATATTCTAAATACTGTTTAATCTGTAATTAGTTATTGTGCTAAAACTAATGAGTGATATATAAATGGTGGGGTAGATTTTACTGTATATAATAGGAGCTATATTGTATATACAAAACTACCTATCATTCTGTAAGAATCTGCAGATAAAATGGCCAAAACTGAGAATTCTCTCTCATTTTTATAGATAATAATCTATAATCTAGTTTAGATATAATATAAAGCTAAACAAACTGATAAAGATTTTTTTTTTAAATAAAAAATAATTAATTATAGAATAAATTAAAAAATAATTTTTATGATCAAGTTATTATTGACTTTTGTGGCATTATAACCTGATTCGGCCTAGCTCTCGCACTTTTTGTATGGCATAACCCTGACTTATGCCGTAAGTCACTGTGTTCTATTGCTAGCGATCTGTGTCAGTAAAGCCTGCATATTTGCATATTCCATCATGCAGTACACATCTATGCACGAAAGCACGCTTACGATCGAGACAAATCGAGATATCTTTAATCAGCCCCTGGTGGATTTATCACGGGATCTGTGGAAAGAAATTCGTCCTGCAGAGATGATGGTGCCGATTGTTGTCGGAATTGCGACTGTGATTGTGTGTTTGACTGCGTACCAGTTGCATAAGGAGTACTCGTGGGCTATATATCAGTGTGTCCAGGGGGATCCGAATATTCGCTTCAAGTATAGGGGATACGAGGTAAACACTCTCTGCTTCCAAGAGCTTGGAGAAAGAATACTCAGTCTATAGGTCTACCTTGTCTTGATCATATTCGACATTTATTTCCTCGTTGGCTTCATCGTCCAATACAATCTGGTCGATGTTCACTTCATAGAGCCTGAATTCTCATTGACCATAGCTCTCATTCCGGCCGTAGTCATGATCATGGTCCTCAGCGTGTACTTTGTCCGATACGAAAACAGAATTGGAACTGTTATCGCTATAGTAAGTCTTCGTCTTTCCTTTCAGCGGCAAACCGATCTAACAGAAACAGATCTCCTACTTGGGTCTCCTAGCATACATCATCTCTCGCATCATCGTTCTATGCGGACATACCCTATTCGCAAACACTCTAGGAAAAGACATGATGCTATTATTTGGCTTTGTAGCGTTGATCTTCACGTTTCTCGCTACCGCATGTGCCATCTACTGCTTTTCAAATTTTGAGCAAGGTCTTAAGTCGGTGTTTGATCGGAAGAGTCAGATTCCGCGACAGTCTTTTGCCTTCCAGGAGCTTCCGAGTCGGTATAATAGTGCTCGCGAGTCGTCGAGGATGTCGCGTGAGGAGATAATATAATATCTAATTCAATAAGGATATAGATTTTTGGAATGGTATCCGTATTTGAAGTAGTTTTTAGCGTTCCTGTCCTGTCTCGGCTTGTCAAAGGAGAAACTAAGGGATGAGGTCTTTCGGATTCGGATCCAAATTCGGACTTCTTTGTTCACCGTCGCAGCCAATCATCATCTATAGCTATAGAATCCCTAACGGCATTGCAGTTGACTGCTTAATATACAGTATATTACATCCACGTCTCTCTTGTCACAGGGCTGGATCCGGCCTACTAAACACCAAGTTGTGTCGAGTAACATTGTGATTGGATTCACACCGACTTGCTAATTCTAATCTGGAGGATAATTGCTATTACTGATAAGGTTTTATACAAAGCCTCTCAACATGTATAAGCCAAATGGAGTGTGATCCCAAGACTGCAGAAAAAAATATTTCACATCATTTCCGAGATTTGTTATTTCCAGGTTGGACCACGTATTAATTTCAAACAATCCCACTCCGAGCGAGGTCGTCTAGCGAAATACAAACATGAACACCTATGACCTCAAACGGGACATCCACTCAGAAAGGGAACGCAGTGACACCAAGCGGAAAATGAAAGAAAACACGGTGGTTCTTGAAGTATGGCATGGCATGTAACCAACTTTTAGGGATTGTGATTTATATGAAAGCCTGCAGAGCAGAATCCATTGTGTTCATAATGCGATATGTGTGATCGTGGAATACCGTCTTGCGCCGGAGTGGAATACCCCTACTCAGCTGGAGGGTTGTTACCATGGTCTGGTATAAGTGTGTAAGCAACGAGATTCTCTTGGGATCAATGATCGGCTGCTCCTCGTTGGACGCTCTACCGGTGCGAATCTGACCGTCGGTGTCGCTCTCCGTATTCGCGATAGTAAAGACGAAGAGAACCCGTAGATATGCGGCTAGATACTCTCCTTTCCTATGCTTGACCACACGAACAAGATAGCGTCTAACAACATATTTGCGTGGCAACAGGACCTTGGAGATGAAAAAGAGAGAGCGACCATATATACTCTCCCCGGTATCGCAGCTATTCAAGATCTCTTAGATTCTCCCCCGACTTTGATTGAGACAGCGGAGGTAGGTTGTTTATCTACTGAAGCTCAGCAATTCGGTAACAAGCTGAAAAAGGCAGAAAATGATGCCAGAATGATGATATGGAAGGGGCTCTTTCATTGCGGTGACTGGGCACTTCAAGATCGGCAAAACCTTTACCACTCTGATCTGCAGTCTAGGTTACTACGGTAACCGACCTAGGCCGCTAACAACTACAATCGGTCACGTTCTGACCCCGCGTCACCCCTCAATCTACTTGAAAGCAATGCATTGGCTAGAAGCTTGGTTTGTGCGCGACTGCTGCGAGTCTGAGGTTCGAGTCTGGGCAAAAGCTGGCAGTTATGAGATTAATGATGATCATTTACATCTAGACTTGGGTCTTAATCCTTTTCCACAATTTACCAGTTGGTGGAAGCACTAGTTGAAGCGTTCTAAACCTAACTATTTTGTCTGAATCACAATATCGCGTATGCACTAGTAAGTCACATATTGTCGGAATCTTAATGGATTAGGTAATCGGATACGGCAAGAATCGCTTCTCCGCGATATCTCACCGATATGAGGATATACATGAGCGCTTATAAAGCACGGAGATATTTGGGTTATTTGGGCACTTGCTTACGAACAGACTGCCAGATATCTAGTATTTTTACTATGAGAATTCACATATAAATAATTCTAGGAATCCCTACCCTTATGGAAGGGATAGTAAGGTAATCAATATACGCACTCTTACTGCTGATTGGTTAATCCTTCTCCGAGGCCCACCTCACGTACGACTAGTGTTGTAAATCACGTTTCACTCAAAACGAATCAAATAAATAGTACTAGCTTGATACGCTTTTGATGCATATATAAGCGCTTTGGCAGTGGAGGAGAATGAATTAGACTGTAAAAAAGGTGCATAGCTGCACGAGAGCGGCTGGGACGGCCTACTACACAGGCGGGTGAGGTAGGCTTTGTGTTTCCGCTGGGGAAACACAATCATGACGTATTGAGCGTGGCCAGCGAGACCCAATGATTTGTCCTTCGCACTCGGAGGACGTTCATCGAGATTAGATCTCAATGGAAAACCTACTGATAGCAGCCCAACTGCGTGGACGCCGAACAGGGAAGCGGTTCGGACGGTACTCAGTTACATTATCAACACAGGAAGGCTCTCCAATGAATACCAAGCCGCATAAAATCATGTCGAGAAAAATTGAACTGCGACACAACGTTTACTTATAGCAATTAGATAGTCTAGCTAGTGTGTCGTGGTTTATAACTAATTTAGAGGGCTACATGCAGCCTATGGCCGCGAAAAGCCTGAGGAATAAACAAACTAACTAACAAGCCATTATCAGTAACTATAGTACGGAGTACAACATGCTAACATTAGGGATAGCTACACTTATCAACCGCGGAGGTGACAGACTGCTACTGTTCCATCGAAGGGGAAAGACAAGGCCCCTTCAAGCAATTTATTTTGTACCTGAGAAGCATCATCAGATAATTAACTGTCTCTTACATAAATTTATTAAACAGACGTTTAACTAGATTGCCACCAGAAAAATAGCTGCTGCAGTGCTCGTAAAAATAAGAGCAAGCAGACCTCTAAAGTCTCTAGGGGTGGAGACAGCAGCAGCAGCGGTAACAGGATAGCTGGTTGAACTAGCTTGTCCCGGAGACGCCGAAGCAGTACCAGAACCAGTACCAGTACCATTTCCAGCAGCAGGAACAGGATAGCTGATTGAACTAGCTTGTCCCGGAGACGCTGAAGCAGTACCAGTACCATTTCCAGGGCGCTGGTCAACAAGGAACGTCGAGGTGCAGTAAGCGTCGTAGATCATTGGATCTGCGGCATTGGGACCCGTAATGTTATTGTAGGCTAGGCGAATCAACGTGTTCTGGTATGGGTCAAATTGCGGCCAGCCACCACCGTAGTTTGAAAGAGTATGAGTTTTAGCAAAGGTAGTCCACGCCGTCCGAATATACGACGTGATCGAAACCTCGGCCGGTGTAACCTCAGGGATGCCAGGGCCGACGTTCTGGGTGTCGAAGATGAAGGGCATTTCTGAGCCGTGATAAGCGCCGCTGTCAGGATTGGTGTAGAGACGGGTATTTGGGAAGTTGCCGAACCAGCGATAACGCCAGATTGGTGCACCAACACCGTACGACACATTAGCCCGAGTAGCTGCGGGACAGGCGAAAGTAGTGTTGCTGAACTGCTCCCAGTAAGTATGCGGGTATGACTCGTTGTTAAGGGCATCCATGGCGAGAAACACGCCGGCCTCGAAGTTGTTGTTTCCTAGCAGAGTAGGCAACTGCGCAAATTGGCCCGCTCTACCACGCTCTGGGTAGTCGGAGAATGCTGTTACATTATCAGCTGTTGGACCAAACCCTTGAGAGCCCATCGCGTCCATCACTTCAGTGGTAGTCTTCGACTGCATGCATGTCAGGAGTTCTGCAGGATCAGTGCTGTTATTTCCGCAGCCCAACGCCTCAGAGACGTTATACCACATAGCAGCGTTGTTGGCGGCAGGGGTTTTTCCAAATCCCGCTGCACCAGATTCCATGATAAAGCCAGCAGCGATAGGGTCGGACGCCCACGCGTAGGTGTAGAAGTCGATAGAAGCACTTCCGGCGGACTGGCCGAAGAGAGTGATTCTGTCAGGATCGCCACCAAAACCCGCAATGTTGTCCCTGACCCATTCGACGGCCATGCGCTGGTCCAAGAAGCCCGGGTTTCTGTTGGTGGCCGCTGGGTTCCCATGGAACCCGAAGATATTAACCCGATAGCTAGATAAGTTGTTAACTCACAAAGGTCAAGGCTCTGGCCGACCACATTCAGAGAAGAAAAACGCACTTAAAGTTTACGACGATAACGTCTTCTTGCGATGCCAGCCTTTGCCCATCGTATGTATTCACCTGCGCGCTGCCAGCAGTGAATCCGCCACCGTAAAAGTAAACCATGGTCGCCTTCTTCGCCTCTCCACCTGTCGGAGCCCAGACATTGATGGTGAGGCAGTCTTCACTGAAGGTTCCGGTGACTTGGTCCACCTGTTGAAGCGTTTCAATGCCCTGCGTAGTCAAGTTGGCAAAGCTGACATTGTAATTGTAGATGTCGTTGTCCCTGGCTCCAAGGTTGAGAATTGCCATGCAGGCGTTACCCTGGAAATCACGATGCGCATCAATATCTAGGTCTGAGGAAAGATTGCCAAAAGGACCAACTCACGAGGCTTTTGGCATCTACGGCAGTGGTGCCATTGTACTTAACAGGAGGCTGAAAGCGCAGAGACCCTACTGGAGGCAGGGCATAAGGAATGCCTAGGTAGGTAGAGACGGAAGATACTATGTCTCCGGCATGACCCTGAATAGGCCCACTCGTGGTGCGCACAGTTTCACCAACGGTGATGCCATGCACAAGAGCAGCCCCGAAGCTCAATAGGTAAAGGTGGGAATGAATATGTAGTTTCATCGTGACGAGTAACTGGGAATGTATGTTTGTGGTGACCAATCTACAAGGCGGCGACGATGAATGCAATAGGCTCAAGTGGCCCTTTTATAGACTGCGGAGTAACCGCCCTACTCAACATCTTCTTAGCCAGCACGGAGAACTTTGCAGTGCATGAACTAGTCCAGTTACAGCCAGCTATGAAGGAACATGAGAAATCTTCCGGGCGAAACCGGAGAGTGCATGTTGCTATTTCCGCTTACACCTCCTCTTTACTAGACTTTCCTCGGTGTGTTCCCGAGATGCTTCGCATGTAGAAGAGTAGGGAGGTGGACCTGTGCGTTTCTCTCAGAACCGCGCAAAGTGAAGATTTTCTCTCTTCCTCTATACAGCCACAACGATGTTGTCTTTGGATTTGCCGCGCGAGACATCTCGCAAAAGCTGCAACACCCAATCTAACTAACCAGCAGGGTACCAAATAATGCACTTCAAGTATATGTTGGGACCCACAACAAATTTGGTACTTCAATATAAAGCAATTTGTCTAAGCAATCGGGGTATATGACTATACGCCAGGCATGATCAATACCCAAATTCCAAAGCAACTTCCACGGCTAGAGAAGTGCTCTACTAAAAAGGAGCGCCCGTTGGTGTTAATACTTGATGAGTTACTTCAAGAGCGCTATTGGGCACCACCCAAGAGGAATCATTTGCCAGACAATGGACTCCACACTGGAGAGCGCATAGCGCGTTTTTGCCCGACTCGCTTGCGGAAGACAACATCGCTTCGCACACATAACGATGTAAGTCGGAGGCTGTGCACCTGGGTGAATCTAAAGAAATGAAAAGAGAATGATCTGGGGTAGATTCGCGTCGTAAAGCGGGGTAGCTAGTGGGGAAAGATGGGGCACGGGCTGAGCCTAACCGCAGCTTTTAACTTAACTTCATTATTCCTTCGCAAAAGGTCTGCAGACAGGAGAGCGAGAAGCGAAGGCTGCCACGGGATGAGTGGGAAAAAAATTGGGGAAATGCCGATGAATTTGGCCTAGAGAGACAAAGGGTTAGCCTCGGTCAACATCCGAGCTGCGTTGTCTAGTTGACCCGTTTTTGCCACTGGTTACTACTCTGAAAGCGGCTACCGTTGGCGGAGAGCCAAAGACGTGTGGCCTGGTTCCGGTGTTCACATATCCTCAACAAATCCCGACACCCCATTCTAAGGTGGACGGACGAACCTATCATGTGCCTACAGTGATCGAAACCCCAGGCAGAAGTCCGACACGTTGTGGAGATATCGATGGCGCCCTTGTACAGGGGATTTTTGGTGGGGAATACGAGAATGAGAGCGAGACCAGTACTATATAAAGTAATCATTCTCCAGTCAACTTTTACTGGGCTGATTATTCACTACATTGGACGGACTTCTTCGTACCTGGGCTTCATTGATATACCGTCGATACGCATAAGAAAATGGTCTACCTTGGTCTCCGGGGCAATGCCCTCAGAATAGTGATTAGTCTCGTCGCTGCAGCTGCCTTTGCGATGCAAGGCTACGATCAGGCGGTAATGAATGGCCTGGTTACCTTGCCAACATTCCTCAGTGTCTTTCCCAAGATGAAGGATTCCAACATTGAAGGTATGTATCTGGGAATGCTCTCTTGTGCCAGAATGATTGCCAATTGTGATCGATGATTGCCAGGAACCGTGGTCGCGATCTATGAAATTGGATGTGCCATTGGGGCGATATCTTGTGCATTTGCAGGGGACTTCTTGGGCCGCCGCCGCGCTATTTTCATTGCTGGGTGTATAGGGCTGGTCGGAACTATTCTACAAGCTACTCCCTTCAGTCTCGGCCAATTGATTGCTGCTAGAATTATCACTGGTGTGTATATTTCATCTGTCGTAATGACTTGCATTCATCCAATTACGTAATAACTGAGTCCTTCAACTCACAGGTCTCGGTGTCGGTGCGTTGACTGCTACGGTTCCAATGTGGGTGTCTGAGTGCTCTAAGGCCAGTGAGCGTGGTCGACGGGTGTTGTTGCAAGGTTTATTTGCCATTGGTGGACTTACCTCAGCCGCCTGGATCGAGTTCGGGCTTTATTTCGTCACGGACAGCCAAGTCAATTTTCGATTTCCGATTGCTTTTCAGGGCCTTTTCTGCTTGATCGCCGTGTCTTTTGTAATGTTTCTACCAGAGTCACCGCGATGGCTCATCAAACGGGATGAGATGGAGAAGGCTCAAATTGTCATGAGTGCCCTTGACGATGAACCAGAATACTCTGAAGTCGTCGCTCAGGAACTGGAGATCATCCGGGAAACCTTCTTGGAGGAGAGCCAGAACTCAACCTCTATCTTCACCATGGGCCCCGAGCGTCAATTCCACCGTGCGGTCCTTGCAATTGCAGTCGCGGTCCTTGCCCAAATGACAGGCGTCAACATTGTAACTTTTTACTCTACCCAGATTTTCCAGGATCAGCTTCACTATTCAGCAACTGACGCTCGCATCTTCTCGGGCTGCATTCAGATTTGGCAAACCATAAGCGCCGCAATTGCCCTTCTATTGATTGATCAGTTTGGTCGGAGAAAGCTCTTAATGGCTGGCGCAGGTGGCATGGCTATTGCACAAGCCTCCCTCTGCGGTCTCATGTCTGATCTGTCTAATCCAGCTGCCGGAAAGGCTGCCATATTCTTCTACTTCGTTGCTATGTTCTTCTTTCCCATCGGACTTTTCCTCATCCCTTTTATGTATGCGGCTGAAATTGCACCTCTCTCGATCAGACACAAGGTTACCGCAATGGGTGCCTGTTCCAACTGGCTGTTCAATTTTTTGGTTGCAGAAGTGTCGCCACATGCGATGGATAACATCGGCTACAAGTATTATAGCGTTTACGCAGCCATTAGTGCCTTTGCTTTTTGCGTATTTTACTTTTTCTTCCCGGAGACAAAGGGTCGTACGCTCGAGGAGATTGATGAGATATTCATTCAGTCCAAGTCTATCTTCGATCCTGTTAAGGTTGAGAAAAACATGCCACGCGGTGGTATTGCTGGAGTAGAGCGTCGGCACGACAAATTTGTACGTGAGAAGATGGATACCACTCATGTCGAGGACGCTTGAAGGGTCCAATCAGGATGGAACGTGAATGGAGGACTATTCTTTCTTAATAATTATTGATTTGAGGAAGTCTTTGAAAGAATCGTAATCAACGTCGGTTGTATACTGTATTCCATGTACACAATTTCCCATGAGAGCAATCTTAGCGGAGAATCTAAGGACGGGTGGGCGATCTGTTGCGGTGGGACCGTGATCAAGAGCCTCCCGTCCTGTTGAGCCCGAAGAGAGAGTCCGTGTATGGCGTGGGGTTTTAGGGGATGTAGGCGGACCGTGAGCACCAGGCCGGGGCAGCAGCGACCACAACCGGAGGCAGTAGAACTAGCGCCGCAGACTCCAGGCGTATGTATGTACATATATATGTACGTATGTATAATTCATAGACTGTCCCGGCCGCTCTAATGGTTCTAACCCTGAACTGAGGTACAAGCGATGATGATGGTCTTCACAATCTATGTATGCAGGTACATCTATTTATATTTGTAGTTACCTGCTGTTGCCTGGTAATCCAAGTTTCGTTATTTCATTGCCATCATTGGCTACACATGTTTCATACCGGTAATGCCCCACTAGGCCTGTATAAACAACCCAATGATAGACAGACTAGCCGAAATCAAAACAACCAATGGTAAAGAGAGCCCCAGCGGTAGTCAAAATTGTAGATTATGATCGAAAGCAGTTTTTCGAAAAGGCGCCAACATGATTGACAGGGGCAACATCGAAACGATAAAATCGCTGCTCTCAAGTGAAAAATTGCTTGTCAATGGCAAGTTCGTTGGCTTTACGTTCTGTATCGGTGGCAACCTTCGTCAAGGTATCGATCATGCCACCAAGTGAGTCACAGTATGGCTCCAGAGATGCTTGTCCCCTCCAATTCATCGAATTACTTTTTTCAAAAATACGACTAGATAGTTTTGTATACGCCGTAATACAAGCATCTACGTCCATTTTCAGCCGTCCAAGCATGGTTGCAACGAGCCTCATAATAATGAAATTAGCTAATCGAAACCTAGATTATTAGGGAATTGACTCACCCTCCAAATGAAGTGCCTCCAATAAGGTCAAAAACTTCATAGGCCTTCACAGGGGCTTGTCCGCAATGTTCTCTTTTCTCATTGATGCTTCTCATAAGACACTGAAGAATGTACAAAGAAGAAAGCCCTCAAATCCCTCCTCCGTCTTTTAGTGGTTAGAGTATATTTACATACCAAGATTAAAAGAGCCAATCACAGCTAGAGGTGGTAGACAGTGAGTCCTAGCATCCATTGCCGGTTATTGCAGCCTTATGCCAGTTTGCGACTACTGTATCAGTTGTGGTTATAACTCTTGTCGAGACAACAACCTCGGGAACCCTTTTTCCCCTTCTTTTAAAGGGAAGGAAAATCTCGAAGAGGGTGAGGTAAAAGGAGTATACGGGGATAAAATGGGGTCGTTTGGTCGCGGGGAAGCGGGGAACGACTAAACCACGCTCTCCCGGACATAGCTCAGAGATCCAGCTAAGAATGTAGGGCCATCACATGGCTGGCTGCTTTCGAGGTTGCGGCGAGGAATTTGCCTCCTGACGGAAGTTGACCGAGCCTGCTAAGGTGTTCTGGGACTAGATGCAAGGAGTGCTTCGCAGCAAAAAGCGCCGCTTGTTGGCTTGCTTACTCGCAATAAGTAGGATGCTTAGACTCGGACAACTTCCGAGCTCCCAATTTGGACAATAGCCTCCACTTCTACTTACAATAGACTTGCTAGAAATTATAGGAAAATGTATTGGGAGAGACAGCTTCTGCTTCTTTTTTAAACTGACTAAAGTCAGATTTGCAAACCCACTCTTGACTAGCCTGCCTGGGCAATTTTCCTCGGCAAATATGTCTCTTAAAGTTTCCCATACGCTGCATCCTTGCGCGAGTCCTGCTCGAGGCTTGGTAAATACGGAGAGCTAAAATCATGATTTCATCAGCTCTCAAGCTCCTCATCAGCTACATTTTGCAACGCCTGCGCTATCTTATCGACCTTGTCAAACGATCAGTACGGCGAACTCCAAACCGAGTCCACAGAATACACTCACGAGTGAACCTACTCGACAAGATTCCGGAAAATTCTTGGGACGGTCATATGCATGTTTTCGACCCTGCCAGATACCCATTATCTGCAGAGGCACGATACTCTCCAAAACAGCATCTCCTCTCCGACGCCTTGAGATTCGAATCATCCGTAGGAATTCACAACATTATATTGGTTCAGCCCTCAAGTTACGGAAATGATAATGCCTGTATTCTCGATGCGCTCCGCGAAATGGGTCCCAAAACCGCCCGCGCCGTGATAGCATTCGATCCAAACACAACCTCAGTCACCACCCTGCAAGAATGGCACACAATCGGAGTACGCGGCGTGAGAGTGAATTTACAATCTGTAGGAAAGACCATGGAATTGAATGAGCTATCCTCCCTCCTGCACCAATACGCCAACATGATAAGGCCGCTGGACTGGATATTACAGCTTTATGTGCCTATGTCTACCATAAGTGCTCTGGAGAAAACCGTTCCCCAATTAGGAGTCAAGGTCTGTTTTGACCATTTTGGGCAACCTGAGCTCCCATGCCACGAGGGTAAATCGCTCTATTCCGCAACTGCTGATCCATACTTACTTCCGGGATTCAAATCGCTTGTCAGTCTACTAGGACAAGGCAACACTTATGTAAAAATTTCCGCCCCATATCGGATCAGTATGGACTGTAATCAGCCAGTTTTAGAGTCAGTTGTGAAAGAGTTGCTAAGGGCTGCCGGAGGAACTAGAGTGATTTTTGCAACGGATTGGCCGCACACGAGGTTTGACGGGTTGGACATCAGACCATTTATGGAGAGAGTGGTGGGGTGGTGTGGGGAAGATGAGATTCTGGAAAGGGTTTTCAGGTCTAATGCCAAAGAACTGTATGGGATATCAAAGAATGAAGAAGGGGTCGTTTGTTCCGGCGTTTAGGAAACTGGCTTTAGAGAACGGATACAGAGCCTTACGGTATAAGTTCTTATTTGCAGACACCCTCATTCATACCAATACAAGAATCTCATTGTCTATGACTATTATCGTTTGGTGGGGCTTAGTACCAGCTGCGATATCTTGCATCCTAAGGAGGGCAATGTAAAATCACTTTAGGATATGTACGAATGAGGCACTATATACGTACAATCCACACCACTTGCCCCACCCCTTCAAGTGCGGCTTGATTGTGCTCGACCAAATCTCACATAACGAGCCGACAAGCTCAACAAAAAGAAAAGATTCCGAGAATTCCCGGGCAGAAAATTCGACGCTTTTTAGGTCCGTCGGTTCTTCACTGATAATTTCAAAGGTCGAGCTGGCGGCATTCTTCGGTCAACTTCCGAAGGCTTCCGAAGGCTTAGGCTACCAGTGAAGCGATGCAGACCAACACTGCAACGCCATCAGGGCCTTACATAGGACAGATTTCATGACTCTCCCTGTATAGAACCCATGGTATACTTTCGGTCTAGGTGTCTCTGATCACATCAAACACAGAAGCAAAATCTGTTATTTTCATACTCATTCAGAGCAGTGCAATACATACAACGTCGAACGAAGGCATTCCAGCACGGAGAGCTACGAACACAAGAAATATGGAGAATAGAAATAAGCCAGGAGTTGCTACAAAGATTATTGCGGGAAGTATTGCAGGAGCATCTGAAACCATGATCACTGTAGGTATTCAACTTGCTTGATACGATTCCTAATTGAAGCAACAACTTACCAATACCACAAGTACCCTGCGGAGTTTGTCAAAACCCGGAAACAACTGCCTCAATTTTCCCACGGAGCTATATCCTCTCTCTCAATCCTGAAGTCGACGTACCACAAATCTGGCATTTTGGGCTTCTATTCCGGCTGTCCACCACTCGCCGTAAGTAATGCACTGAAAAGTGGCATCCGCTTCTTTACTTTCGAGTCGACAAGGGATTATCTCGAGAAAGTGCTCAATATAAAGCAAGGCCAGCGGAGCCCGTGGGTGAATGTTCTTGCAGGACTGAGCGCCGGGGCGTTGGAATCCTTGCTGGTGGTGACACCGGGCGAGGCGCTGAAGACGAGGATGATCGAGGATGCGGCTTTAAAGGGCAACCATCGATTGGCGGGCAAAGGTGTAGTTGCTGCAATATATTTCGTGATTCGCGAGGAGGGTCTTGGTGCCTTGTGGAGAGGAGCACTTCCCGTGTTAAGCAAACAGGCCACTAACTCTGCCGTAAGATTCACGAGTTTTGGAATAATGCAGGAGCAGGTAGCGAGACCATGGCCTGCTTTAGAGGGCTACATTGGTACTACGCTGGTCATTGGCGCGTTGAGCGGAATAGTGACTGTGTGAGTGGCAGCTATCTCCTCTGATAGCTTCAGCTAACGGCAGGTCCAGCTATGCGTCAATGCCGTTTGACAACATCAAAACGCGAATACAGAGCGCTAGATTCCAGTATAAGGGGATGCTCCATTGCGCAGGTTTGACATTGAGAGACGAAGGAATTGGGGCCTTTTGGATAGGAACAACGCCGAGACTAGTGCGACTGACGGTGAGAGCGGAACCAAGTTGAAATCGTACCTCTCCTGCTAACATCTTCCGAATCCACAGCTCTCCAGTAGCATAACATTTGCCGTCTATGATCAAGTCGTTCGGGCTGCCGAATTGCTTCGGAGGAGGCCATTTGAAGAGTTGAGGTCTTTATAACGTTCAGGTTATGTATAGGCCAAATTGTCCGCAACTATTTCAGTGATCAAACAATGTCAATAAAGATCGGGGAGAGCCCCAAGTATCGCATCGATGGGCTCCAGGGATGAGAAAGCGTCAAGGATCTCTGTAGATATTTCAAAGTCGTCCAGTTTGAAGCTATCCGGCATGGATATCTGAGAGATTCCGCCAGCTTCGGAAGTTTCGTTCCTGAACATCCCAGGAAGAGTAGACTGAAAGGAGGTACTCAGAATAAGTGAAGGGTCTTGAAGGGCCAGAGATTCTTGAAAGACACTCTTTGTAGATAGATTGATGCCCAAATTGGACAGGGCTTGGGAGATCAGAGCCAATGAACTACCAATTACTGATGGGAAGTATGTGAGTTAATATATACGTAACGGGAAGTAGGAGGCCTACCTGGATTGAGTGCTTTGACCCGCTCTAGTGCTTGTATGCAGAATTGGAGCCTTTTCAAAGTCTGATCATCTTGAGATCTGGCTGCTTGTATTTGTAAAAGGAATATCGAGGCAGCAGTGTAAACGCTGTAAGATTGGGAAAGGATACAGTAACTTTCTCCAAAGGTGCGACAAAACAGATCAAAGATCGCTATGATTGATGTGGCGGACGTAATACACTCGATTAGGTGGCTCGGATCCGGTCTCGCCTGGCCAGAGGTAGCCGAAGCGCGTCGAAATAGCATTGGGCGATAAAGCAGGATCTTGAAAGTATGGTACAAACAACTAGAATCCGTTAGCTTCTATTTCGCGCCAATTTCGGGTGCTAGATATACTTTAGAGTCACTATATGACTCGGAGGACAATAAGATGGAGGTATCAAGGGGTCAATTTTAAGGAAGTCAGGTAGCTCCTCCCACCACTTTCTCAGGGCTTCACCTTCACTGGAGAGACAAGTCTTGATTTCCATTTCAGAGTTCTGACCCAACGGATTATATATGTGAATGAGTATTTGGTTGAAAATCTCGGAAAGTTGACACATTCTCATGAAGCATGAGGTAGAGTGAGCTTGCGTGCGTGGGTACTCCATGCCGTGTGGATATGTTATCCCGTGTGGTATCCAGAGCTCGGTCTCTGCAGAATCGTCCACTAGAGAGAAATGGTAAGCATCCTGTATCAAGACGACGTTGGCTTAAAAATAAGGAAACTGGAGTGACTTACACATGATCTGCGGAGGGCTGACAGCCGAATGTTGTAGTGTGGGCGATCTTCCCAGGTAAAGACTGATCATTTTATCCCAGAAGTAGCAACTCCAAAATAGTCGATGTCTAATCTCGATGTCCTCGTCAGACAGTTGTACGGTGGACGCGTACTTCTGTCCATCAATACATATGCCCATGTCCTCGATCAATCTGAATGCCATGCCGCTGTATAACCATGCCTGCGTTCGGTTGCCAGCACTGCACTCTTGTGCGCTGAGCAAGAGAAGTGTCTGAACTGTCGGTACTTTGCTGTACCCAAGCCTTAGCTCCTCAAAGAGCAGATTACGTGCTTGTCGAGAGAATAAATCACCATCCTCGTACGGGGCTAGTAATTGCCGGATCTGAGCGTCTCCTTTGCACCATCGTACAGAATGCGAGAGCATGGCGTTGAGCAGTGTGTGAGAATAGTAAGGGCCCAACACTTCCCTATCACCTAACGAGTCTTCAGTCGCGATGGTCTCATAATATGTTTTAGATACATACGTGTAAATGCTGGCCTGTAAACAAAATTGAAGAGGGGCTGAACCCAACACCAATGAACTTTGAGTAGAAACTGGAACGGTTCCTAAGAAAGTCTTATTATCAGGAACTGACTCGCGTGAGCGGGAGACTAACTGGAGTTGCGGACACAGTCTCAAGCGCACGCTGCTGCCATGCATTGTTGACAAGTCGTTCTCTTCTTAATCCCCAGTCATCAAGGCCACTTGGTATTTCCCAAGGACTACTATTGGGGTATTGTTCCTGGGTTGTAGGCGCTTTTAGTAGCTGGAAAAAGCTCGTCGCGCCATGGTACGTAATTGCACCCTTGTCGTCAAATTTGAGCCCTTCAAAACTTCCTGCTATCTTTAAAACTTCGCCTGGAATAGGAGGATTTGGGAGAGCCGGGTGCGAAGGACCTGAAGCCTCCAAGGTGGGTCCAGTAGATGGACTCTGCAGCTGTGATATGAGAAACTTAAGCTTCTTGACCTGGTTTTCGAGCCTCTCTGTGTAAGTGAGCGTTGGAGATAGTTTGTATAGACAGGTGACGTTGCGGGCAATGCAGCGACTACAGCTTGGCCGTTCTCCTCCACATTTCACCTGCAAAATTCCGGAGTCAGTATGTCATCGAAGGTGGAAGATGAATAGAGCTAAGGGGAGCATTAGGACAAGTCTGCTCGAAAAGAATTACTGTCAAGCAATCTTCGGGAGTAGCAAACGACACGGATAAGGAAATGAAATAACCGGAAGATTTACTCACCTTTCTCTTTCTGCACGAGTCACAAGAGAACGCACTTTTCTTAGTTGCTTTCACAGAAGCGTTAGAAGAGGCGGACATGGAAGCTGTTTATTACAAGCGGCGTAGGTCAGGCGTTTTCAATTTTATAGACGTATGACGACGGGATGTGTGGGAAAGATGCGGTTGCCCACAGGACCTGTTGGATAACCGACGTGTCAACCAGATCGGCACCTCGCTCGGTCTCGGCAGCTTATTTGCCAAAACTTCAACTAATTACTAGCGGATCGACCAATCAGAAGCACGGAATCCGCTTAGTAATCAAGATCCGACCAATCGGCCTACATACATCGTCTTGCTCATCTAGTCTCAATTCCGTGGTAAAACCCCTCCTTGAGACGTCTATAAGAACGGCCTACACTGCACCTAGATAGACAGACAGAGAGACAACAACAAGCATACAATTCTCCTAGTTAATCATGTTATCTAAGTCCAAAATTGCCTTCGTAACTTAGTCCGGAATCATACCGAATCGGACGACCACGGATTAGTAAGGAATCAAGTCACTAGTTAATCCAACAGAAGCCTTACACTTACTAAATTAGATAATATACACCATAAGAGCTTCATAAAGATTCATGGCACCATATAATATAAAAATCAAAAACAAACTAAACATCAAGTAAGGGCCATAGGCGCTTTATCAGTAAAAGATGCGAATAGAAGCATAAAACGACGTTGGGAAAGCGATTTGATGAGGATCTCTAATAGCTGGTTTCTCGGTGACAAGAAACCAGCGCAGGAAGAGGCGCCAAAAACGCCTCCAGAGCCATATTTTTTTATCGATTCTCAGCCAGCTGGTCGATCACTTATCTAGTTTTTGACCTGTCTTTATATATAATTTATATAGTGTTGGTGGACTAATTAATAATATTATATGTCTCATTGAAGATTTTGATTCATAAAGCCGGGAAGGTTATAAAGCAGGGCAGACCCCCAGCCCATACGGGTGGTGGAAGCGACGAGACGGGTAACCTGCATGTTGGTTTCGTAACAACTATACCTATTATAGTAGTTATCCTGTTTAGGTTTAGCTCTCAGGCTTTCGTGGGCTACTGGATCCACCTGTAGCCCCTAACTGGAGATACAATGGGTAGACAAAAGTGTTCGCACCCACGAGTCCTCCCTTGAACATAATATTGCTATCAGTAATTGTTCATAAGTATTTAAAGGGCATCCATTGCCATATTATCTATCAATATTTATTTACTTTACCTACAGTATATTTCAGGAGGCCTTCAACTCTTTCCACTTATTTTGGCTTAGATATTATTACATAGTCCTGGAGGCTTCGTAGGGGGGTGTAAACACTTTTGCCTACAGACTGTAGCAGCTGCGGAATTAGAAAGCCCACTTTTCTTCCCCAAGCCAGCTTTCCAGCCCGTCGCACAGATCTGCAAATGGAAAATCACCCATTCCTTCTTCATCCGCCGAGGTAAAGGGTAAGGTAGACCCCATATGCTCTGTTTGTTGATTCATCGGTGGGTGGGAAAGCATACGATCACTTGCTTCTGATAGAAGTTGATTCGGCTCCATTGAGTTAATGGTTGTTCTCTGGCAGAAAGCCTTGTATGGTGTCCACATTTGACACAGCTCGAGCGGGAATTGTTCGAAATAATAACTCTGGTCCTGAGTGAGCGGTAGAGGCGCTTTTCTTCTTGGGGTTGTATACCCATGTCCTCCTTGCAGTATCGACTCCACGGCTTTAGAACCTCCAATAGCTGATCTCCATCGCCTGCTTATTTCTCTTAGGCATAATCGAAGGATCTCGAAATTGGGTTGACAAGCTTCCCATAATTCAGGAATAGGTCGTAAAGAAGCAAGAAAGAAGCTTGCTGCGATACAGTATCGCGTATATATAGGAGCAAGGTGTTTAATATCATCACGCACAAGGAGCTCCTCGAAAATCCCGGCAACAAATGATGCGGCGAGAATAGCCTGTGCGGATATTGTGTCCTTTGAAGCTGGGCGACCAATGATAGCGAGGCTAATAAAGTACGGAATATGAAGTTGGCAAATATTGGAATTGTAATCAGAGAGAATACAGTGCCTTGCAAAATCAGTTTCCCTCTTGAACTCATTCGAATTCTTTTCAAATCTCCCGATGAAACAGAACTGAAACAAGCTAGTCTATAAAAAGTTAGTTGTAGTCTAATGACATCCGGTATAATTGGTACTGAGCGGTAATATGACTGAGATTCTTGTATAATACCTGTATGACCCACTTTGGCAATCTAGAACATCCTAGAGAAATATCAGGCTGCGACGATAAATCAGAGAAGCCTTGTGGAAACTTAATGATAGTTTAAAAAACCAGGCCCTCCTTTTGAAAAAGATATTTGAAAATATTAGAGTAGTTACACAATGAATGAACATCATTAAATCAACTTCAGAAAAGTAACTCGGCCTGAAGCATGTCCCATAACAAGCATGCCGTTATACACAGCGGAAGAAGTTGCTCGATACTCGACAGGCAACCAGATGGCATTAGAATCATTGCGAGTCAGCCATTCATTCTTCACTAGTATATTTTTATAAGGACTGCTTGGGGTTTGGGATAGACTGCGAACATGAAGAGATTCAATATTGAATCGTCCTTGATCAGTCTCCAGAATTTTGCCGTCGGGAGAGAACGCCACTGCCCGAACCCAATCAGAATGGCCTTCGAGCGTCTGCCGTAGAGTGCCAGTCGCTGGATCCCACAGATTGACTGTCTTATCACCGGAGCCTGACGCCACCAGTTTGCTGTCAGGAGAGAACGCCACTGCCTGAACCCAATGAGAATGGCCTTCGAGCGTCTGCCGTAGAGTGCCAGTCGCTGGATCCCACAGCTTGACTGTCTTGTCATTAGAGCCTGAGGCCACCAGCTTGCCGTCAGGAGAGAACGCCACTGCCTGAACCCAATGAGAATGGCCTTCGAGCGTCTGTAGCACTGCATTCCAGGCTGATTCCACTTCTGGTATTTTCTGAATCCAGCTAGGGATTTTATCGATATATTTATTCCTAACTATGCTTCTTTTTGGTGTAAAAATAAGCGCCGATGCATAGAGCTGGAGAGGCGCCTGATCAATCACCGAGATGTTCTTTCGAATAAACCGCATTGCGTCATCAAGGAATCTGCATATTTCCGTGTCTTTACCACTCTGGATAGATTGTTAGAACAAGAACTTGTATATATCTAACTTGGAGATACATACTACAACAGCCTGTAATGTCCCAACTAGGTTAATACTTTCTGCAATTCTTCCTAAAAGGCTCAATGATTCCAGCCAATGTAAAAAATGGTTCTGTAGAAATGTGTGGACTGGACCACTGTCATTGATGCGCGTCTGACTCTCTTTCAAATGGTATACCCAGAAGCGGCAAGCATATTGTATATCTGGTGGTAAGTGGTTGGCTATGAGTCTGCCATCGATCTCAGCTCGTAGTGTCCCTTGGCCCGGCAGGTTGCATATATTTTCTTGAAGAGTCCCCAGTTGAGACATTCGTTCAAGGCACTTAGCCATCACCATCCTGTGAATTTCCCTCTCGTCCACCCAGAATGGATTCGTGTGACGTTTGTCAGGGTCAATCAGGAAATCACGGAATGAGAGGTGCAACATCCTTATTGAAGAGTCCGCAGAGGATGGCACACTCAGGACCGAATGGAGAGACGAGAGCTGTCCTTCAATATCTTGACTGTTGATATTAAGCAAAGATGCTAGAGATGACCGCGAAAGGAGCTCTGCTAAATGAACAATTGTGCCTACAATGCGTCGAAACCGCTCCACTAGTGATTTATGTGTCTTTTGAGGATGTCCATGGATCAGCTGGTTCAGAATGGGAGAGTAAGTGGCAGCTAGCTTGTCTATCTCGGAGTCGCTCTTTATATTTTGATATTCCAGAACCTTTTTCAGCTGGCCTGTCGGGTCCGACCACGCTGGATCTTCCACAAATCGGCACAGAGTAGCGGCAAAAATGAAGAGCGGAACAGCCATTTTAACCAACACTGACATTGCCTCTAGGCCAGGCCAGTTAAAAGGAAGTGACCGGCCATCTTTTGTATAATTCTCCTGGATTTGTGTAAATCTATATTCGAGGAAAGTGGTGATGTCTTGCTTAATGATCGGCTGAGGTATTTTGTGAAGCTCTATATTCTTGAGTATATCTTCTGGCATACCCCTAAATCCAGACCGAATTTGCTGCTCCGGTCTGCTCGTGATAAATATCTGTAAGCTCAGTGACCATTTATTCCTCGTTTGTGATAGAAGACGAAGGAGAGTGTCTCCGTCCTGTGCACATTCATCTAAGGCATCAATCACAATGATGAATTTCGGGGCTTGGGGGAGATGACCACGAATCTGTGACAGAGGTAGATAGATCAGCTTCTCAAATTGCTCATCCATCGATTTGTCAGATATATTGGGATCAGCATCTATCGCCATTTCGATGTGAGCGATCAGTGACGGAATCTTGACTAAGAGCTGGGCACAAATTGTAGTAAAGAGCATAGCCACACTACTCCGATCAGTCTTCCCTCGCTTAAAGAAAAAACTAGCACCTAGTTTTTCTTCCTTAAGAAGGGACTCCGCTACTGTCCGAGAAATTGTTGATTTTTCTGTTCCAGCCATTCCTTTCAGCCAGAATATCGACTTTCTTTGTCCATTTTCAGCCCATGTTTGAATTTGACGGCGCAAGTCGATTCTGGTCTCCGGATGGCATCTTTGATCAAGGGCCCCATCGAAAGAGTCGAATGTGGAGCCCTTTGCATATGGCAGCTTCCCAATTACTTTCTCGCGCCGTCGGTCACTATCTAGGATCTCAATTGCAGCATTTGCCTTATCAGCAGTAATTTGTAATTCTTCTACGCTCTTTTCAACTATCAATTTTGTTAAAAAAGGTCTTGTATAATATTTGTTTGAGACTAATCTGAAGAAAGTACATCACCGATCCTCTTTTCCGCTTCAACTTTATTTGGCGGAATGTGAGAGAGGAGATCTTTAGCATAAGCAGCCGCAGCCATTGCAGCGTATCCTTGCCACTCTTTGTTCTTGTGAGAGTTAGAATAGTCGCAAATCCCCTGTATAACCAGGCATGGGAAATGATTCATCAAGCCCGCTGTTTCCATCTCAAAACAGAGAACATCCTTCTCTGCGGCTAGTCGGTCACGGATCACAGCATCTTTCATTAGCTGGTTTGCAGAAGCCACTAAGCCGTAGTGGATGGCTGGGTCGTCCTCATATGTTGCTCGCCCACGTCGTTCTACCAAGTGCGATGGGTCTTTCGTACAGAATGCTACACAGCCTCTTGAATCGTGGATAACTTGAGGATCAAAGAGTTGGTCAGTACTTGGCTGCGGTTGTGCATATTCCTGATATAATCTTAGATTTTTCTCGAGAACAAGTCTAATAGTTTTTTCTAGCTGATGTCCTTTTCTCTTGTGCTGGGCCTGGATTCCGGTCACTGTAGTGCGGAGTATTGTGGGAGGTTGATTTAGGAATCGTGTATGTCGGAAGGTCTGCTCCTGTATTGTTTTTCCAAAATTATACTGGAAAACACCACCCTCACCGTCATGAGGCGCGCTGACCACAATATCGCCCAAACGGATATCATGCCTCTGGCTTGGTACCCCACTAGCAATACCCACCATCAAGCCGATTCTAATGTTTGGGAAAGTGTGGAGCATATTAGTAGCTACATTGGCAGCTGAATCTGTTCTATATTCACTGTCAGGTAAAACGGCTATGACGACGTTGTGTTTTTCCAGTCTGCCTAATGTGTAATCATTGGTGTTATTCGGCGATACAAACTCCGGTGGTTCATGCTCGTCATCGAGGAATTCTTGTGCGGCAACATATTCTGTGCTTAAGGCGCAGATCCATCCGACTGTGTAGTTCTCAGGATTAGACATTATTAGCAATTGAGGGTGATCGGCACATGTCAGGAATTGATGTTCAGATTTTAAATCTCGGCCTATAATGGATGGCGTTCGGTTGAATTCAGAATGAAATGGTCGAGTCGTGTCCCACCAAAAGCTTTCATAGACATGATCATGAATGGAGGATTCTGAGGTGCAAACCCGAAATGCACGAAAGTAGAGGCACAGAGCAGGAGGTTGGTTTGATGGAGAGACAATGGCAAGTAGCCTACCTACAGTAATTCAGCCTTGTCCTCAGTCAACCCCGCTCTCCACGTGACACCTATCTGCAAGGCTGTCACATCTCATGCACTCAATTAGATAGAAGTCCTATAACGTTAGATGCAGCATGAAGCCGGCACTTGCGGTGTCACGGTTCTGTTCCATTGCCTAGAATTAGGTCGCTTCACAGAATCACTTGCAGCAAGATCAATTGGAAACAGCGAACCAAGCTCAGTCTAAGTTAAGGTCCTCGATTGTCACGCCCGCATGTCTGAAATGGCCCTTTGCACTTTCTTTTCTGGCGCCTACAACATCTACACACCATCCAAGAAAAGAATTGAATCCTTGCTCAGGATTTTCCTCATAAAATCGCCAGTTCCGCTTAATGAATGCCTTGAGTTCTGCGAAGTACTCCTCGATTGGGTTTAAATCTGGTGAGTACGGCGGCAGATATCTTAAGTTGACTCCTGCGTCGGCGCATATTTGTTGGATTCGATCGGTACAATGAAAAGATGCGTTGTCCATGACCAGGACGGACTTTGGCTCCGGCCATTTCTCACAATGCTGGAGAAGTTGTTTAATGAAATCTTCGTACATGGACGCATCAGTGGAACCCTAAAAGACGCGCGAAAGAACAATGCCGTCTTGCACATATGCTGGTAAAATTTGATATCGTTGGCCACGATGAAATCGAGATATTTGAACTGGTGCCACGCCGAGAGGAGACCAGCGGGTCCGTCTAAGCCAACCCGCTTATCGCACCCGGATTCATCAATATAGACTAGGTGATATGAGTGTAATTCAGATAAATCGTGGAGATACGAATCCCGTAAATCCACATTTTGTTCTCTTGCTTTTCTCCGGATCGCCTTTTTGGACCACCCAATGGAAGTAAGTGCCCTGCTAATAGTGGATGTCGTTGTAAGTATGTCGAACTCATCCCAAATAAATAACACCATCTCATCTAGGTATAAGCCAGGTTTTTTAAGTAGATGATCACAAAGCGCTTCTAGCATTACTGGTGTAATGCTTCGTCGCCGACCGACACGATTTGGAGGTGCCCTGACACTGCCAAATAGCCGTAGATTAGAGCGGATATTTTTGACTGACCGTTCACTACAGCTAGTAGCTTTAGCTATCTGGGATGTAGTCAGTGGCTCACCGCTAACAACATATCACGAATGAGGATGAGTTGCGATACGGCTAGTCTCGGTGCCATGATTGTGGTGTATTTGTGATATTTTGAACGTTGATATGATGTACTTACAACATTAGAATAATGAAGAGACTTCAGACTGTCTGCCTAGATACGATGATACGTGTAATTTACAGAGCGGTTCGGTCACTGCGGTGTTTCGTATTATACGAGCGAACATTCTAGAACAGGAAAGTTTAAAAAGCTTAACCATATACGAACTAGTATGTTTCAAGTATGGATAGGAAACGAAATGAAATGTTTATGAGGGAAACTGATTTTGCAAGGCACTGTACAAATCGGCCCACGAAGTCGGATTTCTCAGCCTGTACGAGGCGTGGGCTACGAACCTGGAGTCTCTGTTACTCCAGAGCCAATGAGAGACGCAATGACGACCAGAGGAAACGAGTCCGCGGTGTTGTGGCCTGCCTCCACCGCAATTCTAGCGACCTCGAGGCCCCTTTGGCACACAGGAACGATTTAAAAACCATCTGATAATAACAGTCATAGCCTCTCATGCCGTCACCCTAAAGAAAGTTCACAGAGCCTCTCAGAGGCGCGGATCAAAGTCGAGCAGGACACCTGTGGGGTAGAATTGGATTTGTGGGATTAAAACTAAGGTGTATCAGCTGCTGACTCTCTACCTCAAATTGGAGGATACTTTGGTTAATAGATGGAAAGATTATATGCTGCAGGCTTGGGTGTATAAAAGGACCATCTGCAAGACATGATCAGCCTAGAGAACGAGAGGATACTAGGTATCAGGAAGCAAGAAATCACGCCAACTTGTGGACTGAGGTATACTATAGCAACGATGGCTAAGAAGAAGATTGGCGCGTCGCCATCGAATGCCAACTAGAGATCCTTACAACACTGTCAGTATAGCCTGAGAGGACAGATGCGCATGTCGGTTCACAAGAAGCAGGAAGGTTGTTATGCCGTGACCCTAAGAGGACTTAGCAGAGCTGCAATTTGGCCTGAAGGGTGGGCTTAAGGAGCAAACAGATATATGAGTGTGGGGGAAGGTTTTTGGTTCTGCTGGAACCCCAAAGGCTAAGATCTTGAAGGCAAGAGGATCTACAGACATCTAGGAATGAAAGTACTAGTGAGCTGGATAAGGAGCTGGGAAAGCATGGGGGAGAATTTGCTCATCTCTCCGTTGTATTGGCTTAAAAGAACAGACTAGATCTTAGTATACCAATGCAATATTATATCTGGCGGAGCAACCATATAGGAAGTGGACCTCGATTCCCTCTGGCGGAGACCCTGCGGACAATGAACCTCACTCGACTCCAGGCTCTGGAAACAATTGATCCAACACCCCAAGCACCATGGCAGACACCGGCATTTGTAGAAGTCGACATTGAACCAGACCGGGATAAAGCCAAAGACAAAGCGTCTGCTAGACAAAGAACATCTGGCATCACCGTCTTCTCAGATGCATCAGGCCAACAGAACGCACTAGGAGCCGCAGCAGTATCGCTAGACCAGAATCACAACATCATCCAGCACCGGAAAGTCTGCATTGGCTCTATGGAATACTGGTCGGTGTATGCAGCAGAGTCCATGGCAATATACTATGCCATCAGCCTTGTCCTTAAGATTGCAATGGAAAATCAGGTCGCCCGAGCAGGCCAACAGGAACCGGAAACTATCCTCAGTGATAGCATGTCAGCACTCCAAGCCATCTCGAATACACGGAACAAGTCAGGCCAGAGGATAATTCAAGCGGTTCAGCAATCAGCCCGGGAGTTAAAAGCGCGGGGAATTCCGCTTCGTCTCCAGTGGGTACCAGGACACTGTGGTGACCCGGGAAATGAGGCGGCCGATCGACTGGCTAAAGAAGCCGTTGGCCCAGATAAAGAACACCCCTTCCAGCATCTTCTTTCATGAGAAAAAGGTTTCATCCGCAACAATATCCAAGAAGAATGGGAACGGGGATGGAGGACCTCTGAGAATGGTGGCCAC
>JAMAFV010000055.1:0-25930 GCA_023625935.1 Eurotiales sp. R13A2
CAAATTATTAACGGATCAAATTATTAACGAATGAAAATATTAACGGATCAAATTATTAACGGATCAAATTATTAACGAATGAAAATATTAAGGGGTCAAATTGTTAAGTAGGTGTAAACGCGATGTTTCCAGACGGGAGACAAACCAATGGTGCTGGTCCGGCCCTGGAGGTGGACCTCTTGCTTCAGATCCGTGCCAGGGTTAGTGCAGATGGTGTATTTGCATCAGAGCAATTCGATTGGTTTTCCTCTCTTGGTATGCTCCAGTGGAGTTTCCTCTGTCTTTGGGCTACCACCATGGTTGTACAACCACCCTAGCGCTAAACCTGCAGATTTGTCCCAGAGGGCGCTCACCCGCTGCCATATTCTAGTTCAGGCATATGCAGCCTTTCAACTACCAGCACGGATCATGCGGGCTGCAAGTGCTTTGCGGGAAGTTGCTTTTCAATTACTATTATTAGGTAGCCACCAAAATAACGCGCAACGACTCTGCTATTGGTCACCTACATGAGCTTGAACCAGGTACACGTAGGAGCGCTGCCTCCAATAACTTTCATTCTTTATTCACTTCTTGAATGACCTTCCTCCCCTTCATAGAGACAAAGTCACTAGGTGTTTCCTGTTGAGGGATGGGATAGTACTAATCCTACCCAGGTTAGCTCCGAAGTTCGCACTACGAATCGAGCATGTACTAAGTGCGACGTCTGTGAAGACCAAAAGTTCATCTTATCTGCATGATATGTCGTCCAAACATCAGACGTAAAAGGGGAGCCGTCAACATCATGTGGGTGTGACATAGTGTAGGTTCTCTAAAGGAGCACAGCGGTATTTATAGTTGGAGTGATGGAGGATAAGCGCGCCCAGCTAAACAGAGAGATTCTCGAATTGCTCCAGACCAAATTAGCTCCAGATCACGAGTTACTCCAGAGCACCAGTTGCTCCAGAGTACGAGTTGCTCCAGAGCAGATTAGCTCCAGAGCACCAGTTGATCCAGAGCACCAGTTGATCCAGAGCACCAGTTGATCCAGAGCACCAGTTGATCCAGAGCACTAGTTGATCCAGAGCACCAGTTGATCCAGAGTACCAGTTGCTCCAGAGTACCAGTTGCTCCAGAGCAAATTAGTCCCAGAGCACGAGTCAGAGGCAAACTGTTGCGCTGCGCCCAGCGCAGCGCTTAACAGTTTGCGAAAAGTAAGCATTTGTCTACCTAGCGCGCCCCACCCCGAAATCATGTTAGGCACGGTCAAGGCTCACCCTAGAAACTCTTGCTCTGGTGGGTCCGTTATGGGAATCGTGTCACGTGGCTCCATTCCACGTGATTGGGGCGGTGATTAGGATTGGATTGGAATAGGAGCCTGAGCTGCAGCGAACTCATTATCTATCCCCTTCGTTTTAAGTGCAACAGCACGTTGAGCCATGAGTCAATATTTATCGCCATTCTAGACCCTGTCGATCATTCTTAATCGAATATCATCTGTGAATGATTTTTGCTGCAAATATTTAGTCGGAAATAATTCGGGTTCGGACGAAACTATGAACAAACGAAATTAGATATTATTAGCAGATGAAGTTATTGAAGGTTAGTGGATCAAATTATTGAGGGGTCAAATTGTAAAGGGTCAACTTGTAAAGGGTCAAATTACTAGCGGATGAAATTATGATTCGAAGCCAACCGAACCGAACGGCAACCGCTTGAACTTGTGGACCACAATCTCAATCAAGATTGCCATGTCTCTTGAGCAAGAACTCTCTTGAAGAACTCTCTTGAAGAACTCTCTTGAGCACGGTGGCTGTCAGGTGGGTGCCCAGCATCAGGACAGAAAGTCACCAGACACGTACGACTCTCTGCCCCGTGGCCGGGTCATTTACTGAAGCAAATAATGCCTTTTACACCTTCGCCAGCATGGGTACTCCAATTACTCCACTTGGAGAAGACCGGACAAATCGGGAAAGGGTTGGACCCACCAGCTTACGCGCTGACATTCGCTGATATGGTTATGGAACATACATCGGAGATGATTTCTCTTTTCCATCCTTTACTTCACTGCGCTTTTTTTTTCTCCTTGTCAGATCATGAATTTGCTCGGTGATCAGGTAGCTAAACTTATTCAATCACCGAGATATTCAACCAAGTTTGCCCGTAAGATTGAGCTAGATCTAGAAGCATGATCCACCAACGTAGCCCACCATGTTGATTTCACAGCATACCTCATTCTTCTGTGATAGAATAAAAATCGTACTCGATGGCAAGCGGCAGCCATAATCATGTAGAAGATTTGACCAATGGCGTCTGAAGAATGCACATCATGTTCCTGAGACGATGACAGGCATTCTTGAGAATACGATGCCCAGTCCTCGGAGTGGCCTGGTTGTAGGAATCAATCTTGAGTTTGTACAGTAGGAATGCCATGAAAATAGGGAGGTTCATCAGTGATGGAGAAGATTTCATCGCGCGGGCATTGTTCTATGTCTACCCATGAAGGTGGCCCACTGCGGTGAAAGTGTCATCGAGCATTTAATTGATGATGGCCTTGGATTTTGGAGGGCCTCCGCTAATTTCAGCGCCGAGCCAATTGGCTGTGTGACCTCATTTCGTCACCGGATGGTGACAGTGGTGAAATTTCACCATCGGCTCATCGAAATGCTCACTGCGATGAAAAATACCACCCTGCCCGTAGCGCGGCGAGAAGGAATTCCATGTTGCCAACTCAAGGTTGACTCCCTCCCATCCATCGCCGGTGGTCGTAGATCGTCGTCCGCACCGCGAGACGAGGAAGCTTTCTGGTTGGTTCTCAGATAAGTGACTCACTTTCCCGATCACGTGGCCGGATTAGCGTTCATGCGCGACTAGTGCTGCCGTCAATATTTTAACCCCGTGAATAATTTTGGCCATTGATTCTTCGAATACCAGACACGCGGGGAGTTACAACCTGCTGCCCTCATTATCCGTAGCGTCCTCCGTTCTGCTGCCTATTTCAGTCCTCATTTTGACCACCGGCCATGACCGAGACGCTTCGCTATTGTGGGGCGAAAACGCTGACGTCAAGCGCGATGGGTGAAGCTGTCGACGGGCATCTAGACCGGAAATGTGATGACTCATTCCTTCATCCATTCCATGCTCGTCAAGCACTCATTCACAATGGGAACTGAGACCCCAGAAATTATTCGGGACAAAATCATGAATCGGCAAGTCCTGAATAGGTAAAATGTCATCATGAACAATATGGTCTGCCTCGAGGTGTCGTTCAGAAGGATCGTTGGAAAAAGGGTTCTGTCGGAGCCATAGCCAGACAACCCCACCAGACCGCCCCGCAGTACGAGGGGTCGTGCCAGGTAACACGGATTCCATCACTGATATCCCTGTATGATCCATGTGAGGGATGTACATGTACCACATCACAGCTCTGGTCACATCTCCAGGTCTTCGTCCCTTCCCGTCCTCGTTTTCATTTCGTCGTCGATCCTTGGTGTTGATCGCTGGTCGCTCTTGAGCCACTGACGCCGTCGAGAGGGCGTTCTTCTCCTTCACGACCTGTCTCGTGCTTCGAAAGAACCGGCGATGCTCGGTCCGGCCTCGACATGCTCATGTTGAGCTGGCTCTATCTCGGGAAATTCTACAGAAATGACTAAGCGTTGTGTTTCGGCTGGGAAAACAGAATGACGTATAGCATTCCTATTTCGGTGGGTATCAGGCCCGGCTGGCCGGAAGTCGTGGGGGGACCGTTGTCGGGAGCCTCCCGTCCTGGCTAGCCTTGAAGAAGAGTCCATGTATCGGATGGGGCTCAGGGGATGTAGACAGAGGACCGTGGGTACTAGGCCCAGGCAGCAGGGACCGAGACCGAAGGCAGTGGCGTCATCGCCGTAGACATGAGGGCGCAGACCGACGACCGTGGCCAGTTGGCGGGCTGGGCGACCGCTCCCTGGCCATATGGCCCAGCCCGCCAACTGGCAACAGGTGCGTGTCCGGCGAGGCCATCCCCCTGTAAACCGCGCACCCGGGTAAGCTGCGCGCTTGTAATTCCCATACGAAATGGCCTTTTTGTACCCCCTGTAACTTGCAAGTTTAGGAGCAGTTTGGAGTTTGTAGGTACAGTAGCAGTGAATATATAGCTGATCAATTTCTGATCGAATTTCGAGGACTAAGGAAGTCTGTTCTATGTAACCGATCCTAGGCCCCTTCAGACCCTAGGCAATCTACAGTAATATGAAGTTATTCCCGAGAATCTGTCCATTACAGGTCACGATTCCTGGTGCTCAAATTGGTTTAGGTGGCTGTTCCTATGCGATTGGAAGACATGGGATGCACATCTTAGGTGTAATGAGTACCTGGTATGCCTCTTCATATAGGACTCTGATCCCCTGAAGGAGACATTCCTAGGAAGGATCTCCCAGGAATCGATTCTGCTTTCTCCTCTCCGTGAAATTTCCAATGTTTGAATGAAGCCCACGAAAGATGACCATGAATGCACATCATCCCCTTACCGTTTACCTTCGCCAACTAGAAGAGTGAGGGAGATTGCTTGATCGAGATTGGGGAATTGCCCGAAAGCTTGATCAGAGAGAACCATGAGGCACGACTGAAGGAGACCAGCCCACGCCTCCACAGAAGCTATCTGGTAAGATAGCAGCCACCAATGTGGCTTGGAAAGATTGCTAATTGCGTGACAGTAAACTACGAAGACCCAACATTGGAACGAAACAATCGTTACAGCTCATTAGCGTCCGCTGCGAGACCCACCTGTTCGATATGGCATCGTCATTTGAATGGATAGGCTCATACGCCGGTTCCACTTGGGCACGAATCTCTTGCAGTTCATTGACATCAGGATCAGCCTGATGTAACTCCTGCTCCATGCGATCATAAGTCTGATCAAGCGCTGCGAGGTGCATGGCTGTACGCGCGAACATCAATTGCCAGTATGGGTCGCTGGGATCGAACTGAGACGAGCGTTGAGCGGGATACTCTTCCCTGCCATATGATTTGATCGTTTCCCTCGATGATTCGGACATCAGCTGCGAGACGATCTCACAGAACTCTTCGGCTCGTCTGCCATCCAGAATCGCAGCACTGTCAGCAAGATCGGTGCTGTGACTGCTGTCTTGAACGGGTGGCGCCTTACCCTCTGGGTCGTTGGAAGCAGCGTTCTGAACGGAACCCTTTTTCGGTCGCTTCTTCTGGGTCCGGGGAATATTCTGAGCAGTCCTCTTTCGAGAGGCCTTCGGATCAAAACTACCATCTAACAGCGCCCTACCTCCACTTGGTCGGTTGATATGTGATGCGGTGTGCAGGTGCTGAATTATCTTCAAACACAACCATATCAGGGTTTCTGCTTCTCTGGGTCGGAGGGCACGATTCTTGAATAACCCATCAATATGTCTGGTGTTGTGGCGTAATACATGGTACATGAACCTTACTAGATAGTGAACCTCCGTCCAGTCGGATGTATCTGTGTACGGATTGACAAACGCTTCTTTGCTTGTCTGCATCACGCTCCAAGTCTCGTCCAAGCCAACGCCACGGGATGTCTTGCCACGTTTCTGCAGACAGTCCTCCCAGAGCGCATTCCAAAACAGTTTGAAACTGGGGCTCCTCAGCCAGGTCTTCCAATCATCATCGTCGGACAATCCAAGTCACGATCGTAAAATTGTAATGCTTTTGCTTAGTGTCTCTAATACATTTCTCCATAGTCAAATCTTATGTTTAGCAATCCTGACAACTGGGTCTTACGTCTTGGATTCCCTTTCTGCTGTCTGGGTAATCTATTGTCTGTTTCTAAGATGCCAGGAGGCTTAAAATTGAGGTTCTGCGGTGCTGTTACAGGTGGCGCGGCTGCCTGATTCTCGTTGATGCTGCTAGGGCCGATGGAATTTGGGTTCTGACTGACTGCCAGAACCCACTTATCAACTCCGGCACTACAAGCATTTTCCATTTCGACGGATCTTCTTCGGTGAGATATTCTAGGATGCACTAAAGGTGCTGTTATATACGGAAGTCATAACGCTTCAGCCTGGATGCTCTTCTAGAACATTCCAGTGTGAGTCATCTTCATATGTTCAAGCAGGCGGGGTATATACGTCATAATCCTCGAGCTATATCATTACGTTCTATTTTAGGGGAGATCCGAAGGCTTGGGGCTGTTCTTTCAAAAGTATGAGCCATTGATTAGAAATTTTGAGGGTGTCGGCTAATTTGGGTGCCAAGCCAATTGGCTGTGTGACTTATTTCTATCACAATATGGTGAAAGTGGTGAAATTTCCCCATAGGCTCATCTACGTGCTCACTGCGATGATGAATTTGGCATGGAGCATTTTATTGCCATAAAGCGAAAACTAGGGCTGCCATATACGTTTCAACATCCCCGTAAATAAATTTAACCACTAAAATTCTTGGAAGATTAGTCGGGAGTCACAAACTTGCCGCCCTCATTATCCTCAGCCCACTCGCTGTTCATTTTAGACCTCTGTAGCCTCAGAGATCCAATCGACTCTTCGCAGTGGCGGTCCCGCTGTGGGGCGAAGACGATGACGTCAAGCGCGATGGCTGAAACCATCGATAGGCGTCTAGGGCCGGAAATGCTACCTTGATCGATCAAAGGCAAATTATTGACCTAAATACGTACCTAACGCCTAAAGCTTTCGAAAGGGGCCCCTGCTCCCTTTCATGTAATGCGACTTGAAGAGCTCGTGGCCGCTGAATCACTGGCAGAATGAAACCCCGGTTCCGGCCGATGATCGTCTACAGCGTTCCAAATGCTGGTTCGAGTTTCTTATTAGAGTTCTTATTAGGCTTCTTCTTGTCCGATCTCCTCTTTTTTCAAGGGCTTGTTGGTCCTTAGAAATAAAAATAGACTCGTTGGTTATCAGATGATAACAATCGGTACGATCCCCTTCTGTCATCGGGAGCCAAGGTTGGTCGTTTCGACCTTCTTACGGGGCACAATATATCGAAACCCCGTCCGCAGCGAGCGCGCAAACCAGAGTCGATATCGAATGCATGGATAGAAGAGCTGAAAGAGGAGAATATGAATGACCTTTTTTCGACATCGAGGGGGGCAAGTCATGTTCACCCGCCACGTGCGTGGAACATAAACTCGGGGTCATCCTACAGTAGAACACCTACGAAGAGACCCGGATGGCCATCGACACAGGCGCGAGGCTCGAGATTTTTTGCCGGTCGCCGGGCCCCGCGATTGCTGCACCAATTACCAAACAAGTCGCCTACTTCCTCAGAACCAGAAGTGGTCTTCTCCGCGAAGAATGTACGTCGGCGCTAGCATTAGTCCAAACCGCCATGTGCGATGCAAAGGGAACGTGGATCTATCACGCCACTTCCCCGCCGCGCAACGAATTTTCCTCGACGCAATTGTGCGGCGCGGACCGAATTATCGGTATGCTATTCTGGATGAGAATGGAGCGTCTCCAGAAATACCGTCTGACCGAGCGCTCGAGTTTCTTGGAAGAAGACTGATCCTTTACGTTCAATGTAACCGTCCAGACCCGTCACCGGAGGAGATGCTCAACATGGCGCATGTACCACCTCGCTTATCGGATCAATCTCGTGCAGGATCTGAGGTTACCAATCAAGAACCTCCTTGGGAGTGGAAATAATGGCCTTGCGTTTTACTAAACCTAATTAGTAGCTCTCTCCGAGAGCTACTAAGTTGGCCCCACTAGTCGCAGTCTAAAACGAAAATGAGCATTGACTCTCTCTGGTAAATAGATCACGCCACGGGAAGGAATCTTAATCAACTTAATTCCAGTCAGTGCTCGCCATCTTGGCGATCCACCAGTGGCTCCACAGACGCCGCCTTGCGTAAATCATTACTGCCGTTTTCGGCAAGGGCTCAATGTCCCGCGACGGTTGTACCCAAGAACTTCGAGGCAAGTCGAGAACGGTATGACTGCATGAGAAGCATCGCGACAAACCAGTCGTTGCAGCGTCAGTGCTCACGCCCTGCAAGGGATATTGTACCTGGTATTGATCACCAGTGATAGCATGTGCCGTCGACATCCAGCCCAGCAGGAAGCCACGACATTCCGATCGTTTCCTGTTCCGGCCAGATAAGGGTTAGAGAACGCCATAGTTCTGATGGGTCCTATCGAATGTGAGTCCGATATTCATGGACTATTGGACTCTTTCTGGATAATGCTCATACCTTTATGGATTGTTACGCAATTGAGCTGCCTTGTCATCCATTCTCACTACCAATCCAGCAAGTCCTCAGAACCATTCTTCGGTGCCATTGTTGGCTTTGGTCATTTCAAGAAACCATGTTAAGAAGTTGTTGGGGGCACGGCGCCATCCCCTCTTCGCGTGGCGAGACTGAAAGGTGCACCGACTGAAATAATTCCAAAAACGAACAAGTGCTGCCATGAGGGAGCCAAGTTCGGTTCTGGAAGTTCTAGATCTGCCCAAGGATCGGAACAACACTGAATATCGAAGAAGCCCTCTTCATGATGCTTGGGGCGGGGTTATTGACGTTATTGGCAAGCTGGTTCGTGTGCATCATAAAATGATTCTGGTAGCATTACGTGATATAAATATATCTTTATTTGTCCGCCTCAGAGACACCCTGGCCGTTACCAAGCCCTATGGTCATCTTGTACCGAAGTTTCGCTGTGTTGACTGTTCCGAGCCTCATGAGTAATATCGATCTGATTTGAAACTATGATGGCATTCGAGGCCGCCAGGTTGCCAGATGCAGGTGCAGGACGCGACTTCAAGTTCTGCAACCTGACATCTTCCATAATCTGCTCCTCGCTCTCAGTGAAGGTCATGCCGATGGTGAATGGATCCATGTTCGCAGGGCTTCGGCCTTTACGGTTGGAATAGTAGCTGGCGCCCCGAAACCCGTCCAATGGGAATTTGAATGTCTCATGAGATGACTGAAAGCGGCCGCCGAAAATTTTCGAGAACCAAGCTCTAAACAAGTGGAAGACCATTGGAAGATTAGTCGTGATAACGGCAACGAATGTCTCTCGGGTGCCCCATTCGTCAGCGAGTTTAGCGCCGTTGTCCGGCTCCTATAGCGGAACGAAGAAATAAAAATTAGATAAAATAATTGCAAACAGGTGGATATGCAGCGTGGGCAGGGACTCACCACCAAGAGGAAAACGCTCTTAAGTGTGGCGCAGACAAGAATAAAGACGCCAGCGCTAAGTATGACAGTCACCGCGATCTTCTTCAAGAGCTTTAGACTAGATTGCCAAAGCATAGGGATTGGGATGAAAATGAGGTACGGATCGGTGGCAAGGTTTCCGGCGAAGGTTGCTGCGATGACCGGCTTGGAAATGGCTGGCTGACACACGTCTCGAGATACCATTAGCGGATATGAAATGTTTCAAGTTTCAAGACCATATTCAGACTCACTGCCAGGGTCCGGATTGATTTGCCAGTTTTTGTGGAATGGTCGGCACGACGCAAAAATTGCTATGATGCTTGCGAGAAAACTTCCGATGACAAGAAGCCAACCAATGTAGATAGGAATTTGACGACGATTACCAAGGCCCTCCTACTTAGTGTCAATAGCTGTAGGCTGTCGAAGAGGGGTAAGAAAAGCATACCATCAGTCGAATGTAGAATGCCAGCATAGTCAATTTGAGTACATTGATCAGTGCCGTATAAGTTGTCCAGCCGGCAATCTGGATTTTAGAGCCGATCACCCTGTAAGATATTTTGCATTGGCTAAATTCTGCTTCTCCGTTTACAATTGCAATGAGACTTACCTGGCAGTGTATTCTGAACTCTCGGGTGACAGTGCTGCCCGCTGAGCGGCGGTCATGCTATTGTTGGCGAGACCATGAGCTACATTGTCCACGCTGTATGCGAGAGCGGTCTGCACAGTGTAAAAGAACTGCGCGAATTTAAAATTCAGTGACCAAGGAAGGCAGTGTAGAATCATAGGAGTCACATACAATCGCGACCCATATCAGGTAATCGTCGAGTCTTAAATTCTTTAGGCCATCAGTCCTTGCCCGAGCGAATGTTCTGAGAATTGTCACTGCAACGCCGATTGAATATAGCGTCCATAGTTCAAGAGTGACTCTTGCAGCCGACGCGGCATCTCGTGCCTCTAAACCAGACGCCATCATAGTCGATATCTGGTGATTATCACCGTCGTGAGAATATTTGTCAACGAGAAAGATGAAATGTTGAGGACAGTTAAAGCTTCTGGTATCTCCTTTACGCTAATTAGCCTTTCTCTAGTTGCTTGGCTGCACCACGGAACGCTTGCTTGGCCGCAGTAAACATGTTGCTAGGAGCGTTGATCTCTTCTCTTTTGGAGCGCTTCCGTTTTCGAGTTAAGTTAATGCAAACCATGTTCGCATAATCGGGCTGGCTAAGCCAGCCACTTGGGTGGAGCCTGCCCGCATTTTAACTAGACAGGTATTAGGTAGGTATTGGGGCCAGTCTGAGGTCATTGGTGTCTTTCCATTCCGAACTTACGAGAAAGTGCCCCCCCCCCCTCTTCCAAGAAAGGATCACTTTTCGCCCACGGAACGATTTAACATAGACCCATTAGCCTAGTCTAAGGAAGGTTCCTCACATCAGCGGGCTCTGTTGAAGCGATTTGTAGTTTTCAAAAATTTAACTCTTCAACAGGGACACCGACGGGACTTAAAAGTAGAACCGGCGAAGAAAGTTGTAAATCTACCCACAGCCACTTAGACACGTTCCCATGGCAAGAGGAAGGTACAGAAAGGTAATTACATACGTCCTTATAGCACTAAATAAGTTAATCAAAATGTAATAAAACTAATGCGATTAGCGCGCGCCACGCAAATTACCTCGGAACCTTGGTGTTCCGTGGCCGGCAACAAAGCCATTTCGTAGCACTTCCGGAAGGACTCCCGCCTACTGCACGTAAAGGGTTGCCTTAGCATTTATGCTACTTAACCTTACCTTTTTTTTTGTGTGTGTTGCCGACATTCCTTTGACTTTCGAGCAATGTATTGGCTCAAGCTGCAGGTGATCACAGCCATTGCTGCGGCTTGGGCTGTCGCCACAGCTGGCAAAAGTGTCGGGGGCAGTCATTTGTCACGAGACGATACAAACGTGAAGGGGCTTAAGGACAATCTTTCAAGCTCTGCTATTGTGTATTATCCTGGGTCGAGCGGGTTCACGAACATCACGACACGGTGGTCTGCTCTAGACGAGCCCAAGGTAAACGTCGTAGTTGTGCCTGGGACTGAGAACGATGTTGTCGAGACGGTAAGGTTTTTTTTTTTGGCCGCTCTCCTTTTTGTACATGTCAAATCAGGTCGAGATAGACGTCAATACTGACTGTAGGGTAGGTGAAATATGCCAATGAGAATGGCCTCCCCTTCCTCACATACAATGGCGTCCACGGCGCCCTCGTTTCCTTGGGCAAGATGGACCATGGTGTCGGAATCGCCTTAAACCAGTTGAGCAGCGTTGTAGTCTCCGATGACGGAATGACAGCCACGATCGGTGGCGGAACAATGTCCAAGGTGGTAACAGACGAACTTTGGGCTGCAGGAAAGCAGACAGTTACGGGAACCTGTGAATGTGTCAGTTATTTGGGACCGGCGCTTGGCGGGGGACATGGATGGTTGCAGGGCGAACACGGACTCGTCTCGGATCAGTTTGTTTCGATGAATGTCGTGCTTGCTGACGGCACCTTGAACCACATTAATGCCAGCTCCGACCTTTGGTGGGCGATGAAGGGTGCCGGCCATAATTTCGGCATCGTGACTTCGATCACCACTCAGGTATACGATATTGAATATACCGACTGGGCTATCGATACACTCACTTTCGGTGGCGATAAGGTCGAGGCTGTGTACCAAGCTGCTAACGACTATCTGGTGAAGAATGGTACCCAGCCAGTGGGAGTCATAAACTGGTCGTATTGGATGAACAATGCAGAGGTTGACCCGAACAACCCAGTCATCGTGTTCTACATCATCCAAGAAGGCGTAAAGGCAGTCGACTCGGCATACACCAAGCCTTTCCAAGACATCGGACCGCTTTCTGCCGTGAGTCAAGCAGGAACATACAAGGACCTCGCTGGATGGACCGGCATTGCCCTCGATTCCGCTCCATGCCAGAAGCTCGGGTACGCCAATCCTCGTTTCCCCATCTATCTTCAATCATACAACGTTACGGCGCAAAAGAGCGCATGGGACGTCTATGCTCCGGCCGTCCGCGGTTCATCAGTCTTCAACAACTCAATTTTCATGTTTGAAGGCTATTCCGTCGAGGCCGTACACCGCATTCCTAAGGACCAAAGTGCTTTTGCTTTCCGCAGCGAGAATATCCTTGCCGCGCCTCTCATAAACTACATTCCTAATAATACAACGACACTCGACCAAAATGCCTCTGACTTGGGCCACCAGCTTCGCAACATCCTATTCGAGAGCAGTGGATATCAGGACATCCGCGCATACGTCAATTATGCTTATGGGAATGAGACGCCGCAACAGCTGTACGGTAGTGAGCAGTGGCGCCAGAAACGCCTGACCGCCTTGAAGCAGAAATATGACCCAGATAACAAGTTTAGCTTCTATGCGCCGATTCCATAGGTGGTTTTCACTGCAATCAAGCGATGAAGACTGGAATAGTTCTGCCATTCTCTCCACTATTCTACTGCACAAAAGGCCAGTTTTGACTACAATACCCTTGTGTACACATATACACAATACTGGATCCTTCATTATTTTCCTGGTTACCGAACAATCAACGATGTGAGTTGATCATATAGTTTCGATTCATGTCAACCTAGTAACTCAACCATCTTTGTTTACTGTATGTGAATTTTTTTCCAAAGATACGTGGCGTAGCCTCAGAAGGAGCCGTAAGGCTACCACCCTTCTTCCAGGCTTGCACTTCCATGGGCCCCCAACCTCCTAGTCTAAGCTGCGATGGTGGTCTTCGTTCCAGGATACCTAGTAGTCGTGTGCGAATTCTGGTCCAGTACGTATCTGGATTGCAGTTTCCTTGCAGATTTTCTCAATCAGAGGGGTGAAGTACTTTAGACAGTTGAAGTAAAAGCGTGCACCGCTTTTGCCATCAGCTTTTAGACTCTTATTAAATTTCAGCCAGCATAATATTAACCAAGAATTAGTTGATAGCCTCTTAGAGAGCGCATCAGGAGTTTCATTTTATGTAGATATAATCAATATTCTCTAGGCTAACTAGAGTCCATTGCTTTGATAAGATTTATTGGAAATCTTTTCATCGCGTCGCAATAAGATTCATTACAGTATCAGGCCATGCATGGTCTTGGGCATAATTTTAACAATTTGACTGCTGGGGGCCTTCCCCCCTACACTCTTGGCTGTACGCACCAAAAAGTCTGCTAGCCCATCCAAATCTCCTAGAACTTCATAAACAACGGCATTGACTTTCCGTGGTACACAAATGGGAAATCCGTGGCCAGTCTTGATCCCATGGGCAAGAAGTCTTGACAGCACACTTTGGCGATATTTGAGTGTACGCGATTCATTCCATGACTTCTGGCGGAGCGGTTGTCTCTTCAAAATCTTGTTGCATTCTCGAAGGACGAATGATCTCCCATTCTGTATATTGATAGCTTGTACTCCGGCAGATAAGGGGTGCCCAAATGGAAGTCGAAGGATTTTGCCACAGGTATGAAGAATAGAACTTCTGTATTGGCTCCCATGGGTACAGGCACGACAATAGCGTTGGGTGAGGGTATGAGAGTTCGGTTTCCGCTGCTTTGCTCGAAAAATGGACAAGGATCTTGTGTGTGGCGGATGATTTTGTTCAATGTCATAGTGAAGAACGTGAGATCTTAGAAGTGTGAATAATAGGCAAGGTATGTAGTCAAGCAGAAGACACACGGTGGAAGCTATGACTGTTGTGGAGGTGCGCCGGGAAGAAATATAATTCAGATGAAAAGGTAGAATTTAGAGGGCAGAAACGGGCCTTTTATACTTGATACCCCGAATCGGCGATACCAGAATAGGAAGACACAGATCCCAAATATGGGTCTAGCGGTGCTCGGTTTGTCCCCGAAGCCGTATCTATTCCCCCTGTCTGACGACGATGCTGTACCTGTAGTATTCATCTGCGGGATTTTTCTTATTGGTGTAGAAATCCACAGAGAAATGCATGGGTCAAGGATGGAAACGGAAACCAGCTGAATGCAACGCAATGCCGCTCGACAAAGTAAATAACCATCATCCGCTCTAGAGTCTCCGATGGGATCAAGAAGGCCATCACCGACGCCGCTCATCCATTGAAAACATGGTGGCAGGACAGATTCGCGACGTGTAAGGCGTATTCTCGTTTAAGTCAGCTGAAGAGAAGATCGATCAAGAGGCCAGGAGCCGTCCGAACCACCCTGATGCCACCGCAGCCTGACGATATGAGGTGGCTGTGCCCAGGCATTCTGGGTTGGTCCAATGACTCTGTGACGATCGTATCTTGGTGGCTGATGCGATACTCAGTCAACGCTAGAGAACCATGATATCGACTGATAGGCCACGAGTGGTTAGATTTGATATCGTAGCAGGCTCATGACGCGAGTCTACCGGTGGCTGACTGTTTTGAACCTAACGTATTTGACAGACCCTGCCACAGGAAATTCCACGCTTCATCTAACCGCATGGTATCGAGTACCCTGTCTTACTCCCTGCCATAAGGAATTCCACGCTCTGCCTAACCACGTGGTATGAAACTCCCAATGTTGGACATCGCAACGAAGATTCATACGCTCTGTCCGACCCCAGTGTGCCTTATTTATTGCTTGTGAGTGGAATGACGATGAATGAACGATGCTTACTTACCCTGGTAAAAAAGCTTTAATCCCCCAAGTCGCAGTAGCATACCATCGTCCACCCCACCAGATTTCTGGCACTATTCTAGCTGGAAAGATTAGTCACGCTCAGAGGCAGTCGTAGAGGTTGAGGAGTAGATGGCCAGTCGATCGAAAGGATCCGCAAAGTTTCGTCGACGGGAGAATACTGGATCAGCACTCGTGCGCCAAGACGGTAGCGGGTCATGTGACCGCAATTATTTAAACGAAAATGCGTCCTTGGAACTGATATGCCGCTTCCTTAAGTAATTGCCATCTAGATCCATGTCCCTGCGAACCGTGCTTGGGCCACCTACCTGGGCTTTATAGGAAATGAGATGGTGACCACCAGGAAAATCTCTCAATGCAATCTGTTCTCCGTGGTTGACCTACCCACAGACCAGCGTCTGATCAAGATGGACCCGTTCGCAAACGCCCGAGAACCAAAGAAGTCCTGAAAGTTTCTCCAAAGACTACTTCCCATCCCTTCCGCCGGAAGTCCGATTCATGATCTGGAAATATACATGGCCCGCTGCTCAGGTGGTCGAAGCTGCCAGCCGGGAGACATGGGATGATGATGAATACAATGAAGTTATGATCTTTCGTCCGGTGAGCTCTCTTGAAACACTTCTGCGGACGAATTTTAGTTCGAGGGCCATAGAGATGCCGTCTCCATTAGAGAAATGCCCATTTCCCATCGCTCTCTGGATATGTCAAGAATCTCGCACGCACACGCTGAAATCATACGCCTTGGTCCAACATCCAGACTTGCCAGAATGCGCTTTCTACTTCAATCCCCGGCAAGATCTTCTCTGGCTAAGTAGCAATATTGCAGGCGACACAAAACGTCTTGAGGAGCTACAATTATCCTACCCGACTTCCACTCAATTATTCAGAATCCTTCTGGTTGAAGATACAGAATGGGCGGGCTGGGAATGGGACCCATCTTCTTCCCCAGCCCTGTCAATCTTGCCTAGTCTGCGGACTGTCGTACTGATCGAGGATGACTATGACGATGACGGTACCCTTATGACGTACCGTCTTGAGGAATACCAGGAGTTCGCGACAGAATACCAAAAAGATTATGATGCGTTCTGCGAGTCCAGGAATCCCGGCACAACATATCGGCTTGAGTATATTGATCGCCGTGGAAATTCTTACTTTGGCTCGGTCGCAGGCTAAAGCATCTCGCTCACGTTCCACCACTGACCTAGCAAAGACTCCCGCAAAGGAGTCTTTGACACATGACCGCGAAGAGCCGGACGTTTCACGGCGCTCCTTTATAAATTACATCGCGACCAACAGCACCCACATTATACCAACGAGACCGTTCAATCCCGTGGTGATATGGCCATATCTCCAACGAAGATGGTCGACTCCACCCCTGGATGCGTGCTCACCAATGCGCGGCCATGGTGTTTGCCCGAAGCACTGGAGAGCTCTGGTATCCAGGTCGCGAGCGACGTGATACCGGCCAAGGCATACTTCATCCTACCTCACGATTACGGAGTTGTGGCACGGATGACGGTCTCGAGCCACCAATGCGCTCTCAGGGTCTGTACGGGGATGTTGTCGCCAGAATGCAACGCAGCCACGGGCTTCTCCGGCAGAGGGTGCTCATGCACACTCCAGATACCGCACGCGGAACCAGTCATGACCGTCGCATCTTTGGGCTATCACCACCGCGCATGAGTAGCGTTGAAGCGTCCAGCGATTTCGCAGCCGGACCTGCCTCCCCCCGACGCGGAGGCATGTGACCTCTTCGTCCGCGGTCGCACCAATGTGAGTATATAAGGCCCTAGGGCCCCCGCCAGATTCTCTCGTCCTCAACAATCCCTTCCACTTGACACCCACCGCGCCCCATGTAGCATGGCCAGTCTTTGGCTTCCTTCGCCCGCGACCCACGGGAATTTCCCAGATCGTGCCCCGGAAGGCCACCAGGCATCTCGCGAAGAATCCCCTCCTGCCACCATTCCTTTCGACGAGACGTTGCAGAGCCCTCGGGGCCGATCTCTACATCCATCGCTGGTAATTGAAATCAGTGATGATGAGGACAGTCTCTTATCGGTGTCATAAGCATGACTTCGAGACACGGGTCAGCGCGATTATACCTATCAAGAGTATTATGATTGAATAGAACATGCAATCGCCCCATCGCCAAATCCATGTGAATGGAGGTGTGAGGAGACTTCAGGGGATTTGACTACTGCTGTGGTGAGTGATGTTTTGTGTTGACTATGAGCTGGATTCTTATGGTTGATAGGATTGGTATTTCAGAGACATTCCCTGTCAGCTGGACGTGATCAATCAGCAATTTGGTCAATTGAAGGAGGAAAATCGCCAACTGAGGGAGAGACTTATCTATGTTAAGAGGAGCAAGAAGTAGTACAAAGCGCAAGTGCGTATGTTGAATCTACGAAATGAAGCTTTTCGGCAACGGATCGAAGGGCAGAAGAAAAGAGGTGTTTTAAAATGTTTATGCTGCCCTGATGACGTCGTCAGGCAGGACTGGAAGATACTTGGTTATGGCTATCTGCTGTGTCGACAATGTGTGGAACACATCAAGTCCTAATTTTTGCTCTTTGGATATCCTTGCTCTCAGTGCACGCAATCTATCGAATCTTGTGTGGATTGCTATCCTAATCTGGTGGAATGATAAGTTGAGCAGGCTGGAGACAAGAGCATTGTTGTATATGGGCAAACGCAGAGCAGGTAGACGCTGGTGCAATGGAGTCTCGATATTCTGCTTTTTAGATAGATTCAGTTCGGCAGGGTCCATTGTTGGTTCACGCGCACCAAAAATGGACCCAGCAAGGCCGAACTGCACTACGCTTTGGCCAGATGATTTAGTGTGACTTGCAGTGCAAGCTTACGTCAAATATCTCTTGAGCAATTTGACTTCTATGATGCATTTTTCTTGAGCTATATCTATCGTGTGAGAGATATCTTGCACCTTAACCCTCTTGTGCCGGATTTTTCTCACACAACGTGCCCTTGGCCCTCATATTTATGGATCTCGTACGAGAAAGATCTCTTGGGCAAGACGCCACTTGGGATAGGTCTTTCTTCAGCGGGAAGTATCCTGAGATTGGGAAAAAGCTATGGTAAACCCGCATAAAGTAATAAACCCTTAGGGGATTGGCACGACAGGTATAGCAGAAGGCAGAAATGGACTCCCCGGCAGGGGTTCACTCCGTGGCGGGAATTCGCTCCTGGGCAGACATTCACTCCCAGGCAGAAATCGACTCCCTGGCAGGGATTCACTCCGTGGCGGGAATTCGCTCCTGGGAGGACATTCACTCCCAGGCAGAAATCGACTCCCTGGCAGGGATTCACTCCGTGGCGGGAATTTACTCCTGGGCAGACACTCACTCCCAGGCAGAAATGGACTCCCTGGCAGAGATTCACTCCGTGGCGGGAGTTTGCTCCTGGGACACTCACTCCCAGGCAAGGAATCTCTCCAGGGCAGAATTCTGCACCAGGCTTTCGCAGCAATTTATTGGCTTGGAGTATTAATATGCACTGTAAAATAGAACAATATAGCAATTCCACGAGATTCACCTCGAGCTAGAAAGATTGTTTTCTTTTTAAGTAAGTGATTCCTTGTTCCAGATGAAGCCATCTAAATAAAACAATAGAGAAGTGTCAATATACGGTAACAATATAGAAGCTTCAACACTATGTAATAGCAGTATATTGGAGGTAAGAGCCTCACTACACCTGGGTCACGCGAGAATCAACCAATTTTGTGTTTACCAATGTCACTGGACTTCCGTCTTTGTTAGTGTATCTCTGGCAACAGGAACAAAATCGTAAGGAGATTTCCTTTCGGGGATTGGATAGCACGAATTCTAGTAAAATTAGCGGAGACCTTAGGGACGGACTTCGGACAAAATACGTACCAAGTAGGTGACGAACGCTGACCAGATTCCAGTGTTGTCGGCACAAAATGTCGTGATTCGGCCGGTATCTCTCATCCTGATACCAAGACAAACATCAGCATTGCACAAGGCGCTCAATTCATATGTCTTTTTCATCAGTGATTGCCCTTGACGGTTTCGTCTTTGCTTCTGCTGCTTTTTTTCAGCATTTGTGGTAGATGCGGGGCCGCATTTTTTTGACATTCTGACTCATGGAAACTGTTTTATGATGATATTTTCAACGAATTTAAGGAGAGAACTGGTTCTTTAATAACAGTATGCGCTGGTAGTTTGTCAGTCAGAGTTGGACCTGAGGGCCAGAGTTGGATTTGTCGCAGTCTCCCATGTTATCTTTGATGATGGGTTTCGACAGCAATGATTCGCCAATTCTGCGGTTATCATCCGCCAATCAAACTACATATTAGCATCACCCAGGTCGATACTGTTGAATATCTCGGTGTTTGATGCTGTTCCAATAAGGATGTGGGTCCGTGCATGCATGATGTATATAATCAGTCCTCTGCCCCTCTAGATCAGAACATAATGAACAACCTAACACCTTTGGACCTACTGTAGTTTAACAGATACAAGCGGCTAAGTTGGTGCACGCTAATGCCAAATCCCAAGGAGCGAATCATGAGGCAAGTTCTTAGTGGAGGGCTCCGCCTTGCACCACAACCAGCTTCGTCCTCAGACCTGTGTATTCATTTTGGATACCGCGATGTTACACTATCAGATCACCTTCGGATACATAAACTCGAGTAAATTGTATTGTAGGCCGTGACGGGTGATACAGAGTTAGTATCAACGTCCTTTTTGATCCTGGGATGCCATGGAGATAATTTCTACATCGTCACTACGATTGATATCCCAAGTTCTCTCATCTCCGATGATCAGGCTTTAACATTAATTCCTATTTTCTGTCTATTTCTCTTCTCCAGATTGTTCTTGCCTCTGAAAAAGTCAATGTCCCATTAATTTCGTTTAAACGGAATTTGATATTAACCGGAAAACTTGCTTCTCTTAGCGGGTTGTAGCTGCGCCTGTCCCGTCTCTGACAACCGAGAAATTTGAGAATAGGAGATTTCCGATAAAACGAAAATCTCCCTTGCACGGAAGCTACGAGCATTCCCATTATGATTGGCTGGTTTGGTTGCGTGGTTGACGAAGAGACCGAGCTCAATCTCTTGCGACCAATGAATGGTCAGAGCCGTATGTGGTACCGGACTCCAAGACTAGCACCAGCATCAACTACGCATAGCCAGGCAAAAGTGTACTATAGGAATCAAGCTTGGCCCAATGAGAACCCGCGCTTGGGAACAAATCCATGCTATATATTTGGGCTCAATTCATTGATACAGAACGCTAAAATAACTAATACTATGGACAATTGAAACCAAGCAAAGACCGGCTTTACCTGAGAAATAAAAATAGAAAGGGTGATAAGGTAAACCCCAAAAACATAAAGATAGTTGAGCTTTGCACCAGATCGAGAATCCACACCTCTAGAACACAGAGTAAATCAAGTCTTGAGACAGTGAACAATGCCAGCGTGATTCTGCCAATGCATTTGCGTTACAATATCCTCGCCGTCTTAGCAAAAATTACACCACCGTTCCTTTAGATGTTTCTCTTGAAAATGTCTCACCGTAGCGTCGTAGCGAGACCATTTCTGTAAATGCCTGTGCTCTGGGAGTGATGGATCTCCATAGCATTGGAAGCACCTTTTGGGTTTTGCAGCGTTAAGAATATGCTTTTTGGCTTTTTCAAAGGGGTCATTGTCGATATTAGATATGGATGATCTCGAGCTTGCTGTTTCACAAATCACCGGCTTGGGTACGCAAATCATCTCATTACTTGGGCCAACCTGATTCGCTCCACAGCCTGGGTTGAAACGTGGCCGGGCAGATGCCGGTATTGCTTTCACCGCACGCTTACTGGAACAGGGTTCGCTCTGGTCTTTATTGCTTGGAGCAGGTCGCTTCCGTCGACCTCGAAGGGGACCTCCTTCCAAAACGGGGCAATATTCCGTGACCGCCTTGGTAGCCGCATTCCGCCTCGCCCATTCATCCTCCAGGGAGTTGGACGTCGGCCAGGTGAACAGCTTCTCTAGAAGACGGATCTGGGTCGATGGCATTTGCACTTCCATTTAAAGAATCTGCTTGGTCTCGTCGTCATGAATCGCAGTTCCCAACAGCTGACGTTCAATATCGATCTTTGCCTGCTTCCGGCTGAAAGTGCGACGCACCTTCTTGTCCAAGGCCCGGAGGAGGCGATCAAAGACCCGCTTGACATCCTTTTTCAGTCGGGCCAGCCAGGACTGATTCTGAGAGCTGGGATCCTGCTGACAAGTCTTGACCTGATCGTCGCGTCTGCGTGCGGCTGCCATATACTCTGGATACCGGTATAGCGATGCTCGTTCTTTCGGGCTGGCACGTCGTGGACGTCTCTTGTCAATCCATCGACTGATGCGTCGAATGCACTTCATAAGTAATTTGTTCTTTGGGCGGCCGTTCATGATATTCTGCATGTCGGTATCGATATTGTGGGGAAGATAGTGGTTGAGGAATGTGCGTATTGAAGCGTGCTTTATGATTAGATTCTGTTGCGCGTCACTGACGCTGCCTATGACCAACTGTGTGTCAGCTCCTGATAATACCCGTGGATGTGAGCTGGCAATAATGAGGTAACTCACCGCTCTCATTCAGCATTTTGCCCCCGGTGTATCGCATGCGATGTGTAAAAAAGGAATGTAGCCAACCGTGGATCTCCCCCATCGTGGTCAGTCAGGAAGACATGGTATTCTTGTAGATCGGCACATCCCACTGAATAATGGGAGTCCTATCCTCCACCTTCATCATGTAGAAAAGGAAGTACTCTTTGATCTCGGGCTTGATGTATAGCTCGAGCTGTTCATAACCGTCTTTTATGAAGAGTCGCTGTACGTCCTCCATTGACTGCAGACCGTCGGTCTTGAAGGTGTCCAGGTAGAAGAGGATACTAAAGAGGAAGACATGAGGGCTGAAAATCAGGGATGGATTATCCGCAATTTCCGGGAAAGGGAAATTGTTACTACACCATGATGAGCATCCAGCACAAAACGGTCATTTGATCTATAGCAGGGGACCAGACTCATATTTACTGCTGTGTGGTGCTGAGAAACTGTTTCGTGTGCGCGGCACAGAGCTCAACCATTGGAATGGATAGGCCACTAAGGGGGTCTTGTTGGATCAAAAACTGGAGGTGTTTGAATTGCAGGGAGAGGAGTGCGGCGATCCGGTTGACTGTAAAGATCTTGAGGATTGTGAAGAGACAGAGCTGAAGCCACTCAAATCCGAGATGAAACTGTTTTTTGGTGGTCCGGAGAATGGTTTCATTAAAGGCAGTCAAGTCGGGAACATAGGCGCCGGTCTTCTCCCGCTCCTCTATATCTAGCTTCCATTTGTCTATCAGACTGCGCAGGCCCTGGTCACTAGTCAGAGGGTTTGACGCTCATCAGGTTGGCAAATCTTACTGTGTTGATCTCTTCACATTGCTTCTTCATGAAGCTCGTACGGGTGACATTTCGGTAATAGCCTTGCATCGACTTCCACTCTGCACGGAGAGTGCTGTCTTTCTTGATCCTCTTGAGCAGCCGGCCGTTTTTGCTGCGCTTGAGCTTCATGCAATAGTTGAAGAACTGATGGAAGTCGTTTGTTGATGCCTGGCGGAGAGCCTGCTCCGCGTTTATCCACATCGGGAGGGGATCATCCTCGGCAGCTTTCACCGCGCAGTATCTGTAAAGCTGAGATCAGTTCGCCGTTCCTCTCTTAAACAGTGCCTAGGAGTGACTCACTTGTGCCATCGTTCCTCGATCCACTGTCGACGAGACTTAGTTTTCTTCAACCGCCCATAGTCCAGAGGAATTAGCGCCAGATCCTCATCCGTGTCGTCATTGGGGTCATCACTGTACTCGGCCACCTCGATGGCCGAGGATCAAGTGTGGTTAGGCAGACGAGTTTGGGACTCCGTGGGAGGGCGGCCCGTAGCAGAGTGTCCCAGTTGTCGTGGGACCGTCGGTGGTGCTGGTGGTGCTGGAGGAGGTGCAAGGTCCGGTTCAGTCAAGGTGGTCGAGCAACTGCTGTTGGAATTGTAGTCGGAGTTGTTGGAGTCATCACTGGACGATGAACTGCATCGATCGCTCTAATCGAGGCCATCATCTGAGCAGGTCTCAGGCCGTGGTAGCGGCGCCATGCGGTGGGTGGTTGTCTTTCCCATCGCTGCTGCGTCGGAGGGGACTCAGTTGTGAAGTGATGTAAGGATCGGGCACGATTCGACGAAGCGTCGGGGGGGATGGGATGCAAAAGAGAGTGCAGGGGAAGGGTGATGGGAGAAGAGAGAAGACAACAGAAAGACATGGCATGGTCTTATGGTGGGCGGCAACCGCCCGCGCTTGAGTGGGAGGGGAGCTATTTTCGGCTCCCTCAAGCACAGGAAGGTGAGTTGAAAAGTGTCAAAAAGTGTGATCAGGACAGAAATATCCGTCTAACGGTCACGGCAGGGCTGCCTCACCGCGAGGATCATGTGGCTATTTCCCTCTCCAATCGATCATGCTGCGGGCACGCACTGGGGGGCCTTCGGGGCACGGGGGACGGCAGAATCGCGGAGCCGATCCAGGCGGTCTGGTTCTGCCGCGCCCCGGGCCGGGGCGGTGACGGGGCGGGTTGTGGAAGCGCGGCCGGTTTTCGAGTCGGACGCGCCCGTTTTTGGGCGCGCCTCCACAAATGACAATTGTTATCCAGAATTATTATTATTTTTTTTATTTTTATTTTTATTATTTTTATTATTTTTATTATTTTTATTATTATTAACTGATGTTAATTTATTAAAGAATAAATATTCTTTATTATTTTTTATTTAATTTAATCAATAAAATATATTTTAAGAATAAAAATATTACTAAAATATATTACTATATTTTTATTATAGAATAGAGATTTAATCTTCTGATACTATTAAATAAAGAATTTAATCTTAGTTTAAATATCTTTAGTAGAACAGCCTAATATCTAAAAATTTTTATTTATAGTTAATAAAATTTATTCCTCTATTCTAGTGATTAAGCAGTATAATTAGTATCTAAATATATTTTATATAATAAATAATTTATAATTCTATATATATATATTAATTAAAAAATATTTAATATTACTATTTGTTATTATTTTACTGTTATTAATTTTAAACTGTATTTCTAATAGAAGTTTTTAAGTTTAAAGATTATAGATAGTTTTCTTAATATCTTTTATAGTTTTTTATTTATCTTAATACTTATATGATTTATTCTTTTAAAAGTATTTTTCTATAAAACATTTTATAGTCTATTCTTTAAAAGTTTAACAGATTACTTTATCTACAGTTTATTTAATTTAAAATTAATAAATCTTTTTAAATATATTATTTAAAAATATTACTATTTAAAAATATCTTAAATTTTCTTTCTTTTAATATGTATTGTTTTTTAATTAATATTATTTTTTCTTTAATATATTAAATTATTATCAGTTAGTTGTTATTATTTAGCTGTAGTGTATTAAATATTTAGATTGTTTAATAGTGTTTTTAGAAATATTTTGATTATAATTATAATAGTAATATTTTATAATAATAAAAATATGTATTTTTTATGTTTTTGTTACTATACTATAGAATAGATTTAAAAATAAGAAATAAAAATATTAAAAAATAACTAAAAAAATAGAATTTTAAAAATATTATTAATTATTAAGTAATAAAAAAAATAAAATTTTTTTAATTTTTTTTATAATTTTTTTTTTTATTGATATTATTTTTTTAATTTAAAAAATTTTTAAATTATTAAATTGAAATCTCTAGATATATTTATTAGTTTTATTTTAAAAATTTTTTTATCTACTGTTTTTTTAAAAACAGTTTCTATATTATAAATTTTTTTTTACTAAAATTAAAAATATATTATTTTTTAATAATATTTATTAATAATATTATAATATTATTAATATAATAATAAATATATTCTTTATCTATTATAATATAGTACTAAAAAGAAAAGAATAATCTAATTAAGCTAAAAAATATATAAAGATCTATAAAAATTGTATATTAAATAAATTTTTTATATAATTCTTTAATAATATTATTAAATAATATTCTAATATCTGAATTATAATCTATATATTAAACTATTAATAAAAGTATAAAGAAGCCCTTACTAAATAAAAAATTAAAACATAGGAATAAGCTTTATAAGAATATAGTTGCACTTAGTATGATTATAAAGATATTAAAGCAAAATTTATAATAAAATAATTAATAAAATATAACTAATAAATAGATAAATTTCTATAATTTTTTTAATAATAATAAGATTAAATAATATTTTATAGTATTATTTTGTGAAATTTAGTATTATTAATTTTAATTTAATTTTATTATTTTTAAATTAATTTTTATTAAGCAGATTTAATATATCTTTTTAGAATTTAGATATAATGATTATTAAATTCAGATATCTATATTAAATGCTCTACAAGATATATCTAAATATATTATTATAATATATTTTAAAGATAATATTTTTTAATAATATTTATTAATAAAGTTTATTAATTTATAATATAGTTATAAATTTTACTATTATGTATTATAACCAAGTTATAATCTAGCTGAAAGATATATATTTTGTTAAAGAATTTTTAGAAATTGATAAAAAGTTTTATAATATAGATCCTAAATATATTATATTATAAAAACTATAATTAGATTATAATAAAAAAAAATATTAACTTAAGAATAAAAAATATAAATTTATATTTTATATATTATCTAATAATAATAACTTTTAAATCTTATTTAATATTTTAAAATATTATAAAGAAATATTATTATTAAGTAGTTAGTTTAAAAAGAAGAGTTTTAACAAAAAAAATTTAAATTAGTAAAAAATTTTTAAAATAATAATATTTTTATTTTAGAGAGATTATGGATAGAATAGATTAAAAGGCTTGGTTAAAAAAGTTTAAAGATAAAATTAGTTTAGTATAATCTTTTATAATATTTTAAAAATTAAAATTGATTTATGTTTTTTAAAATATACTTATTATATAAATTATTAGTCTAGAATATAATATTAATAATAGTTATTAGTAATATATATTATTATTATTATAATTTTAAACTATATATAAATATAAGAATTTATATTCCTATA
>JAMAFV010000056.1:0-23753 GCA_023625935.1 Eurotiales sp. R13A2
AAAATTTTTTTTTCTCTATATTAAATATATTAAGTAAAAATTCTTTAATATTATTCTATATATTAAAAATATATTCTTTCAGATAAATAAAAAAAGAATTATAAATCTATTAAATAAAATAAATTATTACTAATTTTAATATTAATAATGATTAAATTATTTTATAAAATAAAAAAAAAAATAATAATAAAATATTTAATCTATAATTATTTATTATTAATTAATAAATATTATTTAAAATTATTATTATTATACTATAAAATTAATTCTAATTATAAAAGTCTTGCTTAAAATGCTATTAAAAATATTAAATTCTAATGAGTTGTTATATTAAATATCATCTTTAATAGGGTTATACAATCACATTATAATTCTTTAAATTGGTTTTTATATGCAGAGCTGCCCTGGATCTTTTTACTAAATTGTTGAATCTAAAATATAAAAATGATTAATATTATGTTATTTAGTAATATTACTTTCTTATATTTTTATAAGTGCTATATTATATTTAGTTAAGTTAATAAAAAATATTATTTTATTATTTTTATTCTTATTATTCTTCTCATATATATTATTTAATTTTAATTATTAAATAATATTAATTATAATTAACTGAATAATATGTATAAGATATGATAATTAATTTTATTCTATATTCTAATTAATATTATTTTTTTTTAGATAATTCTTTAATGTACTGATTAATTATTGTCTATTATTATTTATATTATCAGCAATTAAAATAAGTAATTAATTATATATTTTGAACTTTTTTAAAATATTATAAATAAACAAGGCTATAAACTTGCTAGTATAAGAATTAGAAATATACTCAAATCTAAATAATATCTTATGATGTTCTTATGTTTTATTAATATAGGATTTAATAATTCTAAAAAATAAAAGATTATTGGGACTTATCTATATATTAAATATTAGTAAGACTTTTATTAAAGAGCCAAAATCTTTAAATAATTCTCTTTTAATATTATAAGAGTATTGTTGAATTAACTCTTGTATTTTTTTTTAATAAGATATTTAAATTAAGAGATTTAATATATTTAGTAAGATTTAAAATTTAGTATTTTTAATAGTATAAAAAAAAAGATTTAATAAGATAATTATTTTTATAAATTAATAAAGAAAGTTTTTAACAGAATTTAATAAGACTATTTGATAAAAATCAGTAGTAATATGTAATAAACTTTAATGACTTTTTTTTATTATTTAGAGTAAATAATATTATTAGAAATTATTATTTTATACTAATTAGTGATATATATATTTATTTATATAAAAGATATCTGAATTAGGCTGATTATCAGTCACTAAATCTAATTAAAATTTTTTATATTTAAAAGATTATAAATGCTTTATTATATTATTAGGATCATATTTATGATATATTAGATGTTTTAGAAATGTGTAATTATGAAGATACTGTATAAAAGATAGACTAGTTATAAAAATAATAATCTATTTATAATTATTTTATATTTTAGCTTGTCTTTTGTTTGTTTATTATAGATATTAATAATTTAAATAATATTAATTCTTAATTTTTTGATTAATAGTTGTTTAATTCTATTATTTAAAGAAATTATTTTTATATTTATTCTTATATTCTATATATTAATTATCATAAATTAAATAAATAGATAAATTTTTAAGTAAAGGATTAGATAATAGTAATAATTCATTTATAAATAAACTTGATGATAGAGATAATAAAGGAACTGGTTCAGTAAAAAGATTATCTTTAATATTTAAGGATGAATGAAATAAATTAATATTTGTATTTAAAATAATAAGATTTTAAGATTTAGAATTTATAATTAATAGATAATTGTATATAAGATATAAGTAACAATAGATTGTAATATTAATAGAGAAATTCACTAGAATAATAATATTATTATATTAGAATAAAACTGAGATATTGAGTCTGAGAGATAGTATAATATAAAACTTCTAGCTAAGATTAATAAATTATTATAAAATAATAAGATTAAGATAGTTTTATTTTTAAAAAGTTAACTATATAGTAATTTTCTATATTATTAAATTTACTTAATATTATTATTATATAGTTGTAAGAATAATGGCTTACAGTACTTATTATATATTAATAGTGAGCTGTCTTTCTTATAGATATAGAAGAACTTATTTTTATATTATTAGAATTTTTTATATGTTCTGATAGTATAGTATAAAATCTTTAATTTTTTATACTATAGAAATATGTTATGCTAATATTATTTTTATTATTTTTATTTTTAAAGCTATAATTACTGAATTAATTTTCTGATTTTATTAAAGAATTAAGATATAGATTTTATAAAAGTAGATATATCTATATACTACTTAATTATATAGAAATATTATTTATAAATATTATTTAAGTTTATTTTTTTTTTAGTAATATTCTTGAATATCTGTTTAGTAGAGTTATAATAAATTTATAATTTCTGTTTAAATATAAAGTATAAAAATTAAAAATTTAGAATACTATCTAGATTTTCTGTTCTAAGAATTTTTTAGTTTATACTAAATGAGTTTTAAAAATATATTATTATTTTTTTATAGAAAGAATTTTAATATAATTAATAATAAATATTTATTTAATATTATTATAATAATTAATATTTTAGTTATAAATTTTAGAAAATTTTTTATATATTTAAACTTTTATTATAAAATAATACTTATCTTTTTATTTAATTTTAATATATATAGAAGTGTTATTTATAAGTGTTATAAACTAATTTAGACTAGTATATTAAGTAGGACTATAATATATTAATTATGTAGTTATACTATAATTTGTACTCTAAAAAATTAAGGATATATAAATATAATTTTGTGTAGATTTTAAATAATTTTATATAGTTTAATTGATAATTAGTAATAGTTTGATTCTATTATTAGTTATGATGTGGCAATAATATTTATAGTTTTATAAATATTATTAATATATTAATTAGGCTAGCTTGATAAATTAATAATTAGAACTTTTTTTTTATATATTTAATTTTAATATATATAGAAGTATTATCTATAAATATTATAAATTAATTTAGACTAGTATATTAAATAAAACTATAATATATTAATTATATAGCTATATTATAATTTATACTTTAAAGAATTAAAAATATATAAATATAATTTTATATAGATTTTAAACAATTTTATATAATTCAGTTAATAATTAGGACAATCGCCATTTGTGGAAGCGGCGCTGATTCGCGCGCCCCCGACGCGTCGCCCCGATCCGGTTAGCGGTCACGTGATAGACCAACCGCCCGCCGAGAGTGGCTTAGCGTGGCCGCATCGGGCATCGCGCGGGCCGAGGGAGCTCCCGCGAGGTATATAAACCGCGAGTGCGTCGCTCGATGACCACCGCCGTCGACCGTTCGCATTTTCTGTTTTTCTGCTCACCCCCTTTCCCTCGCTCGCTTGCGCGCTCGCTCGGCCACCCGCGAAGGTCCCGCTACAGGCGCAGCTGAAACATTCCTCACCTCTGGACTCCACCCACCCACAACGCAGCGCAGGGGGCCAATCCACATGCGCCCCGGTGCTGCACACCTGTACGATTATGATGATGTCGGGCTTCTCCCGCAGCCAGTGGAGCGGCGACGCAGGGCATGACGAGTGGTCGTTGCAGTCTGAAGAGGACGTGGGCGAGGTGGCGACGCTCGTAGCGTCGATGGAGCGAATGAATGGGATCCGTGGCCCCCTGGGAGAGTCCACCGTATTCTCAGGAGGACGGCCGAGACCGGTCAATGGGGCGTCGTGTGATGACTTGGTAATCTGATGGTGGACGCCGCTAACGCCGTGTTGCATTGCCTCACTCCGCGCTACGGCCGTGCTACGGCCAGGCAAGGCATGCTGTGCCTTGGCCATCCGGAAAATGCCTCACCCAAGCTGGCCGTCGGCCTGCGGATGGGGGACCGTGGCGTCGAAGGAGCGAATGAATGGGGTCCATGGGCCTATTGGAGAGTCCACCGTGTCTCAGGGGGACGACAGGGACCGGGATGAGAGACGTCCTGTGATGGCGCTTCGACTGGACGGCACCAATGAAAATTCGGCCGCGCCTCCAGACGTTGCGTGGATGGATGTGGAATGCGTCTGCTGAGACTTGTGAGCGCCAGCCATGAATGATGTCTTGCATCCTGTTGTCCAGTATGATGGCTGGATCCAGTGGGAGAAGTGGCCCGATGTGACACTGGCCTCAGAAGTCATCTTGCTTGAAAGGATCACCGGGTTATGGTTGCGCATGCTGCCAATCAGAAAAATCGCGCACTGGAAAAGACAGTAGATGAATACGACATGGCGATGGTCTTGGTCGAAGACGTTTGGAGGAAAGGGAAAAGGGAGGCGAATTTATGGCTGTGGAGGGGGAAGGAATCCAATTTTCTTCGTTATGCTCATACTCCCTCGGACACGGATGCGATCACGCGCCGCCATAAAAGCAGCTGCTTGTCCTAATTTTTTGAGGGATTCATCCTTGGTCCTCTGTTTCTCTATCCCCCTCCGATCTTATGGCTCGGTATTCACTGTACTCCCTCGCTTTCCACCCATCGCAACGATGATCTCCCTGGATGAGATTTCCTTCTATCCAGGCCCTGAACTGCCTGCCAAACCATCATTACCCTCCTAACCCCCTTCTGCCACACCAAAATCCCTCCCACCCCTCCATCCGCTGCCTCCAAAGCCCACTCCCAAACCTATATTACCTACACCACCTCCATGTCTGTCGCAACCATCCCAGCAGGAGTCGGTGAATCCATCGATCCACCGGCGGAGAACGCCTCCAGCGCCTCTGTGCCCCAATGAATTTGATCTGGCGCTGGCAACCCTCGGAAATGTGGCTGCCGAGAATACCAGCAACGGTCTGATCGGTAACGAAATGACCGTCGATGTTGTCCACAGCATACCAGACTCGAACGGTCAGGGAAGCCTTCATCTTCTGAATGAAGGCCGTGAACATCCATCAGGTTCGCTACCCGGGTCCATAGTCTCTGTGCTGTCTCCCGGCGGGCACAAAGATCCCGCGCAAAGAACCAGTGCTCCAGGGCCGGCTGGCACCCCACCTGTCCAGAACAAGTCGCCGTTCCCGTCACCGCCAAGTCTGGTCCTTAGCGAGATGCGCGACACCGACGATGTGGAACCAGGAAATGAGAATCGCGAGCTGTCCGGAACTTCGGGCCAACCGGACAGCGTACTCACGGATGTTACATGGACCCTGTCAGCGGCGGGCGGTCACACCCCAAACCCTCCGTCTGCAGGGGATACAGCACAAATATGGAATCCGGACGCAAGCACCACAGAAAATATCGACAGTCTCAATGCGAGCGCGGTTTTTCAAAAAGATGATGGCACCACTGCCCTTCCGTCGGATTCAGTTTCGCGCCAGAGCCCGTTTGCAGGGTCTACGGTGCAGGGCCATGTCCCGAAGCGAGATGCCGGGACGTTACGTGAAAACAATGAACCTGTCACCGATATACCCACCTGCTTTGATGATCGGCCGAAATCGCGACGACGTCATAAGAAATGAGGCACACGCCAGAATTCCAAGATCGCGGTGATTGTCCCCAAGAAAACGCGGCCTCCTAACCCAGGACCCCCAAATTCAACCGGAAAACTTCAGCACGAACGGCGCAAGAGACGAAGATATCCATCACCCTCACTCGAAGATGAGTCGAGTGACGACCCCGACGACTTGGACGATGATGATTACGTCGATATAGCTTGGCATACGGGCGACCAGCGCCGACCGACAAAACGGCCAAGTCGGATCCCTGGGGCAGATCCCCTACAGCCTGAACGAAATGATATAAGTTCGCAGCTCAACGGTCTACCACTTCCGGACTTGGCAACTATGGCGCGAGGAACTCTCACCTGCGAGTTCTTTCCAGGAGAAATAATATACCAGCTCTCGTGGGTGGTTGGACGGGTGAGCCCTGATGATTTTCAACAGAATGAGCCTATCCCTGAGCAGGTAAATGATTCGCGCGAAACTAGTCCCGCGCAGGAAGACGATTGCCACACACCATCGAAACTCGAGAGGGTCAACACCCCGTGGACTCCAGAAGAGGATGCTGATTTGAAACGGCTGAGAGAGAGCGGGCTGCCATGGTCACGGATCCAGCAGCAGTACTTCCCCGGTCGCACCGAGGGAGCGGTCATCGTCCATTACCATACAAAGCTCAAAAAGCAGGCACCACGTCCGTCGCTACCAACCCCAAGTGACGATGGCGACGATGATGCCGGTTCCTTATCGATTCCAGAAGAGGCTCGTCGGAATCGTCGAGGTCATGGGCAGCATTCTCTCACACCAGAGTCGTCGCCTCGACACGGCGCTCCGCGGTCCCGTCGACCTGTGAAGCGCTATGCACCGTAGACTTTCCATCGGGGTATTCCAAATAGACTTTCCCATGGTGTAGACAATCTCTAGCCGACTGTTCTACTTTTATACGAAGTTGAAGGATGTAGGCATTCGCTGTCGTTGTCCACAGCGTGCAACTCCCACTCCCGGCCGGTCATCCAGCGATGAATGAGAGCGATGCCAACAGAAAGCAGCGAGTGAGTAGAACCCATCGGTCTGTGATAGACGAGCCATAACACAGAGAAGGCAACTATTCTCGTCAACATGTGACCGATTATGCATCATTGGCATGTTAATTAGCTTGGCTAAGTGGTCAATTTTTATGAATTGCAATATCTGGAAGAATCCGATCCCGTCGTCTTGCTGCAATGTCACGTGATAAGCTGATCACGTGCAAGGTATGGCCAGCTAGTCTCCTAGGCGACTATTATGCAACACATCTTTGATTTGTATCACCACGATTAGTTTTTTCTTTCCAGATTAGGTGTTGACAATCGTATAAAAAATCAACTCTTTCAATATGTTCTGGTAAGCAGCCTTGAGGATTAGACATGATATACTCTAACTGCTATCCCTAGCGAAGCTTCCCCTCCCATTGAATCTTCTATCTTGAAATTAGGCGATGACATCTACCGGATGGGATCAAGATTTGTCTGTGAAAAGGCTGTTGGAGAACTCCCAAAGAGTGCAGTAGCTGCATGGGAAGACGATGATGACATCTATTACATCCGTGCGTCAACCGATGAAGAATTTTCGCCCCAAGAAAATGCATTTGAAGATGTTATCTATAAAGCCGGAACATCGTCCGCTGTGTGGGCGATCGGCAGAAATGTGGTTTGTAAGGTCAAAACATGGTGTGAGGGCATGGAGATGGAGAGCAGCACTCTGGCCTTTCTTGCGGTTCATTTCCCACACATTCCTATTCCCGATGTCGTATTCTCGTGGCTCGATGTTACACTGAATCGCACTTTTCTTCTCTTAAAACGGATTGAGGGGGAGACACTAAAATCTGCTTGGCCTTCACTGTCTTTGCAACACAGGGATCAAATAGCAACCACTATCGCGCAATACTGTCATGACCTTGCTACGTTACAAGAACCTTTATTTCGAAGTGCTACAGGACTTGGAGTGCTTGAGCCATTTCTGAATGTGCATGCAGAGCGCTCCCATCCATCGTGGAAACCTCGACTACTAGGGCCTCTTGAGCCTCGAACCTTTGCGAAATACCTCCAAATGATATCAAAGAAACAAGCACCTACTTTGGAAGACACATTCTATTTCTACCATGCGGACCTTGGGCCTACAAATATTGTGGTCTCCCAAGATGGTGAAGTGAAGGGAATCTTGGACTGGGAGTCTGCCGGCTTCTACCCGAAATTTTGGATTTCTTTAAAGCCGTATATTAGTGCGGGGTTTTTTTTAAGTACCAACGACTCTCGATACGAGTGGGTAGATCTCCTCGAAAACAAGTTATCTGACGTTGGATTTGCACTCAATATGAGCCATGTTGATTGGCACAAGCAGTTGGATATGAACTTCTTCGACATCAATGAAGTGGTACAAAAAGATTAACAATTTCCATATAAAAAAACATCGAAAATTCAGTCCAATAGATTTTCCTAAAGTTGGTTGGTTTCGATTCGAAACCTGACACGATTTTCGATTTGTTTGGCATGCCTTGAGAAGGCTTAGTCAAAAGTATAGGGTATCGCACGTAGCAAAATACTAACCGTATATTGCGCCTATCTGCCCCCTGTTAGGTCCGTGTTGCATTTCTCGCAACTACTCGCACCAGTCACATTGTCAAAGCCGCACTTGTGACATTTTTCAGAGTCGACTGGTGGGGTGATTACAGATGAAGCCATGGCAAAAAGTGTGAAGTGTGAGTGCCGAAATATCTTATATAATGCTTTAAATGATTTCCTAGAGGCGAAAATCTTCAAGGAGCCTGAGTTTGTGCAGCTTTAAATAGTTTTTTCGGTATCGACTCCTCATCTACCAAAAAGTCATGCTGGGTTAGGCAACATTGCATGAGGGGTTTTCTGAGCCAGCTTCACTCCGAATGTCTGTGTTTATCCATCGAGTGAAATACACTACAGCAGCAACTCGCGGAAGGACAAGTCGCTTGCACGAAATGGTGTCATTCAGCCTGATGGGCCTAGGCAACAACTTGATTTTCCATGCCCTGCACGTAGCCGGTCTCAAGTCACTTTGATTCCATCGACATGTCTTCTGGGCAGCTCTCCATCGAGCACTTCGTGCTTGCGCTTGGTGTCCCTATTCGTATTTGATGCGCGGACGCTCGGACTTTCCATAATTGCTGATACCATTTTATGATTGAACGGTCCTGCTTAGAATGCTAGGCAGCACATAGACGCTTCTGTGCTTCCGCCGGCAGGGTTTCGAACATCGCTAGTTAGTCTAATGGATAGATAACGGCGCACAGACCCCCTGGCTCACCATGTTGCAATCAAACTTAGCCAGATCGGGCTGAGGTCTTGAAACGTTCATGAAATCAATTAACACTCGATGATTCCCTTGCGTGAACCCTATTATATGGGTCATGCATGAATGACTATTAAAGTACTGCTTAAGCCTATTCTGTGCACCTGTTTGAACGGATTCAAAGCGTCAACCTAATTAGTATTAGCGTCATAATAGATTATACTAGGCCTATTTAGGTTACATAGCGCCAAGCCATATGACCTGTACGTCCGCAATCATCATTCCCACAGTCTTTGAGTTTACGTCAATGAGAGTCGGATAATGCCTAATGTACAATTTTTTCTGCGAGGGCCTGAAGCACAATTATGACACAATACACGATTTGCAATGAAACCCCAGTGAGAACTATCCGACCAGCAGCTCCCTTCGGCGAAGTTGAGAAACTCGAAAGAGCTTATAAATCCACAAAGCATGAGATCAAAATTGCAAAAGACAGTTCTATTCAAGACTCTTTACCTATTAACCAATCAATTCTATTGCGGCGAGTCCATTCCTACGTGTACGCAAACCTTCACCGGAAAGGAAAGTCAATCAATTATATTGTGCAGCAACAAGCGGTCAGCGATAAGGAAAATGCCAACAATCAACAAGTTTCCCATATGCTCTGGGCTGGGAGGAAGTGGAAGGAGATTTTCGACCTCTATACTTCCATTGCCAAGGAACTCAAGATTGGTGGGAAAGGTTTTCGGTCGCAAAGCATCATCTGCCTTCTTAAGTTCGAATATCCGTGAGTACGGAGATATCCGTCAGGTTGCTCGTCACTCACTGGCATCCAGCTGGTTTAGAGCCAAGCCAGAAACCCGTCAAACTGCCCTCACGAACCTTTGCGTGAAAACAAATATTTTGGCACAATCCGAGAATCTTGGACATTTCATCGAAAATTTTATCAAAGATACACAAGCACAGCTCGCATTTCAAGCTGACCCTCATGATAATTTAGAGCCGTTACGTACGAAAAAGATTGGCTTTTATGCAACAGATGATACTTCTTGGACGGCCGTATCTAAAACATTCGCGCGTCCTGGACTGATGGGAACAGATGCAAACCTATTATTAGTTCTCCTATGCTTTTTTAACCCTAACGCGTCTTTAACGGTTCTTTCTCGTGGGGCTTCGCCTCAAAAGCGTTGGACTAGACAGGGCGCAATTAAGGACAAACAGTCGTGCGACATAGGCCTTATGACGGATTTACAACAGTTACTTTCAGATGTGATAAAACTTGACAACGCGGCGTACGACCTTGAGAAGCACTCGGCTATATCAAGGAATCCTGATGGGACGTACACAGTGGATGCGACGATTCGAGGTCATATTCTCGACCAGTTGCCACCTCGATTTCACACATTCTGGAGATTACAGGCTCTAATTATCTCGTATCGTTCAGTTCCGTGGAAATATCTTGAGCCTCTGTACGTATTGTAGCCGTTGCCTACTTTAGCAAATACTGACTCTTTAGGCCACCCAATTTGGGAGAGCTAATTGCACCTCACCTTCAATATACATTACAAGCAGTCCGAGATCATGACGGCTTCGAGAATATGTCTGAGAACTTGAGGGTCGACCTCGCCCTCTCTCTTGTCGAAGCCTCCCGCTTCAAGAAGATTGCATGGAAACAGTTCGCGGTCGCTGGAGCGAAAGAAGTCATTTACGGGCTAGAAGATAAATATGTTTACTGCTGCATAGCTGGCAGGGAGTCTCTTCTGTACCGGATCACCGGGAATTACAGTCAAGCTGTTCACGTGATCGACACTGCCTTAGACAGGACTCAACACCAATTCGATGGAGACGTGATGATGCACATCGCACTAGGCCATCTTCGCATTCAGCGGGCCATGAACTGCTTTCAGAATGAGCAATTAGCTATGGCAATAAGCACACTAGACGCATGGCAACCGTTGCATAATACTCCTGCTGAAACGGCGGTCCTCTTCCAAATGAGTACTCTACGCGGCAAAATATTGCGGTTTCAAGGCAGGTTTGGTGAATCTTTAGCATGCCTAAAGTATTATATGGTTGAAAACCTCGACGGTCTCTTCTTCGGTGAAGACCTTTGTGATCTAACCTGTGAGATTGCCGATACACTTCGAGAACTTGATGAGCCCATTCAAGCTGAGCAACTGCTCCGAACGCAACTCACACGTAAAGAGCAGTGTCGGTCCTCGTCTTTGCTCCTTCTGAGGTTGTCATTAGCGGAATCTTTGTTCGCCCAAGAAAAATTTGCCGCCGCGGAGATGGTCTGCTCAGATATGAAATCTCGGAATCTATCAAAGATGGGAAGATTACGCCTATGCATAACGTTTGCAAAATTGCGTCATATCCAATGCGATTGGAACGGCGCCTTTGATTGGTGGACGGAGGCATTAATTGCTATAAATAAGTTTCCTCCAACAAGCGGATCAGCTACGCGCACAATTTACCTCTCCATCTGCGACACCTTACGTTGCCAAGGTCTACAAGACCTGGAATTGATTTCACGTAAAGAAGTGGCTACACTAGAAAGGCTTTCTGAGCATTCAGAAGCCAAGCATTGGATTGCAGGATTTCGGCATTGGTTGATTTTCTTGAAATCAAGAGACACCTCTTAAGCAACCAATATGTACATAGCTTTGTAGCTCATGAAACGGCTTCTCCATTGACTGGATAGGAAGCAGTTTCCTCCATACAGTCTTCCAAGCGCCGGAACGACCTAGTGTTTCTATTCCCGAGACGCATAACGCTTGGAGGGCCGTTCACGCATGCATCTGATGATTTTTTGATCAATGGCTGAGCGAGGCATATGAAACCTGTTATAAGAATTATGAGAACCTGTCCAAAAGAGTCAGAACTAGTTATGATGATGACCAATAAGGCACTGTACCTCATTGAGAGTTGCCCAGGACGAGGGATACATCATTCCGAAAATAGAGAAGGTTGATACACATGTCGTTACTCCCGAAAATTCTATCATTCGTCGCTTGAGGACCACGTGAGATCCCCCGGTCCATCGTTGAACCAAGAAGTACATGATAGCTAGAAATAAGTTGTCAAGAGCCAAAACAACTGTAACCAATCTATATAGCCCTAAGTACAGCAGAGGTAATAAGAGTGAAAAGATGGTTTTCGTGAGGGCAGATAGACTGATGTAAATCAAGCAGAGGAGCTTCAGACCGTGGTTCTCAGGTGAAATATGCAGAAGTGTAACGATCTTAAAAGTTGTTAGCTTATTCTTGAAGGTGTGAAAAGAAGGTAATACCTCAATCACAGTAGGGAAGATAGTACACAGCGCCAGAGGAAAGTGAAAAACAGGGATGTCACCGAATCGCATATTTGAAACCAAAGCAGTAAACAACACGCCAGAAGCGCTCGCCAGGAAAAGTACCAGAATTGTAAGATTCCAAATGCGGCTTGCACTTCTGATAAAAGAAAAGGAGATAATCTTTGTTGTTCCAAGCAGTATAATAGGGATGGAAAGGAAAATATTCATGGAGGAAATCGATTGACCATCCATTATTGATGAACTAGTTGCGAGTTGATTTTGCGGTAATAGCTGACAAATTTTTAAAAGAAAGATCTTGATTTTATAAATGTTAATAGCTATACTGTACCTTCATCTTTATATGTTCTAATTTTATTCCATCCGAAGCTCTTTCCAATGGTGGTGCTATGGAAGGTCTTGACTACTGGACCACTTGACCACTTGACCACTTGACCACTTGACCACTTGACCACTGAACCATTTCCATAATCATGCCGGGGACCAAATCGCGGCAGCGCCAATCTTTTACCATTTAGGAGGGACAAAATGCCTTGGGGGCGCTTGACTATATCGTCTCTAAATTCTCTCCTGAAATATCGATTCTCTGGGCAAACTCACGTAGGACCATATCTTGTGCACAACATTTTCATACAGCAATGATGCCTGACCGCCTTCAGAGTTGGGCCGAGCGGAATCACATGTTCTCCAGCCCCGCCCACATCGAAACTTTTTGCCTAGAAGTTGCTCCAACCTCATTTATTTGCAAATTTTCAACACTTTCATCGAAGCGTCCTTCACGGAGCGGGCATGAACTCGTTGTTTAACATCAAATCTGAGCGCCTCTTAATATGAACCTGACTTGATTAAAATACCTACCTCTTCCCGCGATTCTGCAGAACGCGAGCTACAGTCCAAATATATTCGGTGCCAAGCTGACCGGTTTCAGACCACTGCTTTATTCAGCCTTGATGGTATGTCGCTTCATTTTATAAACGAATCTTGTCTAATATACTCGTAGTCTTTTCAACCTCGCGATCTTGATCCCGCAATAGAATTCTCAGATGGGTTGAGCACGCCGCAATGGATTGAGGGCAAGGATCAAATGGTATACTGGAAAGAATGCAACGTCATCGTTGTTGAAATAGATGATGCAGGAAAAAGGAAAGAAACAAAGTTGAATGAACGAAACGGACAAGGTATTTTGCCTTTAGGCATCGAATTGTATGTGTCCGGTCCGGGAGGAAGACTCAAAGCATAGCAATTTTCTCAATAATCTCGTTTAATCAGGCATACAACTTGGCCTTAATCTCCAGCCCTCCTTTCAGATCCAAGCATATATTGATGTATGCCCCGTCGCTAGATCTACTCATGAATATCATTGATACACACTCTGTTACCGACTTCCCTTCCTGCAATTCTCGCATGTACATATCGCTAGCCTTGACTCTTTTGTACACCTGAGGTCCAAATATACAAAATAAAGTATCGTCGCTGATACCCTTTAGAGTAATTTCGGGGTTTGATGTGTTCGATGTCAGCCTGACACCATTTTCAAGAACGAGATGACGGACTCCTTGTACAGTTTCCACTGTTATGCCGAACAAATCCTTTACGAGACGTTCCACATACTCTGTGCGAATCTCTAACATCATGGCACAATCGACTAGATTGAAGTCTGGAAATTCCATTGTAACAGCAGCTTTAGGAACGCGCACCCCATCGATCAGAACAACTGATTGTCTGACTGCAAGGGACATATATTCATTGAAGACATCTGCGATTCCTTCCAGTGAAGCATTGACCACTGTTTGATTTTGCATCTCTAACCCAGGACGATCCGTAATATTGACAACTGCTCCAGTCTGGGATTGTGGCCCTTTTTTGCGTCGGGAATATGAAAGTCCACAGTTCTTGCACAGTTTGGCTGCGACCTCAGTGAGTCTTGGTGGTGTAGGAATATTACACCACCAGTCGTTTAGCCTAGAAATCCAATCGAGCTTGAATGCGGCCATGTTTGTCTTGACGGTTGTCAAGGCGCATAAAACGAAAAGGTCGATGTCTAATCTTTCATACATATTCTGGACGTTAGAGCGCGCAGATGCCATTCGCCTGAGAGATGTACGTGGTATTGAGGCTACGTCTGGGCGGCTTGGTGTCAGAAATGCACAGTTTCGCTCGAACAACGCTAGCTGTGGTTTGGTTGGCCAATGATCTCTTGTCTTTTTGTAGTTCTCTAATTCGATTTGAATCGGCTCGATGAACAGCGTGTAGCGTTGCCCAGTAGGATCAATAGCCGCACACATGATGGCTATAGTAACGGTTGCTTGAGTGGTCAAATGGTCAAATGGTCAAATGGCTAAATGGCCAGACGAGGGCAGATGTGACTAGTTAAGTATATTGGTTTGATTACTAATTGCGGGGGAATCTCTCCCGAGATACGAGATCCTGAGCTGAATGAGGAACAAAGTTCGGCTAAATAAGTGGTCAAGTGGCCAAGTGGCCAAGTGGGCCAATGATCGACTGATCAAATAAAATAATCACTACTGCACTTTGAAGTAGAATAACAACCCCTGTAGATTGAGCCTGTGTTCGAAAAAAGCAAGTTCACTGAATTGCATAACTGTGGCCTTGTACTAAGCCAAATCGAGGGGAATCTTTGAATCGTTAGAGAAAGACCCAGCCCCTAAGCGCTTTGGATCACAGCAGTGCATATATCACGATGAGATGGTTTCGTGGAGCTTGTGCCAGTTTGGACGCAATGCAAATTCCAGTGTCTGATCGTCAAGATAAAAAGCGACTTCGATAAGAAGCAAGTCGGCTGAATTGTGTAGTTCAATTGTTCTAGACCACCACTAGATATGCTTGTGGGAGCAAGGTATACACGAAAAGCTTTAGTGACGATGGAGATGTATGCATTGAGTCAAGTATCATCGGACTATTGATGGGGCTGCATTCCAATGTACCTCAACTTCGCCTATGATGAAATTTCACCAATAAATGCTAGCAGCATCCGTGGAGCTCTCAAGCATAAATAGGAATCGTTCGCCCACTGATATTGTATGCCATCACAACCAGATTACTCCGCCATTCCCTGTTTCTCAAGTCTATTTTATCATCATTGAACAGTTCATTTCTCGTCATAATCGTCACGATGAATGCACTCAGTGGAGTTGACCTATCCGTCCATCCGACAGTGTCGCCAATGTCCGTCGTGGACGTCTTCTTCCCCGGTTTTGGTGGCATCATCGGCTCCATGCAACACCTCCTCACCGGAAAACTAGACATGTATGTCCGTCTGCTGGGATTCATGGGCATGCTCGCTTTCTTGGGCAGATTGGGATTCAGGTATTTGACAGAGTTCATGGAGAGTTACTTCAGTTCGTGATCCTGCTAGCAATCAGAAACTTGCACTAACGATCCAAAAAGCTTCAACGGTTGTTGTATCCCAGAACAACGAAGCATACGATATGCTTCTCACATGGATGTCTAGTCAACCATTCGCTGATGAAATTCGATCTTCTATGGCTAGTGTTGGCCCCAGACAGAGATGGGTATATGGCGAGAATAATTCGAGTCGATACAAGAAAAAGGCTTTGATGTACGCCCCTTGGAATGGCTCATTTTACTTTTGGTATAAGGGAAAATTGCTCCAGTTTTCTTGCAGAGTTAAAGAGGGCGTCTTCAATCCTCAAGAAGAACTTCGCATTTCTTGTGTCGGCCGGTCTCCAAAAGTTGTAAAAGAGCTTCTTGAGGAGGGTCGAGCCGAGTATCTCAAACGTCTCCAGAAGAAGACATCAGTCTTTGAGCATGAAAACGGAGAATGGAGAAAGGTGGTGTCGCGAGATATTAGACCCATCTCAACGGTCATCATGAACGAAGGTGACAAGGAGGGGTTGGTGAAGGATATTGAGGATTTTCTCAGCGAAAAGACTCGTGGCTGGTATGCCGATCGAGGGATCCCATATAAAAGAGGATTCCTCTGGTATGGGCCTCCAGGAACCGGCAAGTCCAGCTTTAGCTTCTCTATCGCTGGGCGGTTTGAGTTGGACATATATGTACTCAGCATTCCAGAGGTCGATGACAGTGGACTAAAAGGTCTTTTTTCTCAGCTTCCTCCACACTGCATCGTTCTTTTAGAAGATGTTGACGCCGTCGGCACTGCGCGAAGTGAGGGACTCGAAGAACTAGATAGCCCCGGGAAAAATTCAACAGTTACCAAAGGAGGCAAATCGTCTGCAAAGCTGTCAATGTCTGGGCTCCTCAACGCTCTTGATGGAGTTTCGTCGACAGAAGGTCGGTTGCTTATTATGACCACCAATCATATAGAGAGTCTTGACGAGGCTCTCATACGACCTGGCCGTGTGGACAAAAAGGTCCTATTCCCCCTTGCCGATGAGGACTTGATATTGCGACTATTCTGCGCCATCTTCAAGCAGGCAGACGGAAACCAGGCTGTTTCAGAGCGACGTGAGCTCGATGAAACCATGAAGTGCCTAGCTAAGGAATTTGCTTTGAAGATTCCTAGGTATGAATTTAGCCCGGCTGAGATTCTTGAGCTTCTAGTAGAAAACAAGCAGTCTCCAGCGGATGCGGTGGCTAATGTTGACGAATGGATGGCCAAAACTAGGAAGGAAAGGAGCAAGTTGCAAAGGGAAAGTTCGTGGGTAAACGATGCTTGATCGGTTGAGCTGTTCTCGAAGAAATAAACCTAGTAAAAATAAATTAAACCTCCGGACCAGACTACGGAGTAATGGGAATTATATTCTTACAATAGCAATAACAATTGAACGAGGAGTGGGGATTGTTGCAGTAAAATGCGAGCGACGTGCGAATGGGCGAGTCAAAGCTTAAAAAGATAAAGTGCAGTTTGTTGATAACCCAAATCAGCCTAGCTAGCCGCCTCTTAGTCATGTGTTTTGTCTTGGCGGCTGCCTCTACGAACGCGTAGAACGGCGAGAACTTGTCAACACCCGCAAGAAAAGAAGTATGTCGCAAAATGAGATTAAACAGCTGCGACAGCGCCTCGAAGAGGCCCAACGTCGTCTAGAGGAAGAACAACAGCAACGGAAAGAAGAACAGTGACGGCGAGAAGAAGAACAGCGACGGTGAGAAGATGCAGAACGACGACAAGAGGTAGTGGAACAGCAAATTCAGAATATAATGTTATCCGAGTTCCTTGACGCGTGTCATAATTATTTATTTCTTAATCTGACTATTCAGTATAAAGACTTGTCAACAAAGGGCGATCCGGCAAATGCAGACCGCAAACTCCGATCAGATCGGATTCAAGAATGGACGAGCTTCCCATAAGAGCAGATGGACATCTGGGATGACCTGATGGACTCGGATTTTGTGACTGAACGTCACTTTACACCGTTGTTCGCATTAAAAGAATATGGCAAAGAGGTGCGGGAAAGGATGCTTGGCTCAGAGCTGGATTTGGGCCATTTTCTCTGCCATACTGTGGAGTCGTGTGTTGCCTCGGTTATTAAACAGCTCCATGTGAATCCCCAGCTTTGGCAAACTTTTTACCTCCAGGGCGACATCACTTTCAAGAACTATGCGAATACTCTGACGGATGAATCCAAAATCGCAAGGGATATGAGTTCCTTGAGCTTAAGATAGGATCTCTCTTGTCGCTCAAAGCGCGTGGCTGCAAGGCGGTCTAGGGATGCATCACGATCCACTTCATAAACAAAGAGCCAAATGATAGCGCAGCCGCGGCCTCCTCGCCCTCGAGCGGATCAGTTCTGCGTATACAATCGTGGGCTGGAAAAGAAGGAGCCAGTTATGATCTTCAAAGACAAGGCCCCACATAAGTTTTCTCTTGCCCATATTCAAACCAGACTGCAAGACATGGTTCTTGATGATGTTCTACAGTACCAGGAAGACGAATTGCTAGAAGATATCTGCCGCCGTGTGGTCGCCGCAGTAATTACGCAGGCCACACATTATATGTACGAAGATGGACACAAGTACAGCTGCGTCTGCACCGGGGAAGCATTCATATTTCTTCAAGTACCCCGAGATAACCCTTCTACCATCCAATATTTTCTATCGGTGCCGAAAGAAGACGTGGGCGACACCACTGGTTAGACTGAAGGGGGAAATTCTTTCAATGACAATCAGTTACATCTGACTGCCGTTGGCCAGCTCTTAGCCTTTACCCTCCGAGCTCTGCAAACTACTCCACAAGATATTAATTGGAGGAACTGGGCGATGAGTCAACTCCAGACGTGGGAAATGGTGTACAATAATCTTCTGGAGGAAATTGAGGAGAAGGACATTCCTGCTTCTGCCTACAAGCCCCCCCCAAGCCGAACTCAATATTGCCGCATGTCTCCCGTAAGGACCAGATTGAAGTCGGCCATGGCCTTGTCCTGCCAGCCATTGCCAGCGTCGTCTGTCTTGGATCATGACGAAGATACCGATGATCACTGGGACCACACTCCCAGTCGGAGACCACGTGACTCTCGCTTTTCTCCACCCCAGGCCGCGGTTGCGGCATCCCAAGTGTCTACGAGGTCACAACATTCAACTTCCACAGGCAAGACTCGAAAATACTGTTCTCAGCAGTGCCTTCGCGGCTTACACCGAGGCGGGCCGCTCGATCGCACATGTCCGAATGCGACCGAGCACGGAATCGACCGCCATCGCCTGAACGCTCGGACGCTGATCAAGTTATTGGATCAACAGCTCTCTAATGACCCGGATCCAAACGCAGAACTTGGATGCGAATCGCTTCATATTCATGGCACACGCGGGGCTCTTTTTAAGATCACTCTCTGGTCGCATGGATATACTTTTGTTGGGAAAGGCGTGCCAGCTGAATTTGTCGAGTGTGCTCAGCGAGAAGAGAGGATGTACTCTCGTCTCACTACTATTCAGGGGACATATGTGCCGGTGGTACTGGGTGGTCTGCATCTTCGTCGGCCGTTCTCTTACGATGGGATCGCCATGATGGTTCATTTGACGTTGATGAGCTATGCGGGAAAAACGCTGGCCGGACGACACCATTTCGATCGGATTCCACTTGTTGAACAAGCCGAGACAGTGCTCCGTGCCATTCACAGTCATGGTGTCCTTCACAGCGATCCGAACCTAGGAAACATGGTCTTGGATGAAGAGACTCAACTGGTCAGGTTCATTGACTTTGAGCGAGCCCAGTATCGGAATCCGCGGGCACCGCTAGGCTCTCTCTCTCCCAATCAGAAACGGAAGCGAGAGTTCAGCGCTTGGGATAAAGGCTCTAAAAAGCGGCCCAATTGTTTCGAGTGCGAGAGGTCACGTCTGAGATCTGTACTACGATGATCACGGCTGCGATATTGTACGGGCTGCGACATTGTGCGGGATGCTGCGATGTTTGGCGCCTTTGCGAAAAGTAGCTTTTTGATTTTACCATCAATAAGATAGCCGCCAAGACAGCGCGCTCTAGCATTGTTTAGGCTAGCGGGATTTGTGGAACCTCAATAGCCAATGAATTTGGACTAATTATAGGACGCTAGCTGGATCTACCGTAAAACATTTTTTCATTACTAACTTACTCGGTCCGTAGAACGATACCGTTTGGACATTGTCTAGTACGCCCTCCATGCCCATCAGATCGCAATATTAGCACTTCCCGCGGAGTTTCCGGGACTCAATATAACGCCCGAAATAATGACTAGAAGAGTCTAGGATAACTATCCATCGGATTTCGGGGCATCGAGGACCATCGTAAGGGTTATGTTAGGGTTAATAGAGCGGACTGAGCAGCAAAAAGTCCGAGGACATTGTAGCGGTTGAAAAACCGTTGTTATCATCAGCGAAATCTAAACCCGCAGTAGTTCCAGACGGGAGACGAACCAATGGTGCTGGTTCGGCCCTGAAGGTGGACCTCTTGCTTCAGGAGCCGTGCCGGGGTTAGTGCAGATGGTGTAACTGCATCGGAGCAATTTGATTGGTTTCCCTCCCTTAGTATACTCCAGTGGAGTTTCCTCCCTCCTTGGGCTACCACCATGGTTGTACAACCACTCTGGCGCTAAACCCGCAGGTTCGTCCCAGGCAGGGCGCACACCCGCCGCCGTATTCTAGTTCAGACACGTGCAACCTTTCAACTACCAGCACGGATCGTGCGGGCTGCGGCATCGTGTGGTTTGCTGCATCGTATGGCTGCGATAATGTGCGGGCTGCGACATCGTCTGGCCGCAACATCGTGGAGCTGCGACATCGTGGCGCGTCGACATCGCGTTAGCAGCGATATCGTAGGTCCTGCGATATCGTACGGCTGCGACATCGTGGTCTGTCGACATCGCGCTGGCTGCGATATCGTGCGGCTGCGACATCGTGTGGTTGTCGACATCGCGCTAGCGATATCGTTTGGCGCCTTTGCGAAAAACTGCTTTTCGATGTATAATTTTGACAACCGCTCGTGCTGTCTTTACCATTGGTTGTTTTAATTTCGGCTAGTCTGTCTTCGTACCGCTTGCTCTCTATCATTGGGCTGTTTATACAGGCCTAGTGGCGCGATATGAAACATCTGTAGCCAATGATGACAAATAAGGACTAGTGTATGAACCACTGCTTGATCTATTTATACCATCACCATTACTCTTCTTGTTTTCCCTGCTCCTTGAAACTGTCTTTTTGGAAACAAAATCACTCGGCGTTTTTCGTTGAGGGATGGGATAATACGAATCCTATTCCGGTTAGCTCGGAAGATATTGCTATGAATGGAGTACACTACCAGGTGCGGCATCTGCGAAGACCAAAAGCTCGTCTTGTCTGCACAAAATGTCTTGACTCGGCCGTCTCGAAACCGGATGCCAAGAAAGACATCGGCATCCGCTACAGCACTCAGCTCGCATGCCTTTTTGAAAAGTGTGTTGCCACGCCGATTTCGCTGTTGTCGTTTTTGTTTTTTCTGTGACGTGGCTTGAGAGATTTGAGGCTTCTGGCCAACGTCCTTGGTAGTATCCACCATGATTTGCAATGAAAGCAGAAATAGTCCATTGTATACTGTATGCTGTAGGGAGCAGTGAACCTTTAAATAGCGCTACTGGTTACTGTACAACCAGGGGAAATCACAGGTGAAAAGCCCTACTTATGGTCAAAAATCGATTTCAACAAGGCGCTTTCTGGCTTTGATCAAAATTACTTGGGACTTTGGCTTTTGCTTTTGCGCACCAGGCTCACATTATTTCTTGGGCCTTGCTTGACAGGGTTTATTTGCTCTTTAACTTATGCATGCAGGCTCTTTTTCGCTAATTTTATTAGGGTGCCCAACTGAAACGAAAAAATCAACTATTTTGCGGTGAATGATTTTATAGTGTTACAGTATAGTCCGTACTCGGCGTAGCGCTGTCAATGTTAAGCTGCAGTTGGCATTCATTCCACAACCGGGTCATGCTTAATACGGGAGGCTATTCCACATCGTGTGATGAATTGCGTCTCGAGAACTCGGGTGATGTTCTTGAGAGCCGAGATGGTATTCGCCGGATAGTGCTGAGCATTCCTGAGAATATGTGCTAAGTTCTTTGAATGGTCTGGTCGCGGGAATCAATCTTGAGTTTGTGAGAATGATCATTTTCTCCCGCGGCCGTTTGCAAAGTCGCTTTCAAAAATAGATCAAATGCATCATTCAATTCATAAGCAATTCATAAGTTAGTGATGTTTATCACCTATTCATCATGATGGGCCCCCTGCGGTGAAAACTATTTGAATGTTGAATTGATAGATTTTCATCACAACCTTTTGGGATGAAAACTACTAGTATTGCTTTTTGAGAGACTCTGGTTGTGCAACCTGGTGGAAAATTGAAGTGAAATTACGAGGTTATCTTTGGTTAGCGCTGCTGCTTCTGTATCATGTAAGTTAAGTTGTCAAAAGTGCTGCAGTAAATCAAGCAACCCATGAATGATGAAAATTCCATTGACTCTTTGGCTTACGCTTTGTTCAGACAAGTTCCTGCGCCTTCCCTGCATCGGCGACCGCCGATCGGTCCAAGCCACTGTTTGGAAAGTTGATTATTCCACATGGAGCCCTCTGAAAGAAGCGAAGCAATGTACCTCTTCTATATTACTATCTGCCAATGACAGTCAGTATACCTGGGACTCTGATAGGTGTGGATTCTGTCTTCCAATGAGATGTGTTATACCTGGGATTCTTTCACCGGTGATAGATGTGGATTCTGTTTGCCAATGAGGTGTGTTATACCTGAGATTCTTTCACCGGTGATAGAAATGGATTCTGTCTTCCAATGAGATGCATTCATTGTACCTGGACCCTATAGAGTCATCGCACCTGTACAGTGCAGGTAGCGGGTGCCATGTGGTGTCATCAACTCCAAAGCCGCAGTGGGACCCGGTCGAGCCCCAGAGCGGTCGGGTTTCAACGGTGCCGATGCAGGGGCCCGCCGTTTAGTCGTCGATCCCTGCAAGCCACGGGGGCTTACCTAAACGCGAGCATAGAGCACAACCCTGATCACGTCGCTACATTTTACAGTACACGTCACAAACATCGTCGACGCATTAACTATTTGCTTCGAACTTAGTCCCATAAACACTGAAATATCATTGCATTCCTAGCCGAGGGCTGATAGTGGAGAGGCTGCGACAATCATACAGTACCGTATTGTAACGGCAGTGCGAAATGCATTAAGAATTGATCGGCTATCTTAGCTTGCATTCACTGAAGGTGATAGTACAATGCATGTCATTGGCATGCACAATCCACATCTGCTACCGGTAGTAAACACCCAGGTTTAACTCTTGGCAAAGAAAATCCACTTCTATCATCGGTGGCCTAGTACAGATATACTGACTGCCATTGGTAGCGGATGCCATGCGGCCATGCGGTGAACTCCGATCACATTCCTACGTACACCTTGCACGTCGCAAACATTATATCAGGGTGGCTGTGTAAATCTGGTCATGGGTAGGTTGAGGTGTATGTATACGCGCACATATTCAGTCAATCATCTCGTGGTCTCTAGAATAACATTAACCAATTTCACTTCAACAGCCGGCGATGCTGTATAGAAAAGATTCAGCATGACTGAATCTATCCGGCGATGAAAACCGGCGTTAAAATAATTGACCGGAGAAATGATTAGGCCATAAAACAATTAAGCCATAAAATGATTAAGCTGTGAAATGATCGATCTGTGAAACGATTACATGTAAAGTAGCTTACAGTATTCAACAAAAAAATTTAGTCGGGAAAAAATCCGTGGAAAAGTTCAGCCACGATAAAATTCAGTGGTGAAAAATGTTAACTACAGTAGGTTTTCAAAGTATAGTATGAAGTTGTTCATTGTGTTCTAATCTTGAGGGGTTGATGGATTGATTATATGCACGGACCCACATCCTTATCGGAACAAGAAAATTATTAGCAGATGAAATTTATTGAAGGTTTAAAGTATTAGTGGATGAAAATATTAACGAATGAAAATATTAACGGATCAAAATATTAACGAATGAAAATATTAACGGATCAAAATATTAACGGATCAAATTATTAACGAATGAAAATATTAACGGATCAAAATATTAACGGATCAAAATATTTAACGGATCAAATTATTAACGGATCAAATTATTAACGAATGAAAATATTAACGGATCAAATTATTAACGGATCAAA
>JAMAFV010000057.1:0-27253 GCA_023625935.1 Eurotiales sp. R13A2
TAATGGATCCGATGGCTAGCTCTAGACAACGCCGGCATCCTTTCCAATTAACGAAAACCCACTCTTCCCTCCTATCGCAAATTAGGATCATAAGTTACCGAAACAGCTTTTCGCCAACGGTGGCTTGATGAAAATCGCATCAGGCTCGAATCTTGTTTAGAGTTTAGTATATGTAATATAGGTATGCGATAAGACACTATATCTCAAACTGCAGCTACCCATAATAACAAGAGGCCTGCTAATTTCCAGGATGAACCCAAATCAAAGTGTGGGCCTTCTCAATCTGCTTGGCACTGATCCCTGTACAAAGCAATATACTGAGTCTTCGAATGTACAAAGATGAAGGCATGAAACGGAGACATGAAACAACAAAAAAGGACTCCAAAGAACTTGATACTCTCGAAAATGCTATGAGCAAAGCGAACGCTCTGATCAGCCTGGGTTTCACTTGTCGCGGGTGACTGAATCGCATGTCCAACCAGAAGCGTTGAAATCCAAGCTCACGACTGGAGCGAGATCGAACCATGGCACTTATAGTACATAAAATAATCCGATCTCGGTTTGAAAATCCCCCAATCATAATTTGTTTGGAAATATTTCATTTGATATTTTTTTTATCTGATGTAGCGCTCGCCGGCCGTTCGATTACCAGCCCTAACAAACAACGCATTGGCCTACTTTCAACGGTATCTGTGTGATCGATACTTGATCATGTTTCACTGACAGCTCATCACTAAAGCATATGACACAGGGTTTTACATGCCGCATACTTAAAAAAGAGAACTCACTCGATGATAGGTTTTCTCTTCTTTATGTCGGCATATATGCTATGACTTGTCGAGAGCTAATTATGATCAGCAATCGGTCACCTGCTTGCTGCTGCTATACCCAAACACTTCACTTTGGCTTGCATCGTTACTATACGTAGTAGCTCTCCTAAAATCCACGTGCAAGTATAAAGGTCCTTTACTTGCTACTTCCGACTGCTGTTTCTCATTTAATTATTCTAGGAGAGAATTAGCGCCCGCTAAGCTGTGTGCTAACATCGGAGTTTCTTCAGCTATCCAATAGGCGAGGGATCTATGCTTGAACATGACCCCTAGATCATATACATGGGGAGGAACGACTCGACGCGAGCGTTTCAAGATGATGGTGTCTCACTTCGGTATTTATTTAGCCTAATAGAGATCCTATCTTGATCAATTGCCGTTATCCTTGTTCGTTCTTTCTATTGCACAAGAATGGAAAGCTAACGGCACTCTCTCCGCTAGTCTGTTTGTACTAGCCATAGCCTCATACTAAAGTGCGGCAAGTGCTTGGTCCTAGCAAGCCTTTAACCCCTGTTCTATACTGAAAGTGACAACAGTCTACGAGGTGCGACAATAGAAAGATAGAATGAATACTTTGTAGGTTTTTGATAATGTTTTCTGTCTACATATTTTTGACATATGTGGAGAAGGCAAGGCTTAGTTTTAGAACCATTGTTTCATGAAGATATGTGGCCCTCCTTAGGTAAAGCAACAGACACCACAAAAGCTGTTCCCGATTATCAAATGGCAGTTTCTCATGGCAAAATCCACATACTTGCATATTTAACGTCCATGGATGCCTCTTGTAGAGGGTTTCTCAATGTTTAGAAACGCATCTACAATCTTTCGTTCGTTGTGCTTTCTTGTCACTCGTTTCTAACCCATTCATTCTCTTTTTTTCTATTAAAAAAATGTCTCCCATTAAAAAATCTGCCATTCTGACGGTGCTGGCCGCTGTTACAACCGCTATACCTCTGGGAAGCAATGTCCAGGGCTGTCCGGCATACAGTTTGTCTGCTTTGCCGTCCAGCACGCCTTCACTGAGAGCCTCCTCCCGAATCCCACCAGCGAGTACGCCTACTTCACTGGCCATTTCTCCCTCCCAAATTGCGACACCAAGCAATGTTTCTTCACTGGAAACCTCTTTCTCCCAGGTCCCACCCCTGAATGCCCAAGCGCAAGCAAAAGGCAAGCTGTGGTTCGGCTCCGAGACTGATTCTGGGATCCCCGAGCTTGAAAATGAGGCTTGGATGAAGATCTTCAACAACAGCGAGGTGTTCGGCCAGACAACTCCTGGCAACAGTATGAAATGGTCTTTCACTCAGCCTGGGGCGGACGAGTTCACTTTCGAAAAAGCAGATGCCCTTGTCTCCCTCGCAAAGGAGTCGAACAAGCGGCTTCGCTGTCACAACCTGGTCTGGAGCTCCGAACTGCCTAGCTATATTGAGAATGGGACTTGGGACCGCGACAGCCTGTCAGCCGCAATGAAGACTCACATTACGGATACTATCGCGCATTTTGGTAACGACTGCTATTGTTGGGATGTGGTAAATGAGGCGATCTCCAGCAATGGATCTATATCATGAAAATCGTAAGTACACCCCATCAAAGAATAGCATGCTACATTCATTACATGCAATATGTGAGCTTGGCAAGGATTGCACCTAACACTTTTCTGATAGCATTCCTTGAACATATCGGCGAGGACTATGTGCCATTGGCTTTTCAATACGCATCCGAAGCGGTCAAGTCGCATGGCCTTGATGTGAAGTTATTCTATAACGATTACGGCATTGAGACCCCGGGTGACAAGCTTACAAATACCATTAACCTAGTCAACAAGATTCGAGCTGGCGGTGCTAACATCGACGGTATCAATTTCGAGTCTCATTTTGGTACGACGGATGTTCCTAGTCAAGAGGGCGTAGCATCCGCCATCGATAGCCTTGCCGAAATGGGTCTGGAAGTGCAATTGACGGAACTAGATGTTTCTTGCTCGAGTGTGCCTTGCTCATCGTCGGACCTCAAGAGTCAGGCTCAAGCCTACCATAACGCCATCTCTGCCTGTATTGAAGCGAAGAACTGCACTGGAATCACAGTCTGGGGATTTGACGACCAGTATAGCTGGATACAGCCCGCTGAGCATAACCGACACGGCGATGGAGACCTCTTTTATTCGAACTTGACACCGCATCCTGCCCTCACTGCAGCCAGTGAGGCGACTCTGGGAAAAGCATGTAGCGTTTGCTAAGCTCCTGCTAGACTCCTCCGATTATTGGATTCCGTAATCAGAATCTGGTCATTCTCCGTTAGACTCATAGCAGGACTTGTCTTCATCTACAGCGTTCTTCAAAGCTCCACACTCGACATCGAATTTACTGTCTTTTCTTCCAATTATCTTTTACCTTTCGCTTCTTTTCTCACAGCCCCGTTTCTGCAACGCCGGGCTGTACACTTGACATGTTATTTACAACACAATTTCATACTGGTTATAATAGTGGTTGTGATATAACAATCGAATTTATTCATCGTATTAACAAAAGAACCTGATTGGTACAAAATGCCTACTCGGCATAGCTCTAGAGCATGTGGTTTCCCTCAATTGTAGGTCACGCGCCGTTGAAATTAGCCCTCGTGATCGTATTGGAAGAAAAGATCCACAGTTCTACTGCATAGACATACTACGGAGTAGGATCTTTGGGTTTCACCCGTAAACGCCACAATGTGAGATGCAAACAAATAAGCAAGGATAGGGCTAGGGTTTCTAACCACCGACGTACATACTCAGCGGCCGGCCCCTAAGTAAGCCGCCACCCGTCCTACTGCCGAACCATATCTGCAACTACTACGGAGTAGACTCGGTACTTGAGGGGGGTGTGAACTATCCTGGAAGAGACCCTCTGCGGGGTCCCTGATCAAAGACGTGAATTTCCCTCATTTTACTTTCACGCTGGATCCCATCCTCACCTGATCAGGGGTAGCCTATCGACCCATATGGTTGTATACCATAAGCTGGCTAACTACTATAGTATGTCGTAAGTAGATGACTGTTGTCTCACCTTGACAAGGTATGAAGAATCGAAAATTGCCTCTTCATCACCCCAGATTGGCCCTGCATGGATACTTACTATAGTAGTAATATTCCGAATTACCATAGTACAGGGTTTGCCTGGGAAATGAGCCAGGCACAAGCGGGGCGGCCCCTCCGTCCTCCTCGATCGGTATTCTTGTCTCCGCCGGAGAGTTGATATCCCTAATTGATCCCCCACAATCATCGGCTATTGCAGTCTACATAATAATTTGTAGTACGTAACTTGGACAATGTCATGTTACGCTAGAACACGGTGCACGGACGGGCCCACATGTTCCCTGGCTCATTTCCCAGGCGAACTCTGGAGTTCGGAATATTACTATGTATGGAGTACCTAGATTCTTGTCTCCCATAGAGTAGTTAGTTGGGTGTGATGTTCATATGATGTTCGCTAATTGATAGTCACATTTCTCGGCTTTTGCCGTTTAGCTTTTTGACATATTACGCTAGTATAGGTGGTGCACAGGCATATTTGGTTTGCTTAGGGATGACTCTCATTCGATGTCTGAGTAAACGGGTGTACTCGGCGTCTCATAGTATCAATTTCTGTACTAGTATAAACGTTTTTAGTAATTTTAATACAGAGTACGGCATATGGCTATGGGTCTTATGGAGGATGCTTGTGGCTCGATCAAACAAATATGACTCCATGAGGACAACGTTTGATAGCCGGCGCCCTCCTGGAGCTCGTTCTCGAGCTTCTCCTTAATTCGGCTTAAAAGGTAACCTCGCCGTCAGCTTGCAACGGTGTTCAAACTTTGTAAGTAGACACAAGACTAGCGGACACCAGCCGCAATGTTGCCGTTTACCGTCTCTGCTGCTTTCCTAACCATCACTACAAGCGTGGTGCAGGCGCTGGTGGTGGACCCCATCTTCACATCAACCAGTGGTGATAGTGTTCACACATTCGGAACGTCCCAGAATGCACCCAGCATTCTCATAGATCCCAGGGATTGGCCAGGCGTCATTCGAGCTGCTCAGGACCTAGGATCAGATTTTGGTCGCGTCCTTGGCACTGATGGACAAGTCCTCGAAGCGACTCCTTCGAACGTCTCTTGGCATGACTATCCTATTCTCGTCGGAACGCTTGGGAAATCACAGCTTGTGGATGAACTGGTTTCCTCTGGGAAGTTAGATGTTTCTGCCATCAATGGCAAATGGGAATCGTACGTCCAGACACTGGTGCAGTCCCCGTTTTCTGGATCTCCAGATGTATTGGTCATCGCCGGAAGTGATAAACGAGGTACCATCTACGGCATGTATGATGTATCGGAACAAATTGGAGTCTCCCCCTGGTATTGGTGGGCTGATGCTCCAGTGCCCACGAAGTCCACCCTGTACTTGGAGAGCAACGCTTCAAAAACAGCGGGACCTCCGTCCGTCAAATATCGAGGTCTGTACTCGCTCAGTTTTTCCCCCAGCCAATTTGTTTTACATCGTGTCTGACACCATGACTGGTATACCTAGGCATTTTCCTTAATGATGAAGCTCCTTGCCTGTCTGGCTGGGTCAACGAGCAATACGGCCACATTGGCCAATACGGGGACCCCGGGTTTGGTTCGGAATTTTATTCTAAGATCTTTGAACTGCTTTTGCGACTCAAGGCCAACTATCTGTGGCCAGCGATGTGGAGCAACATGTTCTACGTGGATGATACAAACAACGGCCCAACCGCAGACATGTACGGCATCGTGATGGGCACAAGTCACACTGAACCCATGGCTAGGGCCACCAATGAAGAAGCCCATTTTCTGAACGGCAGCTGGGATTGGTCATCAAATGAAGCGAACGTGAAGACATTCATGGAAGCGGGTGTTACTCGGGCTAAGAATTGGGATACGCTATGGACCATGGGGATGCGCGGGTCTGGAGATTCAGCCTCGCCTACTCTCAATTCCACCGAGCTGGAACAAATCCTCAGCTGGCAAGGCAGCTACCTGAATAGCACGTTTGGCGCCAACACTGCCAGTCAACCTCGTCTATGGGCTATCTACAAGGTAAAAGGCACTTGGTCCTTTAATGTTTAGTATAGAAGATCCGACTAATAATGGGATAGGAAGTTGGTGGCTATTTCCAAGCTGGCATGGCTTTTCCTGACGACATCACTCTCCTTTGGACTGATGACAACGTTGGAAATATTTTTCGCCTTCCTCTTGCCAATGAAACCTCCCGTAGCGGCGGAGCTGGTATTTACTATCACTTTGACTATGATGGAACCCCCCGGAACTACAAGTGGATCAACACTATCCAACTTTCCAAAACGTGGCAGCAAATGTATCTGGCCTACCAAAAGCAGGCCAGTCGGATATGGATTGCCAATGTTGGTGATCTCAAGGCACTGGTTAGTTACATCAGGCCTAATTTGTGGCCAGATCCTTTTGAAATAGACCTAACTCTTTGAACCCCCCTTTTAGGAACTTCCACTCCATCACTTTCTTGACATGGCATATGATATGTCACAATTTGAAGACCCGGAAAGCACTGACAATTGGCTTCAAGGTTGGTCGGCGCAGAATTTTGGATCTGCGGTTGCGAATCAAACATCGATAATCCTGGCTACCTATGGTCAACTAATCGTACGTCGTAAATATGAGCTCCTGGATACGACACCCTACTCGTACAGCGTCAGCGCATATGATGAAGCCGAAAATGTTCTGGCGGAGTGGAGTGACCTACTTTCGAAGACTCAGGCAGTTTATGATTCTCTGCCAGAGTCAACCCAACCCTCTTTTTTCGAAATGGTATTACATCCTGTCCTCGCCGGAAAGACTGTCCATGAAATCTACATCACAGCGTCTTTGAATGGCAAGTATGCCTCGCAGAAACGTACCAGTACCAACAGCATGGCATCGCAAGTTCTATCGGCCTATGCTGCTGATAGCTCCATCTCACTACGATACAATTCTCTTTTGAGTGGCAAATGGAACCATTTCATGGACCAAGTCCATCTGGGTTATTCGTCTTGGTAAGTGCTGAGTTTTCTATCTTTCGAAAAGGAAAATAGAAGTATCTGATGTTGACGCTTATCACAGGGACGACCCGACGAGCAACACGCCGCCTCCACTGAGTTATATCTCGGACAAGAATGTTACTTCCGTTCCGATTCTGGGAGTCGGCATTCAAGGCACCATTGATACCGACGTGACTACACTGCTCTCCGTGGATCAGTACATGCCTGCAGGAGTTTCGCGCTACATTGATCTGTTCACCCGCCAGAACAGCACTACCGACTACGACATCAAATCCAATGTATCCTATCTCTCGATCAGCCCATCGTCTGGCACGTTGAGTAGTGGCAATACTTCCGACGTTCGGGCGAATTTGACAGTCGATTGGAACTCCGCTCCGTCTGGGTGGAGTTACGCCGATATCTCCATCACTGGATCAGGCTCGACCACGAAGCTCGTGTTACCCATATACAAAGCGTCGCCACCGCATGGGTTTGATGGGTTTGTAGAGTCGACCGGTGCCATAGCAATGGAAGTGGAGCATTACAGTTCGGTGTCTTCCAGCAACGAAGCGTCATATACGGTCATTCCTAACTTTGGTCGCACCCTCTCCGGTATCACCCTTATGCCTGTCACCGCGGCATCCCAAAGCACCGCAAATGGGCCGGCGATAGAGTATCAATTCTATACATTCTCAAATGCCTCTTCTTCTGCAAGCATATACTTCGTCTTCGGATCGGCACTCAACACTGCCCCTGACGTTCCTATGAACTTTGCCTACTCTCTAGATGGCCACACGTCTTCACCAATCCAACCAGTTCCCAGCTCCCTCCTTGGCACGTATCCAGAGGGCTGGACTGCGGCAGTGGAGTCTGATTCGTGGAGTGCCCAAGAGCACGTGACCATTGAGGCCGGTTCCCATGTTTTGAAGGTATGGCTGCTGGAACCTGGATTAGTTCTGCAGCGTATTCTTGTCGATGTTGGCGGGCTGCAATCGAGCTACTTGGGACCCCCAGAAAGCGTCCACCAGACGTTTTAATACAGTCGTTCATATAATCACATTAATCTGGGCTTTTTCTTTTTTCCTCTTTTTTCTTCCTTCTTCCATCCCCCTTTTCTACCAGCCTGAGAATGTTCCACATTTGCACAGCTCTCGCTTCTCAAAAATTAGTTTGTATTTCCTAAAATCGACCCTGGAACAAAAAAATACTGTTTAATATTTACTTTGTGTTTACTTTCCTAGACAGGCAATCAATTGTTGCGCTATCCGTGAACCCCGCGGCCGTCTCAGTAAGCCCTTATTATTCTTACACATGCGGTTAAGAAGCAAGACCAACTTCAGTCCCATGATGTCGTTGCTCCGCCACAAAAAGCGTGGAGGTGCAGATCTGGAAAGGTACACCCGGTCCCGGAAGTCTGCAGCCAGCCAGAGCCGGTGTTATCCCAATAAACATTAAACATTAAACATTAATTACCAAAAATGGAAAATGATAAAATACAGACACAGCGTAATACATCACTTGGTGGTGCGTAATTTAAAGCTATTATTAATTAAGGGGATCTGAATATATGTTAAGCCAAGCTTATACAGGGCTAGAATCCATATTTGATTACCCCTATCAAGTCATGCTGATCTTTTGGGCTCTGAGAGGGCTAGGGGATATTCTAAGTTGTCGTAAACCGATGCTTCGAAAGCGTCTAGATCAGAGAGAACTCTTCACTGGAGGTCAGGTCGGTGGATATTCTGTTACAGAAAGGGCAGGTTGCCTAAGTAATGAACAAGATAGCCCAAGTTCACTGAGACTATGAGCAATAGTATACTCAAGGTTAAACAGTTAATTCAAAACGATAGAACAAAAGCTAAGTACATGATAAATGAGCGTCCTTATATGTTCCATCATCATCATAGCCATCAGAGTATTGCTCTGGGTGCTCTGTTGTCTTCGAGCAGAGCCGAACTCTGCTTGCTCTGCATCGTGACAGAGCCAACCCTGGCTTCGCTCTGCTACCCTAACCCTAGTGGTTGCGGATAATCCTTTGTTCCATCGTGCAGTAGTTCCCGTGCTAGAGGGGTAGATCCATTGGCTGTGACCTCTTGATTCTTCTGACATAAGTATTGGTTGTATCCGCTAACTAGTTAGATATTCAGATTTATTAAATAGGGCGAGGTTTTAATTAAACAGCGGTGAGCGTGGTTTTCGGAGTGGTGGCCACCTAGAAGTATGGGGGAAAGCCCTATACAGAGCTGGCAGCCTAAGGCAGCGACTGTTTGCAGCCACCACCGTAATTGCTACTCTTGTATACTTTTTGGTGCTGTGGTTGGCGCCTCACAGCCTTGCAAAAATCGTACCAACATAGTTAAATTTACTAGCCCGGCCATAACTTAGTTTAACTACATAACTTAGTAATTAGTTACTACAGTACAGCCAATGTATTTAAGCATAGTTGCCGGAAAACAACATGACGTCAATCGCATCTTTCATACGCTGGTACGAAAACAGAGTACAGCCCATGTTGGAAGCTTGCATACAACGTGGCACTTGGCGCTTCTTGCGAGCCATCAACAGAGGACAAGCTCTCCGGCAAAACCCCCTGATCCACTCAAGGAAGACGTGGCGAACGGGCAGAAGATCAACGATCCGGAAGTGGGTAGTAGCCACAATAAACCTACTACATACTCCGCAGTACGTAGTATATTTTCCTGCCTTCAAAAGGCAATCCAAGACATGTCTCAACCTGTTCAGAAGATCAGCGGGGCATTTGACCACCACTTCTACCGACCTGGATTATGCTCATGACCGCAATGGCCTCAATGACCTCAATGGGACGCGTTCGAGCACTTGGCAACGTGTATAAATACCGGGAGAGTCTCCAGCTACAGGAGTGAAATATACAATCATCTCGATCAGTACAATATTACATCACATCAATCAGAATGAAGGTCTCTATTGCTGCCGTTGCCGGCTTTGCCGCTACCATCTCTGCTGCCACTCTTCCCGCGGCCTTCACTCTTGTCGGTGATGGCGGGTTCAACGTCCTGACTGACGGCAGTACGTTTTTGTTCCCTTCTAGCGTATTCCACGAGTTAGCTTATTGACTTTCGATACAGCAAACGCCTTCGTCGGCGGCGGTCTAGATGCCACCCACGAGGTCCTGATCCGTAAGTTGCCTTAAGTCAAGTTCCCCAGCTATTGCGGAAACAAACATTGACACAAAGACCAGTCCGTCCCGGTGCCAGTGGCATGGTTTTCTACACCTCCTCCAACTCTACCCCGAATGACTTCCAGAGCCTCTACATTCTCCCCAACACCGTGCAACCAATCGCATTGACTACGCCTCACTCTGGCTCCACCCCTGCCGGCGCCATCACCACCAACTTCGGTGTCAACGACGACGGTTATTTCACCAACGATGGCCAAGCCTTGTTCGCCAAGGACGGCTACAGCGACGAGCAGGCCAAGGAGTTGTTTTGGTACGGCGAGCACAACTCCGAGTACGAGGCTGCCAACCTCTACGTCAAGGAGTGCAAGGGCTGCTAGACGTCTCTTTTTTCGTGGCTGCTCTGCTAGCCGTACAATGTTTCATACACTTCAAAAGTCTAAATCTAGACAGTATATACATTCTCCTGCATGAGCTTCCTTCAGCACTCTTTTAAGGGATACTAGCATTGGCTGGTTGTCTAATTATTACTATCGTTAATTGAGGTTAATCTATCGATTCTTGAATAATCACCTTTATTTATACTCTCTCCGTCCTTAGAACCTCATTATTTTCGTCATTCAGAACATCTTATGATTTGTATTTTTTTCTAGGTATAGTAACTACTACATACTTTGTAGTAGGTAGGGCTTTTTAAGTAGCGGGTAAAGTAGTCGTCATCTAGCACTATTCAGTTTATTCTAGGCTGTCAGGTCGGAATGAATTTGTTGATGACTTCATACAATGGATTCTTCAGCATGATCGTCATCACAAGCGTGCCAAGAGCCCAACGGTATCTGGACGGCCGGGTAAATAACCGTGTCTCACATTATGTCAAGTCGGTTAACAAAATACCAGGCGGGCATACAGCACATCTCATTGGACATGGGTGGGTGGGCCGCTATGGAGCATGTCTTGGAGCTGCTTGCGTGTAGCCATTGAGCACTCGGAAGTCTGTATAGCAATTGACTTAGCACAGGGGTCGCATTGCGAGGCTGCTAACATCTTGCTTTGGCGAGTGGACCATTGGTTAGCCAGCCGAGTGGCATGAAACAGCGAAAAGGGGGGGGGATCTTCATGCCTTTTTTCCAGAATTGAAGGCATCATTATTGAGGAGGCAATGGCCGCGCAAGCATAATTTGTGCTTCTCCACAGTCTACTACCTCGCCATGGAACATAAACAAGGATCCTGCTGATTGGAACAGTGAAGTAAACCAAGTCTTAGGTTATCCGAATGCTGTAGGATCCGACGCCGCTGTCACAAAAACTTCACGCACTTGGGAAATCGCACCGCAGGCAAAACGTACTGCGGAGAGGAATCCAAGTTATTATATAGCTAATGAATTACATAGAGTGGATTATAACCAGCGTATATTTCTAATATAGCTACTTTAACTAGCGCATCAGCTATTAGAACACAACTACTCGCCACGCCAGAATTCAAAGCTATACAATGAACGAGTGAAGTAAATAGAAATGAAAACGGCTAAATGGAGGGATGGATCAGTATGACTGGCTATCTTTGCAAAGATGTTAGGTTACGTTTGTGACATATAGCTCTATGGCGAGGAACTATACAGCTTTGAAAGTTCATTTTCATTCTCTTGGGAGACTTTGTAACGGTCTTTTTTACTGGTATATTCACATACTAAGTCAATGTTGAGATTGAAGTGTTGTATGACCTTACTGAATTTAATCACAGTTGACCATATATGATGCAGTTGATTCTATGTTTAATTTATCAATGCCACATCAATGTCATGGATGCACGCCATTCGATCGAAGATTATCAGTGTTTTCTGGTGGAACTTTACAGGCCCTCGAGCAATAGCTGGACGAAGGGAGATTTCCGCCGATTGATGTGCTTTTAGCTAAATAATTGACCGTCAAATATGGTTAAATAAGCTGTCAACCTCTGTTCGAGCGAGTACAGTACTGATTCCAAAGCTCATTTGCCACCAACCCCAAATAACAATTATTTGAAAATTGAAAAGCTACTGTAATTAGGCATCAAGGTAGTGTACGCCCATAGACATTATACCATGTACATCGAAACTGGAGGAGTACACGCACTCGAGAGGTTGGGAGCCAATTACCATCGGAGAAGTAGTATCAAGTTTTGAAATTCCTCACAACGGGATGAATGTCATTGTCAAGCTCTGGAAAAGGGCGCGTCCACTATCGAGCTGATTACAATATTGTAGAAATCCTTTGTTGGGGCGTGTCCACTGTCAGCCTAAGTGTACGCCGTGGGCATCACTGCGAGATCGTATATATACCACCGTAGCTTCAGGAACCCTACTTGTTTCAATTGCGCCTGGTGATTGTTGATTATTAAACGAACGTTCTGGTTATCTAGGCTGAAAAATTATTGATAAAGGAAAAACACATCAGCTCTTGAGTAATGTCACAGTAAATGGGCTGTCCAGACAACAGCCACGGACTGCAAGACGTAAGATCCAACTGTGAGAACTGACGGTAGGATATTGAGGATTCACTAGGAGCAGACATATCGAAGATACTAAGTAAAAGCCTTACCATACTACGGTCCCAGCTTCACTTGTCGGATGACAGTGATTGGAAGAGATGGTTGAGGAGCCCCAACTCAAGCCATTCTGGAACGCTCTTTGGGAGGATTGTCTGAAGAAGAACGATATGACATCTCAAGGTGTCGGCTTAGAGAAAACACTATGTGTCATGCAGGCATTCGAGGAGAGATCGTGAATCCATACACTAATACATCTGATTGGCCGGGGTTCACTATTTAGCAAGATTCATGTACCGTGCATTACGCCACAACACTAGACATATCGATGGACTATTCAAGAACCGTGCGCTCCGATCTAGAGAAGCTGAGATCTCGATGTGGTCGGTCTTGAAGGCAATTCGACATCTCCACGCCCCGTCACAGATCAACCGGCCAAGAGGGGGGAGAGCGTTATTAGATGATAGTTTTAATCAAAGGATTCTCTGGAGAGGACCGCTCGGAAAATTCCTCGTACCAAGAAGAAGCGATTGAAAAAACATTCTGAGCAGAACCCTGTTTCCAACGACCCGGGGGAGGATTTTAGTCTGGAAAACAGCACTGCTTTGGCTACCTGGCGCGCCCCGACACGGCCGAGGCCCATATCGACCGTTATCGTCATTCAAAAAGTAATCATGGAGGAGAATGACGTTTTACTATTCCGCGGAAAGTCGGCACTCTTTCTTGGACGCGCTAAGATTCAGATTTCCAATTTGGACTTTGATACTGCGCTCGCTCGGGAATGGCATGGCAATGGGAGTGCATAATCCCTTCCTGTGCCCTTATAACCCCTAACCCTTCGATATATGTAGTCTAGTCGGGAAACAAATATACGTGATCTGAAGTAATAAATTCATATGTAGAGAAGGCGAGGTCGCTTGGACCGGCCAGTCTGTATGTTAAGTGGTCTCTTCAAAGACCTCACCCGCTCTCTCGTTGGGCGGCAGTCAATTCGAGACTGGTGAAAATCTATGATCAAGACCCGACCCAGTTCATCATTCCATAACATGTTTTCATTACGCAGATCCTCATGCACGACACCCAATTTGCGAATTTGTCTCATGGACCTGGAGATCTCATGGCGCAATGCTGACTCTTTCAAACCAATCATCTCACCACCCCAGCTCATCAATAGCATATGTTTAATTTCCCCGGCTCCATGGAGAAAATACGACCGCTGCAAATCAACAGCTCCAATGAAAACAGGAACAGCAGGCCCCTGCACCTTCTGGAGGATACGGTAGATCTCCACTTCACGAGAGACCATTTTCCAGCGCCGAGATGTGGTCTCCTTCCCAACCACGGTGTAACCATATTCGGCGGAGGTAATCTCAAAAGGCGCACCAGATAATCCACATGTTCCGCATGCCCCGATTGGTGTACAATTGTGATCAAGATCTTGGCCAAGTTGCTCTTCCAGCAGCTGTGACAGCTGGTTGGCATCAATACGATGCCGGCCATCATCCGGACCTTGCCGATGGAGATCAATATTTGGACAGGAATCATTTGGTACACCCCTCTGCTGCAAACCGAATAGGCATCGCTGCGTACAGTACGGCGCTGTTTGTCGATGTCGGCCACCGGACGGATGAGGGGTCGATCTCGTGGGACTTGTCGATGAATACTGACTGGGCGAAGACATAATCCGACTAAAACCTCGCTTTCGACCCTGCGTTGCTTGGCCAGATTCAGAGTCGGACGAATCTAAGTAACCATCCTGAGCTGTAGGGGCGCAGTCGCCTTGAAATCGGGACGAGGTTCGACGCGACTACTCAGCTTTTGTAGGTGATAATGGAGATGGTGGTAAATATTCGGAGCCTGTATATTCAGAACTTGTATACTCGGAGTCAGGGGAGTTTTGTTGTAGCTCTTCATCGGGTATTTGCGAGCGTGTATGATCGAAGCTCGTCTTCCACGTATGCAACTGGGATTTGGCCGCATGCCTCCATGCCTGGCTCCGAACCGGAGATCGGAAACTCATTAAGCAGAGGCATAAAACTCTGCAAATAGTAGTTTTTGGCTGTAGTGAGACATCATGGTTTTCTATATTTATGTCGAGGTTGGGCTCACAGAGGTAATGATCGAGGGTGCTAGGATCATCGTATGGAATGCGAAGCAAAATGAAGGCCAGGTCGTTGGTGATGTAGGAATATTCCAGCCCCTCCTGAATCATGATGTGAAATTCCTGAGCCAGGACTGACCCTGTTAATTGTTCGGCGTTGTACTTCAGCTTTTTAATCCTATTAGTAGGTATTTTATCTTGGTTCACGACGTCCTTCTAAAACTCTATGGGTCGTAGACCCGACCGCATGTCCTCTTCCCTGAACTTATGCGGCGGCTTATACTCGACTGTGGTTCGTAATTCATTGGTGGTGCCGTCGACTCGATGGATGCAAAACTGATCCGGTCTTGAATAATGTGTTCTGGATACATCGAACATTTTTAAATCGTCATCGTCCCCTTCCGGCTCGTCGAGCGTATTCGAATGATTGTCAAAAATAATTCCATCGCCAAGTTGGAATTTCTCTCGGGCGGCCGGTATCTTGCACATTTCGGCGATGATATCATGGACGTGATCTTCAACCGTGAATCGCTCGTAACTTTCGAGATCTTTTCCGCTTCGGAGTTCTCGGCGGGAAAAGCGTCGATTAAGACCGTGCAATTCTGCTAGGGGCGCAAATATTTGGAGGGCATCTTTTCCTGGCGGTTGGAGGAAAGTGTAAACCAATTCATAGATTTCTTACTGTGTTAATGGACAGTCCGACCAGTAGCGAGGTCGTGTTGGGCAGTACTTTCCAGTAGGTGGTGGTATCTTACCCTTCGTGGATTTGGTTGGCGTACCGACTTTCAATGGCCGAGAAAGCAGATCGTGACAAGCTTGGATAAAGGCTTTGAATGTTGTCGGTTGTGTATTCGTTTCTGCTTGCTTTCGTAACTGCTTCATGTCTCACTCGGTCTTCTGCTTGCCTTCGTAACTCTGCTTCCTGTCGTCGGTCCGCTTCTGCTTTGAGAAATAGAGCCTTGTAATCTGGTGAGCTGTTATCAGCCATTAGATTTTTATTATGACTTGAATGACGTCGTGCTCGAACTACTGTGTGATCTGGTCGTCCACAAGTGAACTTCATAACTGGGAGACCTTAGTTGCCGCACGTGACTCTTTTTGTTAGGCAGACGCGTATTGCACACGCATGGGCGGGGCAATTACGGTAACCAGTTAGCGCAAACAAAGCTAGTCTTACTACTCCGTACTATGTATATACTCAGTGAAATGAAGCGGACGAATGGGGACGATAAAGGACGATCGAGAACAGGTCAGTGTAAGTCGGTTGTAGCTAAAAAAAATGATCTGTCGCACGCTGTTTCCATTGTTCCACTGGACTGCGAATAGCTAAGCTGTTTATAGACATGGCCCAATAGTGATGATGGCTTTACAAAACAACAACGAACGTAGACTATGGAAGGACGAGGAAAGACGATTATGTTTCGAAACAAGCAGTAAAATTGTTGGAAACACTAGCTTTCCAGCCGCGATGCAATTCTACTACGTATCTATAGAATGGGATTCTTACTCCAACCACAAAGTTCCTAGGCCACAATTCCCCCAGCGACTCCACAGCAGGGGTCTTATTGGGTGTAACATTATTCGTCTTTAAGCCACGAGTCCTCCTTATACAACAAGGACGCGGCTTCCTTTCCTTCCTTTTGTTTGGTCACCTATTTCTGAATATGATCTACAGCATCTGCAGGTGAGTGTTTATGCTCTAAAAGGAATGATAGGATCTTAGCTAGACTAAACTCTTCCTCTGGGATATGAGTGGCAAACTCTTTAGCCAGTGTTTTAATGGCTATATCTTTAGCATCTTTTGCTGGTTGCTTATATCCTGTAGTTGTCTGTTTAAAGATAGTATAGAAAAGTTGAGTAGCAATCTTCTTATTGGCACATTAGAACAAAATAGTTTTGTTAATCTAATATTAGCGAATTAAGGCTTCATCTAGGTGGTTGATGTGATTTATTGATATAATGAGTATATGAACCCTCCTGTGACCTGACACTATCAATGATATTCAAGAGCCCGGATAGTGATACTTTATGATAAGCTGTGTCCTTCTGGTTTTGCTCTGTGCTGGTAATTTTATGGCCTAAGCTAATGGTATCCATATCCTCTAGGAGGTGTCAGAAGAATCCAAGAAAGCACAGCCAATGAATCAGGCCCCCATGCACGGAAGCTAATGCACGATGGAACAATAGGATTATCCGCAACCACTAGGGTTAGGGTATCAGAGCCATCAGAGCCATTTACTAGTAAATGGATATGACGGCTATGATCAGATCCATCAGAGCCAGTTGTTAGGAATTGGATATGATGGCTATGCCGATGATGGGATATAAAAGGACACTCTTTACAGCATGTATTTAGTTTTATTCTATCGTCTTGAATTAACTGTTTAACCTTGAGTATACTATTACTCATAGATCTAGTTATACTAGGCTCTCTTGTTTATTACTTAGGCATCCTGCCCTTTCGATATCAGAATACCACCTAACCGCCGTTAAGTGAAGAGTTCTCTCGGATCTAGACGATTACGAATCACCGGTTTACGACAGGAGGACGACATAATATAAAGGAAGCTGAGTAAAAAGCTTGGCCAGCCTAGCATCACTAAGACTAGATAAGTTGAGAATATATATATCTAACTTATTTAACCCCATAATAGAAAGACAGAAGCTCGATTTCCCTATTCCAGGAGGGCTATCCAAGAGTTACTCTTGTTTGTAAGAAATTCCTTGGGCTGTATATTACTCTTGAGTCTATTTATTAAGAAATTATTTTATATCTTTTAATATGTCTTTCTTTACTGCCTTGTCTATTAGGATAGTAGAGATATCCCTTGTGTGTCTTAAGCTAGTCCACTTCTATTTTCCTCTCTCTGGTTGAAATACTGGCATTTTCTACTAAGTGTAAGGCCGCAGATTGAATGGCGCTGCGGCGAGCCCTAAGTATGTTGGACGATTTGTGGGGCCGTACGTTGAGGCAGCGAATCGCTTACTAGGCACGCCAATTAGGCAATCTGAGGTCTCTATTCGCTTGCTTCCAAGAACAGTCCACGCAGGAACTGTTAGCTAATTTATATACAAATACAGCGCAAATACGCTAGTTGTTCCTCCTTCCACGTAGTCCAATGGGCATCGTCTAGTCGCTGGGAATAGGGGTAAAGTAGCGTTGCTTATCGAGAGTTCTCCACTGCCGTGTAATCCGGCCTCTTGATTGGCCGTATAAGCCGTACAGAGCGTATAAGCCATATAAAGCGTAGAAAGGCCTAATCCGGCTAGGTTAGTAAGCCTGCTCGGCGACAGCAGATATCGACCGGCAAGATTACTAACCTAATTGGGAACACGTCCTAATAGGCCGGAGGCCACGGAGTGGTTGTAGATTATTATATAATCTATACAGCCAATCAGAGGCCGCCGTACGTGTAAGACGTAGGAACGATATAGATCTACACAGAATGCCCCTTTTAGCAGGCAGCAATTATAGATTTACTGTATGGGAGTATGGAAGAGCATGACAGCTAGTAATTTGTGTATATAATGAGCTAATTGATCCTCGTGGTCGATTTGGGAGAATCAAGCGAATATAGACCTCAGATTCCTAGAGAAACCTTCCTAGTACGCGATTCGCTGCCAGCGCTCAAGGCCCACAAATCGGTCGATAGCAGACAGGTGTCACGTGGAGAGCGGGGGTGACTGAAGACGAGGCTGGGTAATCATCTTTTAATATTTCTGCTTAAGAAAGTAACATATGTTTAGTGTTAACATGAGAAATGTTGTAGTATATGTATCTATACCGTACAGAATAAAAAATTCTCAGTCTAGTCTACTATACCTGGAGGCAAGAAAGAAATATAATCTATCGGCGCCAGTTCGGTTCCATCCGGCATTCCAAAGATCTCAAGCACATCGGCTTTGTTCACGCTTACGGACTCAAAAGTAATCCGTTTTGCGGAATGGCCATCCCGTAGGTCTGAAAAGTCGTATAATGGCACCGTGCCCAAATCACCTGCCCATTAGCCAACTACTTGGCCTCCCAACGACAGCTTATACTGTGACGTACCGCCCAGGTGGTCATAGTAATATACTGCAACATTGTAGACTCCAGTTTCGAACGGTACCTTACACCTGGCAGCCCCCGGTTTGTCATTCGATGTTGTAACAATGGCCTTACCACCGGAGGCTGCTTCGAACGGCGTGATAGGGACAACATTGTAACCCGTTAAGTCCATTGATTCAGCTTCAATACGCCAGGGATAGTGTCCAACTCGACCATGTTCGTCGGCGATACCGCACTTGTCCACATAGAAATTGTTGACCGAATCACGCCAAACAAGCGCATGGCCCGCTTGATATTTGAGCCGGAACAAGGTGTGCTTGAAGCGAGCGTCATCAATTAGTCCGCGTAGGGCGTCCTCCCATCTCGGCGCAAATGTTTGCGCATTTGCGGCACCTTCGTAATGCGCGTCATAAAAGTGCTGAACGACAGTTTTGTCCGACTTCAACCGTTGCGTGTAGGGTACGTGATGGAATCAGAGGAGCAATTCATAGGGTCTGGTTTCAATTTTTTCATACAGCTGTGCAATTTCGGGTGGATACTGTCCTGCGTATCCAGTACCTGTAGCAACTGTACGATCCATACCAATCCCGTGAGCATCGGCTCGTGTCCATTGACCCCAGCCGTTTCCATCCATGGAGTCGGGTCTAGGACCATAGTGGCATGTCTTGGGTTTTTTGACAAAGAGTCTGAATTCCAAGATTGCCAGTGTAGTTCTCATAAGTGGGCCAAGACTCCATGGAGATGCTGGTCACTGTCGACAACTGTCAGATTAGAAGTGAAGGTTAAGCGTGTCCAGTCTCGGATAACGCCCTCTGCATGGCTCGTCGGATTCCAGGCATAACGACCATAGGCGTATAAATTGGACATTGCCAGATGACTTCCCAGCCACGTTGAATCACTGCCCACATTCACCACAGAGGCATATCCCCTTTGCTTCCAACCAAAACGCTCGCCTGAGAGGATTTTATGGACAGGAAATGGTTCCCTATCGATCCGAAGGTCAAAATCTAAGATCGTTTTCCAGAGTGGAGGCAGGTAGCACACATGACTCTGTTGACCTGGGTATTCCTGAGCTACCTGGAATTCAATAATGGCTGGTGTTTTCCGAAGGTGAGCGAACAATGGCGAAGTCGGCTCGCGCACTTGAAAATCGATCGGTCCATATTTGATCTGGACCAGCACATTATCTGCAAATAGCGTATCCATATCCTTGAAGTATTCAACTGCTGCATTTGCACGATCGTTCTTCCAGTTGAACTCATCCAGATGATGGTTGTATACAAAAGCCCTATAGATCACGACGCCGTCGCCGCAGCGTTTGAGAGCGGCTGCAAAGAGATTTGCTCCTTCAGCTAATGTAAAGCCATAGGTGAGTGGACCGGGCTGACCTTCAGAGTTGGCTTTTATCAGGTATCCAATGAGGTCTGGTACATGTTGATGCAATTCAGCAGTGATCGGATCCCAAAATGCAATCACATCAGGATCCAGCGGATCAGACGTAGGGAGACCGGCCAGAGTCTTGGGAGTATCGAAGAAGAGTGCGACACCAATACGCACGCCCCATGGACGCATTGCATTTGCGATTCGCCCGGGGCCCTTCAAATTCTTTGAACTAAGCAGGTCATGATGCAAGTTTACATTGTTAACAATAATGCCATTTAATCCGACGGAAGCCATGAGTCGTGCATATTGAGAGACACGAGTTAAGTCTTCTTGAACAATCATGTCCTTGAAAAAGATTGACGGACCTGCATATCCGCGTTCGATACTGCAGTCTAAGTTGTCCCACTGATTCACCCATCGTATCGGCGCACTGGGATTGGAGATGTGACCGGATGGACACGCTCTGCCTTGGGCAAGCAACATCAGGAACTCGAAAGCACTGTATAAAGCTCCGCGCTCATTCTGACCCAGGATTTGTAAATTTTCGTTGCTTTCTCTGTCAAGCCAGAAACCATCTTCTTTTGAGGGGGGGATATGGCTAACATCTGCCCCCGCCTGCGAAAATTCACCGATGGTGCCAATAACAATTGTAGCCGTGTCTTCTGCTGGATTGCCCGACCCGAAGTTATGACCGATCTTGACCTCCTGCTTGAGGATTCCATTCAAGCCCTTTGAACTTCCTTCCCAGCAGTTGAAACGGGGCTGGAATCATCAGTGCTCAACACAATGATACTTCCGTACTGCTTGAACTGTGAGGCCAAATCAGACGACAACGGGGCATAACGAAGCCAGCCGTCGATACCATTCTCATCGGGGAGCATATTAGGGAAATGAATGAGCAACGAATTCGATAAGGTCTTCTGATATGACGTTCGAGAAGGCCGGAATACTATCTAGTAGCTATGTAGCTGTACAATATTGTCGCTTATAAGCATCTATTATAACCAAGTATAGTAATCCGTGTTCCAATCGGCCTTTTGCAAGCAATGGGTATATATTGCTCAATTGCTTATTTGTGGCACCCCCACAATTTACATGCGGTTCTTGACCGATAAGTTTACGGACTGTTTCCCGTAGTTGGGGGTGGAACAGATTGATTGCTCGAAGCATAATGCTACCAATTGCAGCTTATTGTCATATCCATGGATAGTTTTACATTTTGAACTTTCATACAAGCTTTAAGCTTCAGAGTGAAATCCGACATAGGAACAAAAATTCGGATTTTAACGCATCTCATTGTGATCGATCATATCATCAGAAGCGAAACAATGCGTACACACTCCAAGATTCTGTATTCAAGCCCTAGTTAATCTAACCTGGCAGGAGTCTGTTAGTCGGTAGATTTCTTCGTACGTATCCTACTGAAATCATACATTATAAGAGTCATACCAAGCTCTTATCCAATACATAGCTTTATAAGCTATGATTTATCTTGATCAAAATATGACTTACAGTTATTCAAACTACTCTCTGGATTCTTCTGTAACAACGTTACGAGGGATATGTATATCACGTTCGAGGGTGGTCACTGGAGGCTAAGCACACAAGGTAGGGTATGGAATGTCAATGTACTGAAACCTATCTCCTCCTGCTAGCCATGTCTGCACTTTATATATATATACAAGTGTTATCAATCCTGGCTCAGTATCCGACTGAGTAACTCCGACTTACTATAAGTCCGGTTCACTAACTCTAGCGTATCGATGTATCAAAGAACAAGGATTCCGTGAATAGCTTTGAGGATCTTGGTACAGCACTAGGTTCTCTGACTAGACTGCATGGGTTGTTACATCTTCCTAATTTTGACAACTGACAAAACTAACTACATATTAAAAGAACACTTGATTAGATTCTGCCAATTCTTTAAATGAGCTGAATTAGTTGAAGCTATGTAAAATAACACTCCGCTTAACATATTTGTGCTGTANTATAGCCAAGGCGAAGTTTAAATTATGAGTATAGAATCAATGCAGAAGGCGTAGCTGCAGAATTTGGGGCGTGTACACATTGTTTCCCACAGAGCGGCTCACATATCATGAGGAAGACTAAAACTGTCTAGAAAACGATATATCCTCCCGCTGTTCCTCTTCCATTCAATCATAGTAAGCGGTACCAGCAAGTTTATCCTCGTTAAGCTCTGCAAAGTCCACCTGGTAGTTCTTGAAATCCCTGGTCTTCAACTCCTTCGAAAAAAGAATATCCAGCTCCATAAAAGTGCGGCCCTTTGTCTCTGGAAAACAGAAGAACGCCCAGGCGAGGAGGACAATATTGATACCGCCAGTAAGAAAGCCCGTTTTTCCTTTCCAATTGCCCTCCGTTGGATTGAGAATATATGGGCCAGCAAAGTAGTTTACCAGAAGAGAGAGATTGTATGCGTTTCGTGACAGAGCCAGAGTTTTGTTGCGTAGACGAGTAGAAGAGACTTCGCTGACAAGCATATACGCTGCTGGCCCAGACAGTAAGTTCGTATCAACAATTCCAGAGTAAATGTAGCACGGATTGTGCGTAGCCCACGGCAACCTTTGGTGGACTCAATGAAACAAATCCGACTAAAAATAACATGAGCGCCATCCAGGAAAGTCCCGCGAGGTATAGACGGCGGCTGCCCACTCTCGCAACGACGGGAATAGAGATGATATTGAAGAGAATATGAAGACCCCCCTGGCTGACACTCATCTTATATGCGTCTGAAGCTGCAAGACCGGCTAACTCGAAGATATAAGTCGAATAAGAGGAGATCACAAAGCCGCACCACAATTGTGAGGCCCAAGCGATGCAGGAAATCTCGGTTCGCCACAGGTTACGACCACGAAAACAGTCAAGATATCCAGCACCTTCGTGCATATTCTTCTCCAGATTGTTTGTTTCAACCATTGTAACCACGATACGGCGGGTCTGTTCCTCAGTCATATCTGCACTGCCCAGTCGTTTGAGTACCTTCTCGGCGGCTTCGAGTTTGCCCTTGCGAACCAGCCACCAAGGCGACTCTAGCATGAAACAAACGAGCGGAAATATAATAACCGGCCAAACCCACTGTACAGCAAAGGTGATACGCCACGCCCAGATAGAAAGGTCTTTGTTGAGTGTGAGAAGGACGGAAAACGAGAGTAGCTGCCCGATACCCCAGCACATGGCGATCCAGATTTCCAGCACGCCTCGCAACACATCAGGAACGAGCTCCGTAGCATAGGGCGGTGCTGTTACTGGGAAGACGCCCCGGGACATTGCGCAGAGAAGTTCTCCCGTAAAAACAACGGAGATGTGCGTGGTGAAGTAAGAGATGAAGATGCAGCCTGTCAACCAACTCAACCAAAGCATCAACGATCGCTTATAACCCAAGCGGTCGGTCGTAATAGCACCAATCTAGATACCGATAATATTACCGACAGAGCTTGAGCAGTCAATTGCCAGTTGCCAATGTGCAGGAATCTGGTAGCCAGAGTTGGCGTTGACGTACTGACCGAAATGGCTCTTGAACGACGAGAACGCAAGGAGCGAACCCAGCAATGCTCCATCATATCCATCCATAAGAATGGTTAATGAGACCATCATGGACCAGAGACAGGCTTTGTAATGCTTGCGGATAGCTTCCGGAATCGTCAGCCGATGCTCCTCTTCCGTGTTGACGAGCATTTTCCCATGCGCTGGTGCGGTCCTTCGTAACTTCGACATGACTTGTAGCCGGCGGAGGGATTTTTTCGGTCTCCATGCTGTAAATACTGTGATTGTAGGTCATTGGTAATTTGTTCTATGCATTCAATGAAATGGCACTATGATAAATGGGTTGTAATGGTATAATATATTAAATGGCCAACTGATATACCAAGAGCTCATTGGAGTGTCATGCCGGCTAAAAAGCTGAAGGAAAATCATATATTCATAGACTTTCGAATCAGTTTCTATGCCTACCTCAACTGCCACATGTGCCACATGTTCTGGGGGGGTGGAGCTGGAATCCGGGGTAATGCGGGGCGATAAGCCATAGACTTTTTGAAACTATTCAGATCAAATGAGCGGTTGAGATTCATTGGAGAATAGCCTAAACACAACCAGGGGTTCATTTGCCTAAACAGGATTCCAATAACCGAAATAGCGTTTCAATAACCGGAATAGCAGTGGTCCACATTCTCTATTGAAGTGTACCGGTCTAATTGGCTGTATTCTAGGACTAGTAGCTCAAGCCCGATCACGACCATTCAGCTCGACTCATTGTAATGCCAAGGTTTAAAAATTGGAATGTCGTGTTTCTACCTGCAATCTGAATGCCTGTTTTGCAATATATGCCCGCAGTATCATAGGTTCTCCTGGAAAATATGTCAATAACGTTTGCAAGGTTTAATCTTAGCGATGAACCGGTGTCTTTGAGGGAAACGATGACGGGACCTGTTTATTTGTTGCTGAAATGGTGACTGGAACACTAGCATTGGAGTACATGTAAGCCAGAGAAGGTATGGCAAAATCAATAGTAGTAAAGATATATAAGTAGGGATGCATCATAGAAAATTCCCACTGTATGCTGTACTACTATTTTGAATTTTGAGGTGTTGCTGTGATGGGTGATCATATACGAAATTAACTATGGTATATTCAGCATAGTCATGACCTTGGGAACTTAAAATAGCTCGGTTGACTTTCAAGACGTTTCAATGACGTCTTTCGGTCTGACTTATTCCCGCTATCAAAAGAAGTACTCTTATACTTGTACAAAAGAGATTACTGACTATCTTCCATCATATAAAATGTTGACTGGTTGAAGTGGGATGGGAATAGTGCCGGGGAAAATTCTTCATTCATTCACTGAATGGCTTCGAACCCAACTGCTAGAAGGCAGCGGAATGCTCTATGACATCTACATCAAATGACGCAGTCCGTGTCACTTCCAATACTGTATACGACACTAACACCGTATGTTTGCCTGGTGTAAGCCATGGACCCGAACCAGATAAGATGTATCCTCCATTACCGTCGCCGAGCGTTTCCGTTACAGCATCAGTGTATTTCGCCATAACCACCAGCGCTGATAAGTCCAGAACCTCACCAACGATATATGTGATTTTGGGCGGGAGCTGTATAGTTAACGAAACTAGGTCTGCACCTCGAACCGCTGCATGGTCCGCCGACGTCAGATTAATGACTGTTCCGTGGCGAATCACCCCTTGACTGCCTTCATATTCCGGCTTCTGTGTCCACTCAATAGGCGTCCACCGACCTGAGCTAAGATTGCTGGTCCAGTAAGGATGCAATTGCTCCTCCATTGGGCGTCCAGCTGGCGAGTCAGCCCAAACTTGATCTGAGAAGAAGTAATACCCCTTTCCTCGCTGATCGCCAGGGTTTGCCTGAAATACGAGGGGCGCCTCAGCGTATGTGGTATTCATGGCCTTGTGGGTAATGCCGCATGCAATTAGCTGCCAGTCTTCCTCCGAGGCGAGAACTCGCTTGGACCGTTCCTGGTATATATCATCTGTCGGGCATTCAGCCACGTACCGGGTCACCCCAATGCCAGTGGATATCCGATCACAGACAAAGCGATGATAGTATCCAGTCTCCTCCTCGTAGATCATGCAGGGGTCCAGAGTGCCATGGTTGGGCCTACCGCTCATGACCTTCGCTGGAGTGAAGGTGATAAAGTCACGCGTGGTTGCATACAGCGTTTGGTTTCTTGACAAGGGATATCGACGTTTAGGGTCGTTCGGATCTTCCGTGAAATAGGTGTCGGCTGGATACATCGACGAGGTCCAAAAAACAACATAAGCATCAATATCCGGGTCCCAAATAGCTTCGGGGGCAAACGTCATGCCGGCCTCGGGGGGTGCCACGAGGATATGTCGTTGGTCGGACCAGTTGCGTAGGTCGCGAGACTCCCAGACCTCAATATACCGACTACTACCACTTTGAGCCCAGTCCCATCCACGCCAACCATACTCCGCGCCGTCTACATTGAGATCGGTGGCAAGGAGATAGAATCTGTCACCTTCTCGGGAGCGGATGAGGGAGGGATCCCGAACAGCATGTGCCCCCTTAGTGGAAGTGAGAATGGGCTGTCCGCTGTTGGCTGCTTTCCATTGCGTTGCATCGTTTCCGACGCTATATGCCATGTAAACCTGTTGTCCGCGATGGCAATTGGAGCGCGCAAAATTGACCATTCCGTAGCCCGAGTATGGGGCTAATTTCACAGACGGCTGAATTGTAAGTTGAAAATCCCGAGTGTATTCCGTGGTAATCTTTGGCTTCGATTTGATTGCAACACTTGCCGTTAAGGTGACTTGCGCGGGTGCGGCTCCGACTGGGGGCCTTCTGACCGACCCCGGCGTAACTTTACCATTAGGTTTATCAGACACAATAGCTGGGTGAGATGAGGTCCAAGTGATTTGCATTTCCGGCATTCCTTCAATCGTCGTTGGTAGTGTGATGGAACCCCTAACGTTATCGACGTTAGGAATCATAATGCTTCTCAAAACATTTTGGACGAAGTTCTCGTTAGTTTCATTAGATATCATTGGTTTTGTATAATCCATTGGATTCAAGTCGCCGTTGTAAATAAGGTAGCAGAAAAGGGAAGCCAAAAAATGCCACAGGAAAGACTTCATATGACATACTGGTTTGATGGTACTGTATGAACGTCTACGCTTTATTGTATCTAGTTTACGTCGGCAGAATACTCAATATTTAACCGGTTTTTTGAACTGCGTTTGCTCTGATTTCTCATGTGAGCAACCAAGATATGAATGTCCGTGTGGCCACCCACTAGCCGAAAATGTCCAGAGTTTCCGAGCTGGATATGTACGTATTTAGCCTAAATTCTGACTTTTACGGAAAGTCTTGCTAACCAAGTGAAGTACGAATCCAGTCCTGTATTTGTCTCGAGATATTGGCAAATCAATGTAGGTGAAGAGGCAAATGAAGGATAATTACAGTGGGACGAACACAGTGTTCACACTCCCTCAGTAACCAACTGCTATCCGGAATACTGCGCCTTCTAAATATAGTAATAAAAGTGCGTTTCTGTCGGAAGAATGGATGGTATAAATAAACTTCAGAAAGTAACTCGACCTAAAGCATATCCCATAACAAGCATGCTGGCATACACGGCAGGACAAGTTGCTCGATACTCAGCAGGCAACCAAATGGCA
>JAMAFV010000058.1:0-21066 GCA_023625935.1 Eurotiales sp. R13A2
TAATTATCTTTTTCTCTTACTCTTCCTTTCTATTTTTAGATTTTTTATTTCTATAAAAAATCATGCCATGCTGACAGTTAAAAAATCTAAAACCAGTCTAAACTAAAAAAATATTTAACTAATATTATTTTTCAGTTATAGAAAGAATTCTGTTAAAACTTAATACTAATTTACTGAGCTTAAAATCGCCTATCTAATTTAAATATTATAAAAATTACAATATATTCTTAAAATTATAAAAAAGCCTACTATAGTTTATATAAATTATTCAACTACTCTTATAATTACTAACCAGATCTCTTTAAAGATAACTTTAATTAATTATATTAATCTCTGTTTAGTATTAATATCTTAATTTATTTAATAATTTAATATTAAACTAATTCATAAGTCAGACAAATAGAATATAATTATAAATATACTATCATGTTTACTATCCTAAAATTTTAAAGAAAATACTATTAACCTAGACAATATTAACTAAAATAATCATATTAAAGTATTCTACACAACAGTCTCTACATTACTAAATAAAAATAATTTAATTATTCTAGATATAAATCCTACACCAATTTATACTGTAACTCTTATTAAATTATCCCTTATTTTTTAGAAAAAGCTTATTAATAATTATTAAATTAACTCATATTATTATAAAATTCTTAAATAAATTAAAAAAAATAATAAATGCTCTAATAATAAATAAATAATATTATTTTATAAATTTTTTAATAACAGTCTTTTCTACTTAGTTAATCAATCTAAGCTTAATCCTAAAAAATATCTTTATATATTAAATACTGCAATCTTTAACATATTAAAAATTATCTATAATTAAAAAGATTATAATAGTGTTAAGAAATTATTAGCCTGTTTAAACAATTTTATAATTTTTAGTATTTTTTAGTATAATAAAAACTATATCTACTATTATTCTAATTATTTTAAATTTAAAATCTATTATTATTAACTATATAATTTATTATAATTTATCTATTTTTTTTATTTATTTTTCTATATTATAATAATTAATTTTATTTTTTATTTATTTAAGAATTATAAAAATTATAATATATATTTTACTATAATTTATAAAGAATCTAAGTATAAAGGTCTTCTTATTAAACAGAAGATATAGAGTAACAATACTTAAACTAAAATTATAATCTTTTACTGATTAAAAGAAGATTAAGGAATTCTATATATAATTATTTTTAACTATAACTATAAATTCTTTAGCAAACTCTACTAAACTATTTTTAAACTATTTAATATTAAATTATTATTTTTATTAGTTTATTATTTTTAAACTGATAGTTAATTAGAACATATTAATCAGTCTATAAAAATTAATTTAAAATATACTATAAGTGCTTTAGATAATTTAAAAAAATAATAAAAACTACTACTCTATTTATAGTATATCTTTAATTCTATACTATTAATACTATTAAACTTATCTGTCTATAAAATTATATATAAATAAAAACTCTATAATCTTATTATTCTACTTAATATAAAAAATATTATATAAGACTTCTTATTTTACTTTAATCTTTATAAGAGCTTATATTTTACTATTATAAATATAAAACACATCTATAATTATAAATATAAATAAATTATTTTTACTAAAAATAATTAAATCTTGATATATCTAAAATATAGCTACAATATCTCTATAAATAAATAATCTTAACTTAGTTTTAAGCTTAGATAATAATATTCAGAATTATATATAGTATAATATAGGATTAAACAGCTAGCTTATAAATTTAATCTATCTAATAATTATAAATATAATAATATATTTTCTATAGCTATACTCAAACTATACTCAATATCAGACCTCTATAATTAAATAATTCTTTTATCTAACCCAATCACTGTGAATAATAATAAAATTAAATAATATAAAATTAATAGAATTATTAATAAATATTAGAAATATATAAATTATAATATCACCTTAATTACTAAATACTATATCTATTAATATAGTTATCCTCTCAAACATGATTTATAGCTCACATTTAATAAACTTCAAAATATTAAAAAAGTTATTAATAACTTTAAACAGATATAAAAAGCTTAACATATACCAGATTTTACTAAAAAAAAATATAGATAATTAAAAAAAACAAACTTTATCTTAGCTATAATATTCTATTTTAGTTTTAACTAAACTTATTAATCTATCTACATAACTATAAATATATTAATATTTTATATATATCTTTATTATTTCTAATTTCTGTTCCTAATTTTCTTTATATTTCTATCTATTTATAATCTCTACATATCAGCCACTGCAAATTTCATCTATTTTTATTAATTATATAAACAAAACCCAATTATATATCTATAATAAAAAATATTTATCTTAATAAACTTATATATTATTTCTAAAATCTATTTTATTATATATAATACTTATAACCTTTAACCTTAATAAATAAATACACATTAAATAAGCTTACATATCAGTATATTAATAAATTATAATAAACAAAAAAGCAACACATCAGAGTATTAATATAAAAAGAATAACATATATATTAGAATATTATAAAATAATAATAATAAATAATAATAAACTATAAAAAAAAAATTAAAAGATTTACTAATAAATTTATACAATATACTTTTAATAGAAGAACTTAGTAACTGTTAAAAATTAATAAAAAAAATTTAAAACTATTTAATTAGTTATAATATATAATATTTAATACTTAATAATCTATTTTAATTATTTTTATTATAATACACTCTTAAACTTTAATAATATTTTAAAACTTTAACTAGATCAGTAAATTTAAACAGTTATTATTTATTATATATATTCTCTCCTAATATTATTACTGCTAATCATTATAGAATATTTCTATCTAACTATATTATATAATATAATCTTTATTTTATTAGCTATCATTATAATACATAATTAATATTTTATTTAAAATTTTTTATTTTAATTATAATTATAAATATTTTATAGGCTTTATTCTTAAATTAAATTAAAAATATTTTAAATTATATTATATATATTTTCTTTATCTATTTAAAAAAATTTGCTATATTTTACTAAAACTTTTTTTAATACAATTATAAGATAATTCTTAGTAAATATAATCTTACTTTCTATAAAAAGATTATTATCTAAAAGTGAAACCTCTCCTTAATTATAGTTTATATCTAAAATCTTATATTTTTATTAATTTTTTTTTTATTCTTATCTCTTAATTTTTTTTTATAATATTTATCACTTCTTTATTATCTTTTTATAACCTTATTATATTATTTATTTCTGCTTATTATAACTATTATATATTTTTTTTTAATTTATATTATCCAGCTTATAATATTTTTCTATCTTTATTATAATAGCTTCTAAGCATCTAAAAAAAAATAAAAAAAATTTATTTATAATCTTTCTAAACTAAATCTCTGATATAACTATTATCATTATACTAACTAAATTAATTATCTTACTACAGCTAGCTAAAATGTCACAGATCTATAATAAATAAAAAATAATAAAAGCTTTTTGTGAGGATAAGCCACGCACCTACGGGACCTCCTCACGTGACTCAAGAACCCTCACCCAAGGAAAAGCCGTACCAAGGAACAGAGAGAAAACTCTTCATACTGAACTAAAGATATAGAAAAGAGAATAATTCTATAGAAAAATAATATCCATATCTATAGAATATAAAGAGAGAGAGAAAATCTTTTATTAAAAAATTAATAATTAATTTATATATCTCTAAGATTCCTATTTTTGGAGAGAAATCTAATATTATTATCTGTTTTCCTATATAAGTTTTACATTTTAATCACTCTTAATCCTATAGAAAGAGAAGCTTGTATAGAATTAAATAGTTTATAATATTTACTTATCCACAAGAGAGTATAATAGAATAGCTAAAAAATCTATTTCTTAATTCTTATTTTTAGGATAAATCTTTAAAAAAAGCTTATTGATAGTTATTCTAGAAAAATTATCTTGCGGCTTTTAAAAATTAAAAATAAAAATATTAAAAAGAATATCTATAACAGAACTACAAATACTTTATACTAAGCTAAACCAAAAAGCAGAAATAGAAACTTTAAAATAATATATCTTTAAAATCTGTTAACATTTTAATATAATAGTAATAAAAGTAGAACCACTAGTACAAATAGATAATAAAAAAACAAAAATAAATAAATATCTATCATATTTTAAAGTCCCAAAAGAATATATAAAAAAATTATACACTAAATATAAAGAATTCATTAAAAAAGTAAAATCATAATTTAAAAAATATTAAGAATAGTATAATACTTATTTTTAATACAAAATAAAAAAAACTATAGATAATCTAGATTAAATCTAATTTCTATAATATACTCTTTTTCAGAAAAAATATAGAGAATCAAGCCAAGTTATATAAAAAATATTTAAAAAATATTTAAAATAATTCTTTAATGATTTAGAATTAATATGTATTAATATTATATAATATTATAATAAAATAAAGCAGAAAAAGGGATAGATAATATCTGAATTTATAATCTATCTCTACATTTTAAAAAAATAAATAGACTATTAATATATTAAATAATAATATATTTAACATCTATCTATTAAAATATTATATTCAATTTAAAATAAAATAAAAAAATATGTTATTAAAGTACTAAATATTTATAAAAAAATTATTAATTTTTTACAATTAATTAAAAATAATATGCCTAAAAGATAAAAAGTAAGAATAATCTATAGAAAAAAGATTTTATTCTATAAAGAAAACTATCAGTAATCAATAAAATATTATTTTAATTATATTATTATTTTCTTTTACTTAAAATTTAATACAAAAAAATAAAATAGTAACAATAAAAAAAAATTATATAAAAAACCATAAAAACTATTTTATACTATATAATAAATTAACAAATTAAATATCCATTATTATCACTGCAATAAAAAAAAATATATAAATTATAACTGCCCATCCAGCAATAATATAAAAAATCTGTTTTAATTATTAAAAAACTAAAATTTTAGTTATAATATGTAGCTGCTGTATTAAAAATTAGCTAAAGCTGCAACACCAAGACACATTTAATAATAAAAATCAAATTAAATATATTTAACAGATTGGACTTACCACCCTAACTAAATCTAATTAATAATAAGGCCCAGAATAACTTTATCAATTAATCCTAGATAAAACAATAGAATTTTCAATCTAAGAGATTAACTCATAGAATAAAAACAGTAAACAGCTATTATGTATAGAACTATAAAAAATATATTTTAAAAATTAGATCTAAAAATTTTTATAGACTAATCCAAATCTTATAATATAAATTCAACATTATAAAAATTAATAACTATATTTTTATTTTTAGAATGCTATAGTTAAGAGAAAATAACCTCTCAGTCAATTAAAAGAAATATAATTAATTATTCTATAGAAAAAGCATATATTAATCTATTAAAATTATAATTATTTAAAAGATATAGTAAGAACTATATATAAGAGCAACAGTATACTAAATTTAATTAATTAATATTTTATAAAGAATAATATAATTAAAAATAATCCAATATATAGAAAAAAATAAAAAAAATTTAAATATAATTAACTCTAAAAGATAAATTTTTAATAGAATAAAAAAAATTCTTTTATATTTGCAGGAATACACAGATATATTTTTAGAGATAGCTGTAAAAAAACTTCTTAAATATAATCTTTATAATTATATAATTAATCTAGAGCCTGGATTAATATTATTATATAAATCTATATATAAATTTACAAAAACTAAACAAGAAGTACTAAAAAACTATATAAATAAATCTCTAACTAAAAAATAAATTAGATCTTTTAAAAGTTCTGTAGAAATATTAGTATTTTTTATATCTAAAAAAAATAGTATACTTTATCTATATATTAACTATTAAAAATTAAATATTATTATAATAAAAAATTAATATCTATTATTTTTTATTAATAAAATACTATAAAGATTCACAGATATAAAAATATTTATTAAACTAAATTTAAAGAATATCTATTACTGGATCTATATTAAAGAAAATAATAAATAAAAAATTACTTTCTATATCTGATACAGATATTTTAAATACTGTATAATATCTTTTAGTCTAGTAAATATCCTAATAATCTTCCAGATATACATCAATAAGATAATATTAAATCTACTAAACATATATATAATAATATATCTAAACAACATTATAATTTACTTTATTAAATTAAAAAAATATATTTTTTAAATATAAGAAGTTTTTAACTGTCTCTGTATATTCAATTTATACTATAAAATCAGTAAATGCATCTTTTAAATAGATATTATTAAATATCTAGGATTTATAGTAACACTCTATAGTATAAAAATAAAAAAAGATTATATATAGACTATTAAAAAATAATCTTAATCTAAAACTATTAAAGAAATATAATTATTTTTTAAATTTATTAATTTTTATTATAACTTTATATATAAGTTTTTAAAAATAAGTGTAGTTTTAAAAGAATTTATTAAAAACACTATAGAAAAAGCAAAATAGTATTCTCAATTTATAAAAAATAATAATAATTTTTAATAGAATAAAAAAGCTAAATATATTTTTTAAAAAATAAAAAAATAATTTTATAAAAAATCTTTTTTTTAATACTTTAACTTTATATTATTTTAGAAATTAAAGATAAATATCTTAGAAAGTGTTATAATTATAATACTCTTATAACTATTTAAGAATAGATAGTAGCATCTTATAGTCTACTAATCTAGAAAACTATTAAATGCAAAAATTAGATATAAGATATATAATATTAAACTCTTAATTATAATAGACACTTTTAAATAATAAAAATAATATTTAGAAGGGAGTTTATAATCTATATAAATTCTTATAGATTATAATAATTTACACTATTTCATAATAATAAAGATTCTAAGTAAGCAGTAGGCCCACTGGATTAAATATTTAATAGTATATAATTTTAAGATAGAATACCAGTCAGAAAAGATTAATCTAACTAATAATCCAAGCAGAAAACCAGACTATATAAAAAAAATCAAACTAGAGAACACAGTTCTACCAATCCTGCAAAAAAAACTATAAAAAAGTATTTTTAGTATATTAAAAATCAAAAAAAAATTTATAATCTAGCTTATATTATATAGTAAAAAACAAAAGAAGCTTAATCTAATTAATAAAGACACTTATAAGAATAGCTAAAAAAAGATCTATATAAATAAAAATATTATTGCCAGTAATATAGAAGATTTAAAACTTCTAATATCGTGATTTCTAATCTAAAAGATCATAGAAATTAAAATAGTCTACATTAATATATAGCTATTAATAACTGAATTTCTAAATTAATATTAGTAGAGAGATACTTTTACTAAATATATAAAAAAAAAATTAATAAAAACTCTATAAGTAGCTAAAAACTTATAATATATTATATTTTAAGATAGATTATTTTAATATAAAAAAAAGATCTATATACTGCCAGACAAAGTATTATAATTAAAAATTATAAAAATCAACTATAATAATCTACAAAGTAGATATTTTAATATTCTATATACTATTAAAACCATTAAAAAGAAATATTACTGGCCTATTATAAAAACAGATATTAATTACTATATTAGAATCTATAAAATATATTAAAAAATTAAGATTTATTACTACTAAAAATATAGATTGCTTATATCTTTGCTTATACCTAAAAAATCATTCAAGATAATCACTTTAGATTTTGTTATAAGTTTATCTCTATCAAAATAGACTAATACTAAAGTAGATATAATCTTAGTAATAATTAATCTACTATCTAAATATATAATATACTTTGTAATCTAGAAAATATTTATAGCTAAAAAATTAACAATATTAATCTTTAATAATTTGGTATAATAAATTATATTCTTTAAATATCTAATATTAAACTAAAATAAACTTTTTATTAGTATTTTCTAATAAACACTATATTATTATTTAAAAATAACAAAACAATTATCTATAACTATATACCCCCAAATCAACAGGCAGACTGAATAGCAAAACTAAAAACTAGAATACTTTCTATAATACTTTATTATCTACAAATAAATAAACTAATCATAATTGCTCTTCCTAACACAATATATATATAATAATAATTAATACAGTATAATAGAAAAGACATCTATAGAGATCTTAATAGAATTTAAAAAAGATCTATAAATTAATATAGATATAAAGAATCTTTTTAAAGTATTAAATAATAATACTATACAGAGAATAAAAAAGCTATATAATAATAGAGAGTGTATATAAATACTAATAGCAGCAGTTAAATAATCCTAGATTAAATATTATAATTAGAAAAGAATAGACCAAATCTTCTGTATTGACAAGTAAATAATATTTTAGAATAAGAATCTTACTATTATATATTTCTTTTAAAAGATTAATAATAGATAAATAGATTTATTTTAAGTATTAAATATATAAAGAAGGAATGTGTACTAGCTAGACTTATTTTTTTAATATAGAGAATTATATTCAGTATTCTATATCTTCTTTTTTAAATCTTTTTATACTTGCAAAAATCAAGAACTCACACCAGCAGCAGTCCTAATAAAAAATAAAAGAGAATATATAATAGAAAAAATATTAAAAGAATAAACTTATCAGTAATAATTATAGTATTTAATATAATAAAAAGACTAGCTAATAAAAAAAACTACCTAGAAGCTAAAAAAAAAACTTAAAAAAATAAAGATTATAAATAATTATCTAAAGAATAAAGAAAACAGACTAACAAAGTAAAGAAAAAGCAGATTTATAAAATATCTAATATAGAAAGAGCTACTATACTATTTTATTTCACTGTTAAAGGACTATTACTATTTATATACAGCTTAAGAACCTATAAAGAATCTATTAAAATACCAAAAAAAAAAAAAACATAATAAAATATCTAATAGTATTAATAATATAATTTATTATTACTCTAGAATAAACTGATTTCTAATAAATAAAATATAATATATTAGTAACACTATTATATAACTAAAAAAGAACAGAAACAGGATAGAAATTTACATTTTTAAAGATAAATAATAATAAACTAAATTTATAATTCTAATTTCTGTATTATAAAGTTTATTTACTATTAAAAGCATTCTAGTATATTAACTATTATATATAATAGTATAATTAATTTCTAAAAATACTTAATTTTACTTTAATATTAAGAATGCTTTTATTTTTTATATACTTTTTTTAAAATAGTACTCTCTTACTTAAATATAATATACCACTTTTTATTAAAAAAAACAATCAACTTGTCAGGATTAAAACCAGCCTTTGAGATAAATTTTAGAAGAAAGATATTTAATCTACTCTTAAAAAACACAGAATATTTAATAGAGTAAAGATTAGAATAAAAAATATAAAACTTCTTCTTTAGAATGGAAGATAACTTACTATCCTTTAAATCGTTAGTGGGTATAGTTATTTTTTAAATATATATACACTTCACATCAGAGAAAAATAAAATAGGGGTTAAATCTTTTAGCTCTATAGATATTATAGACTTGTCAGAGATATAGATTACAATATCTTATCTCATATTCAAATATATATCTTTATTTAGAGAGAAAACTAGAAACAGAAATTAATAAATATTATTATAAGTTATATATAGAAGCTTCAAAACCAACACTAAACAATAAATAGAAATCTATAAAAATATATATTAAACTAAATCTAGTATATATATAGAAGCTATCTGCCTTGCAATATTCTGACTTTAACTTATATTAGTTATAACAGTAGTCACAGAGAGTATAATTAGAATTAGTATTTTTTTTACTATTAAAGTAACAGAGAAAAAAAATATTTTGATATTTAACAATATAATGTAGGTAATATTGATACAGTAGAGCAGCTTTATAAATCTTAGTTTTATAATTATAGTTAATATAATTATTTTTAGAATTGTTTTTATAGATAGCCTTTTTACTGTTCTTTAAAAATATAATAAATTTGGTAGAGGAAAGATTATTATTATTATTAAAAAATATTATAATAATATTAGTCAGTATATATATAGAGTTAAAAATAATAATATATTGTTATCCTTAGCAGACTTGTAAGATAAATAATAATTTATCACTACTTTATCCATCAGAGAAGAAGATTAGATAAAAAAATAAAAAAAAATATTAGATACATTTATAGGATTAAAATCTATATTATAAAAATTAGCAAGAATTTTCTTTATATTATTGTATTTATATATAATAAGAAACAATCAGAAAGATTAATATACAAAAATAATCTAAAAAGTGCATTTACAATATATAAAAGTTTTGATAGGTTTTGAGGAATAATAAGGATTATATATATAAACATATAAATATAAAAAAGTAAAAAAAAAAAAATAATTATATTTATAAAGAAGAGTTATTTATATACAGATATAAAATATTATAATAATAAGAATGTTAATATAAATAAATAAACAGTAATCTATATTAGAAAATATTAATATTATTATAATATTTAAGAAATTAGGCTGCAGTCACAGATTAATATATTATATATAATACTGTCATAATGAGTTTTAGGATAAATCTATTAATAGAAGAAAAGATAATATAAAAATAAGTTATATATTTACAGGATCTTTTTATATAACTTAAAAATCCTTATTTAAGAAAAAGCTATATTAAGAAATAGAGAAAAAACTCTTTATACTGAACTAAAGATATGAAAAAGAGAATAATCTTATAAAAAAATAATATTTATATTTATGAGATATAAAAAGAGAAGGAAAACCTTTTATTAGAAGACTAGTGATTAGTTTGCATATCTCTGAGATCCCTACCTTTGGAGAGGAACCTGATACTGTTACCTGCTTTCCTATATAAGCCTCACACTTTTCTATTTTAACTATATTTTAGAAGTCTAAATCATTTAAAGCTGTTATATATAATAAGTTCTATTTTTATATAAAAACTAGTTCCAAGCCACAGAACAGCAATATTAAAGAAAATAATAAATAGACTAAATACTATATTAATTAATATCTTAGTAAAAGAATTTAAGCTATATATTATTATACTAAAATACAATATAAGCAACTTAACATTAAACTATCAATTAAAAAATAAATTAAAATCTTTACAACAATCTATTATATATAGAAACTGGTAGTTTATCTATACTCTTTCTATCTTAATAAAAGATTAAAAAATATATATTATAATACAATACTTAATATTTAATATAACCAGACATTTATTAATAAAGATTCTAATAATATTTAATATAACTCTAGTTTTAATATTTATTTTATTAAATATTAATATTTTTTTTTATATAAATTATTTATAACTAGTAACTTTAAAAACAACATTAAATAATTTTATAATAAATATTAATAGTATTAATCTTTATTTAATATTAATAATCTCTACCCTTTATTATTATAATATTAGTCTTGATTATTTTTATAATACTTTTCTTTATCTCTGCATATTTTTTTTAATCTATATAAGTATATTACAGACTTTATAATATTACTAGTTATCCAAAATTAGAAAATATTTATATTATATTATAATACTAGCTACCTTACATAATCTCATACTATCTTATTTATAAACAGTCTTGTTTTATTTTTATATAGTATATACTACACTTTATACAATTTTTTTCTAATATTTATTTTTTCTGACTATACTACTCTATTATAAATAATTTTTATAATATTTAAATATAATAGTTTATAATATATTAACTATCTTATATAGGGTGGGCATTGGGATTTTTTTTGGGATTTCAGTGGGTTTTGGCTGGTCACAGTGGGATTCCTATATGGGAAGTGGGAGCCCCACAGGGATTTTAGTGAGCTTAGACTTGTCACACTGGGAATCCCACATGGGAATTGGGAGCCCCACTGGGATTTTATAGATATAACAAAGTCCCATATCCCATATGAGAAATCCCATATGGGATTTTTTATCCCACATGGGATTTATTAAAAGTCCCATATCCTATATGGGAAATCCCACCTGGGAATAATAATCCCACATGGGATTGTTAAAAGTCCCATATCCCATATGAGAAATCTCATATGGGAATAAATATTCCCATAGTAGTAACATTATATGGTAATATAAAATACACAGAGCTTTGAAATATTACATGTTTTTTGGATATGTTTTAGATGTGTAAAAATACATGATAATATTATTTTTGAAGAGATCGTTTCCCATGCCTTCTTGAATTTGATGAAACTATTTCTTCATCAATAAAACAATCTTTAAATGTCGCTGTGAGTTCTGTTGCCAATCTTAATTCTTCTGATAAGATTAATTGATCTTGTATTCTTTTCTCTTGTATCTCTTGCATTAAGCGATAATCCTTATGAGTGTTCAAATCACCAATATTAAGAAGAGCCGTATCACGAAATTTCTTTTTTATATATTTAAGTAGCATTATCTGCGAGATCGTTTCTGCAGCTAAATGACTTCAAGAATAATGATAGATATCATGCGCAATACTAAAGGCTCGCTCAATACTTATACTGGTTAATTCTGCACCCAAAAGGTCTTTGGCTATTTGGGCTACTGTTGGATATATTTTTTTAATCTGTTTCTATTATGCTAGTGGGTCTTTTCTCAGATTGTTTAAGATATTTGAGTTTGGATCATGGATGAAGCGTTCATATTCCAAGATGGTTTTTTACCAATTTATTCGTCGCGGTATTGCCAGTATTATAAACATCAATAATAAGTCCTAAAAAAGGTATTAAATTAGTTATATAGATATGGAATGTTACTATAAAATATTACCATCAAACAACATACCTCAATAACTAAATTGTCTTGACCACTAGATGTTAAGCATTCATTTTCTATAGAGGAATAATAGGCATTATAAAAGTCAATAATATTATTTTTATACTCTTTCTTTTCTGATACAGACCAATGATCAGATGAATAAGCCTAGAAACATAATGCAGGATTCAAAGTAGCAGTAGCTGCATATATCAGTCCTTTCTCATTGTATGTTTACAAATAATATTTTGAGAGTTTTTCTTTCTCTGCACTGAGCGCATTGAGTAAGAATTCTTCAGTATTATTCTGTGCATCAGAGATATGTTCTTCCAGATAAGTAAAAAAAAAATTATAAATCTACTAAACAAGATGAATTGTTACCAATTTTGATACTGATAGTAATTAGGTCACTTTGTAAAATAAAAAAAGAATAACAATAAAATATTCAATCTATAACCATTTATTATCGGTTAATAGATATTGTTCAAAATTGTTATTATTACACCATAAGGTTAATTCTGATCATAAAAGTCTTGCTCGAAGTGCCATTAAAAATATTAAATTCTAATGAGTTGTCACATCAAGTATTATCTTTAATAGGATTGTGCGATCACATTGTAATTCTTTAAATTGATTCTCATGTGCAGAGCTGCCCCAGATCTTTTTGCTAAGTCATCAAATCTAAAACATAAAAATAATCAGCATTATATTACTTAGTAATGTTACTTTCTCATACCTTTGCAAGTGCCATATCATATTTGGTTAAGTCAGCAAAAGATATTATTTCATCATTTTCATTCTCATTATCCTCCTCATATGTACTATCCAGTTTTAATTGCTAAATAATATCAGTTATAACTAACTGAATAACATGTGCAAGACATAATAATCAATTTTGTTCTGCATTCCAATTAACACTGTCTTCTTTTAGATGATCCTCCAATATACCGGTTAATTATTATCCATTATTACTTGCATTATCAGCAGTTAAAGCAAGTAATCGATCATGTATTTTAAACTTTTTCAAAATATTATAAACAAGCAAGGCCATAAACTTGCCAGTATAAGAATCAGGAATATACTTAAATCCAAATAATACTTCATGATGTTCCCATATTTCATTAATATAGGACCCAATAATTCCAAGAAATGAAAGATTATTGAGATTTGTCTATATATTGAGTACCAGTAAGACTTTTATTAAAAAACCAAAATCTTTAAATAATTCTCTCTCAATATTATAAGAGTATTATTGAACTAACTCCTGTATTTTTTTCTGATGAGGTATTTAAATTAAGGGATTTAACATATTTAATAAGATTTGAAATTCAGTGTTTTCAACAGCACAGAAAAAAAGATTTAACAAGATGATTGTTTTTGTGAGCTAATGGAGAAAATTTTTAGCAGAATTTAATGGGACTATTCGGCAGGAACCAGCAGTAATATGCAATAAGCTTTAACAACTTTTCTTTGTTATCTAGAGTAAATAATGTTACCAGGAATTGTTACCTCACACTGATCAGTGATACATATATTTACTTACATGGGAGATGTCTGAATCAGGCTGACTATCAGTCATTGAATCTGATCGAGATCTTTTGCATTTAAGAGATTGTAAATGCTTTGTCATGCCACTGGGATCATATTTATAATATGTTAGATGTTTTAGAAGTGTGTAATCATGAAGACACTACATAAGAGGTAGACCAGTTGCAAGAGCAGTAATCTGCCTATAATTATTCCATATCTCAGCTCGTCTTTTGCTTGCCCATTGCGGATATTGATAATTTGAGTAATATCGATCCTTAATTTCTTGACCAGTAGTTGTTTGATTCCACTATTCAAAGAAATTATTTTTATATTCATCTTTATATTCCACATATTGATTGCTATGAATTAAATGAATAGATAAGTTTTTGAGTAAAGGATTAGACAATAATAATAGTCCATTTGTGAATAAACTTAATAATAGAGGCGATAAAGGAACTGATTCAGTAAAAAGATTATCTCCAATATTTAAAGATGGATGAAATAAATCAATATTCATATTTAAAATAATAGGATCTTGAGATTCAGAATCCATGATTGATAGATAATTATATATAAGATATAGATAACAATAGATTATAACATTAACAAAGGAATTCACTAGAATAATAATGTTATTATATTAGAATAAGACTAAGACACTAAGTCTGAGAGATAGTACAGTATAAAACTTCTAGCTAAGATTAGTAGATTACTATAAAATAATAAGATTAAGATAGTTTTATTCTTAAAAAGTCAACTATATAGTAATTTTTTATACTATTAAACTTACTTAATATTATTATTATATAGTTGTAAGAATAATGACCCATAGTACCCACTATATATCAACAGCAAGCCGTCTTTCTCATAAATATAGAAGAATTTATTTTTACACCACTGAAACTTTTTATATATTCTAATAATATAGCATGAAATCTCTAATCTTTTATACTATAGAAATATGCTATACTAATATTATTTTTATTATTCTCACTTTTAAAGCTATAACCACCGAATTGATCTTCTGATTTTGCTGAAGAATTAAGATATAGATTCTATAAAAGTAGATACATCTGTATACTACTTAATTATATAAAAATGTTACTTATAAATGTTATTTAAGTTCTTTTCTTTCTTAGTAATATTCTTGAATACCTGTTTAGTAGAGCTATAATAAATTCATAATTCCTACTCAAGTATAAAATATAAAAACTAGAAATCTAGAATGCTATCTAGATTTTCCGTTCTGAGAATTCTTCAGCCTACACTAGGTGAGTCTTAAAAATATATTACTGTCTTCTTGCGAAAAGAACTTTAATATAATTAATAATAAATATTTATTTAATATTACTATAATAATTAATATTTCAGCTATAAGTTTCAGAAAATCTCTTATATATTTAAACTTTTATTATAAAATAGTACTTATCTTTTCATTTAATTTTAATATATATAGAAGTGTTATCTATAAATGTTACAAACTAATTTAGACTAGTATACTAAATAGGACTACAATATATTAATTACATAGCCATACTATAATTTGTACTCTAAAGAATCAAGAATATATAAATATAATTCTGTATAGATTTTGAACAATCTTATATAGTCCAGTTAGTAATTAATAATAGTTCGATTCTGTTACTGATCATAATATGCCAGTAGTATTTGTAGCCTTACAAGTATTTATTGGCATGTTAATCAGGCCAGCTTAATAGGCTAATAACCAGGACTTTTTTTTGGTTATTAATTTTAAATTTTTAATATATATAGAAGTGTTACCTATAAGTGTTACAAACTAATTTAGACTAATATACCAAGTAGGGCTATAATTATTAATCTAGAATTCTAGATAGAGTCACAGAATTTATAGTTTAAACTATTTATATTTTTTAGGACTAGATGAATCTGAATATAATTGGTGCTGTATGAAAAGAGGTTTGAACTGAATCCTAAGTTTTGTTGTGGTATACTAAGCCACTAATTTAGACAGCATCCGTTAGGCAGGGTTGATAGTCACATGTTTATAGAACTTGAAGCTATTCAGACGTCCTTTCTATATTTATGCCCTACAAGTATGTAAGAATATGAAGAATGTTAAGTAACATTATTTGGTAACAGTAACAGGACTCAGAGATATATTTATATCTTGTGGTTTAATTTGTATAAATATTTAGTCTATTCACTATATAGACAATATTAACCACGTAGTATTTACTCGATATCAGAATCCACGCAGATATATATATATATCTACATTTATAGACTGATTGTTATTGAGAATCTACAATACTTTAATATAATCTGAACCGTAGTAATACTTATAAAAGTTATATCAAATTGAGACGATAAACTTTTTAGTATGAATAAATAATCTATAACTTCATATCCTTTCTGTCATTTAAGATAGCATCTTATAACGTCCAAATAGTCCAATATATTGTCTATATTCATTATATTGTTCATGTTTACTTGAATTTTAATGTTGATATTAACTTAAGAAGTATTATTATAGATTTTATTGAACTAAACTATTTATAGTATTATATAAGTATAAAGTTAGAAATCTATTTATTCATTAATTTAATATTAATACCATTTAGTGGAACTATTAGGTAACCATTTCAGGTAACAATCTAGTTCTAAGTTCTTATTTTCTGTCTCATCTATCAGATTAACATCTAGCCTCCTGGCCCTCCCTACTCCTTATTTTTTTAATTCTTTTTATTAATATTCATCTCCTCTTTAATGTTTTCATTATTAATATTGATCTTCTTATTATCAGTATCTATATCCTCACTGTCCTCCTGCTCATCATCTTTAACTATGAAATCTCCACTTTCATCAGAATCATCATCATTTTCTTCATCCTCATTTTTATTATCTTCATCATTTTCATTATCTTCACTGTCATCAACTAATGTTGATCCATCAGAGAGCGAGTATTCTTTATTATTCTTTATTCAATTTAATCAATAAAATACACTTCAAGAATGATAATGTTACCAAAACATGTTACTATATCTTCACCATGGAATAAAGGTTCAATCTTCTGGCGCTGTTAAATAAAGGACTTAATCTTAGCTTGAGTATCTTCAGCAGAACAGCCTAATGCCCAAAGACTTTTATTTGCAGTTGACAAAGCTTATTCCTCTATTCTAATAATCAAGCGGTGTAATTGGTATCCAAATATATTCTGTACAATAAATAATTCATAATCCTATATATATATATTAGTTGAAAAGTATTTAATATTACCATTTGTTGTTACCTTGCTGTTACTAATTTCAGGCTGTATTTCTGACAGAAGTTTCTGAGCTTGAAGATCATGGATAATTTTCTTAGCATCTTTTATAGCTTTCTGTTTATCCCAATACTCACGCGACTTGCCCTCTCGAAAGTGTTTTTCCATAAGATGTTTCACAGCCTGTTTCTCAAGAGCTTGATGAGTCACTTCATCTGCAGTTTATCTAATTTAAAATCAATAAATCTTCTTAAGCATGTTACCTAAAAATATTACCATTCAAGAGTGCCTTGGATTTTCTTTCTTTCAATATATATTACTTTTCAATCAACATCATTTTTTCTTTAGTGTATCAAATTATCATCGGTTAGCTGCTGTTATTTAGCTGTGGCGTGTTGAACATTTAGATTGTTTGATGGTGTTTTTGGAGGCATTTTGATTGCAACTATAATGGTAATACTTTATGGTAACAAAAATGTGTGCTTTTCACGTTTTTGTTACTATATTGTAGAATGGATTTGAAAATGAGGAATAAAAGCATTAAAAAGTGACTAAAAAAATGGAATTTTGAAAATACTATTAATTATCAAGCAACAAAGAAGGTAAAACTTTTTCAGTTTCTTTTATAATTCTTTTTTTTATTGACACCACTTTCCTAATTCGGAAAATTTTCAAATTATTGAATTGGAATTTCTGGATACATTTACTGGCTTTATTTTAAAAATCTTTTTATCTGCTGTTCTTTTAAAAGCAGTTCCCGCGTTACAAATCTTTCTTCACTGAAATTAAAGGTATATTATTCCCTAGTAACACTTGTTAGTAATATTATAGTGTTGCTAATATGATAATAAGCACATTCTTTGTCCACTATAATATAGTATTAAAAAGAAAAGAACAATCCGACCAGGCCAAAAAACGTGCAGAGATCTGTAGAGATTGTGTGCTAAGTGAGTTTTCTATGCAATTCTCTAGTAACATTATTAAGTAACGTTCTAATGTCTGAATTATAGTTTATGTGTCAGACTATTAATGAAAGTACAAAGAAGTCCTTGCCAAATGGAAAGTCGAAGCACAGGAATGGGCTTTATAAGAATATGGTTGCACTTGGCGTGGTTACAAGGATATCAAAGCAAAACCTACAATAAGATGATTAACAAGATATGACTGACAAATAGATGAGTTTCTATGGTTCTTTTGATGATAATAAGATTAAATAACATTTTATAGCACCACTTTGTGAAATTCAGTACTATTAGTCTCAACTTAGTTTTATCATTCCTAAATCAACCTTTACCAAGCAGGTTCAATATATCTTTTCAGAACTTGGATATAGTGATTATTAAATTCAGGCATCTGCGTTGAACACTCTGCAAGATATATCTAAGTATATTATTGTGATATATTTCAAAGATAACATTCCTTAGTAATATTTATCAGTAAAGTTTACTAATTTATAACACAGCTATAAATCTTACTATCATGCATTGTGGTTAAGTCACAATCCAGCTGAAAGATATGTATTTTGTTAAAGAATTTCTAGAAATTGGCAAGGAGTTTTATGATATAGATTTTAAATATATTACACCATAAGAGCCACAACTAGGTCATGGCAAAGGAAAATACCAACTCAAGAATAGAAGATATGAGCTTGTATTTTATATACTATCTGACAGCGGCAGCTTTTAAATCTTATTTAGCATTTTAAAATGTTACAAGGAAATATTATTATTGAGTGGTTAGTTTGAAGGGAAGAGTTTTGGCAAGAAGAGCCTAAATTGATGAAGAATTTTCAAGGTGATAATGCTTTTATTTTGGGGAGACTATGGATGGAATAGATTAAAAGGCTTGGTTAGGGGAGTTTGAAGGTGGAATTAGTTTAGTGTAGTCTTTTATGATACCCTAAAAATCAAAATCGATTTATGTTCTCTAAAATACGCTTATTATGTAGATTATTAGTCTAGAATATGATACTGGTAACAGTTATTGGTAATATATATTGTTATTATTGTAATTTTAAACTATATATAAACATGAGAATTCACATTCCCATATAGGATTTCCTATATGTGAAATAAGATTTTCTTATTTTAATATAGAAAATCCTACATACAATTAAAACTTCCTATATGGGAAAGATAAATGTGAAATTCCCATATGGGAATTCTTATATTGAAACGGGATTTTCCCAATTATTATATGGGAATTCTTATATGGGAATATAAATTTCTATATGATAGTTGGGATTTCTTAATTGGGAAAGAGGGATTTCTATCTTAGGAAATGGGAATTGGGAATTCCCACTAATATTAAAGGAAGGTTACTTTTCCCATCCCATATGAGTAAAAGGGAAAAAGTCCCATCCCAGTTCCCGTTTCAGTGCCCACCCTACTATAAATTAAACATAAATAGAGAACAAATTCCCATCTATAGATTCATAATAATAAGCAATTCAAGGATTATTTCAACACCATTTTCTATTACTTCTAATTATCTTTTCTCTTACTCTTCCTTTCTATTTTTAGATTTTTTATTTCTATAAAAAATCATGCCATGCTGACAATATTATTTATCTTTTTTTATTATAATTATTATATATTTCTTTTCTATCTATATTATTTATTTTATAATATTCTTCTATCTTTATTATAATAATTTTTAAATATCTAAAGAAAAATAAAAAAAAGTTTATCTATAATCTTTTTAAATTAAATCTCTAGTACAACTATTATTATTATATTAACTAAATTAATTATTTTACTATAACTAATCAAAATATTACAGATTTATAGTAAATAAAAAATAATAAAAACCTCCCTATTTTAATTATATTTTAAAAGCCTGAATTACTTAAAACTATTATATATAATAAATTTTATTTTTACATAAAAACTAATTCTAAATTACAGAATAGCAATATTAAAAAAAACAATGAATAAACTAAATATTATATTAATTAATATCTTAATAAGAGAATTTAAACTATATACTATTATATTAAAATATAATATAAATAACTTAACATCAAACCACCAGTTAAAAAATAAATTAAAGTCTTTACAATAATCTATTATATACAGAAATTAATAACCTATTCATACTCTCTCTATCTTAATAAAAGACTAAAAAATATATATCATAATATAATATTTAATATCTAATATAATTAAATATTTATTAATAAAGATTCTAATAATATCTAATATAATTCTGATTTTAATATTTATTTTATTAAATATTAATACTCTTTTTTACATAAACTATCTATAACTAGTAACTTTAAAAACAACATTAAATAACTTTATAATAAGTATTAATATTACTAACCTTTACCTCATACCAGTAGTCTGTCAGGCGGAAAGCGTGAAGGACGTGAAAGCTGCGGAATTGAGCCTATTCCGTACGATTAGGGCTTGGAAAACGTG
>JAMAFV010000059.1:0-20492 GCA_023625935.1 Eurotiales sp. R13A2
AAAACATCTCTTTCTTCACGAATCTTCTTTTTGAAATCATACACTCAATCTGGGCTGTACAGCCTCAAGAATTGGATTAATTATAATTAAAACTAAGTGCTATTGATCAAGCCTACTCTTAGTAGATAAGACCATAATGATGGTATAGAGTGGTAAAGATACTAATCTAACACTTCCCACAACAGAAAAATCTACTTTAGTCTCAGCTATAGCTGTAGTAGGATTAATATGTTAGCAAGAACTAAAACAGTTTAAATAGACTATTAATATATATAATTTAGCTGCTGTAGCTTATTAGATTATAAATTATATTAATAAGTATCTAAATAGAATCCTAGATAATTAGTATATTTAGAATTTTATAAAATATATATATAAAATAATTAAAGTTTTTCTAACTATCAGTAAAAATAATAAAAATATTATAAGAAAGTTAATTAGATTTTAAAGACTTTTAAAATAAATTTAATATAATACTGCTACTATCTATAAAAAATTAATAAATAAAAAAACTAATAATATAATCTCTACTAATTCTATATTAATCTAATATAACTTTTAAATCTAGGAATAGTAGTAAGTTTTATAAAATATATTAGTATTTAAATTCTAAAAAGCTAATTCTACTACTCTAAATATTATTCAGATTAAACTAAATATAGATTATAAAATAATAATTAAGATTACAATAAAACTATTTATACTAAATTTTATAAGCTTAAGACTAAAAATATTATTTAAAAAGTTAAATAAATCTAGACTGTAATTATATAATTAAACTTTAATTTTATAATTATAGTTTATATTTTTATTATTATATATTAACTTCTCTCTAAAGATATTAATCTGTAAGCTTTCTTAGTGACAGTAGCTAAAATATTCTGTATATATAGAGTGTAATAAATAAAAATATTTAATAATAGTACCTGGATCCGCATTTTTATTTAAAATATGATCATTAATACAATATTAAGCTAATTTATAAAGCTAGATAACTCTAAAGTAATAAAAAATATTAAATAAAAACTAGTAGCCAAGAATCAGTATATCTAGAATAATAAAAAAAAAGAAAATTTTAAAATTATTTATTTAAACTAACTAATTAAGTTTTAAAGATATAAAAGTTTACTGATAATTAAATTTATTAATTCTTTTATTATTAATTAAATTATTATTAGAAAAATAATTTAATAGATAAAAATTTATATTAATAAACTCTATTATTAAAAGAATAAATATAAATAGTGTTAAAAGTGTTAAAAATATAAGTATATTTTTATTTAATATTTAAATAAAATATTTATCTATAAAATTTATATTTAGAATTATTTAATCTGAGAATACTTTAAGTTATATAATAAAAAAGTGATTATTAAATATACTAATTATAATAGTTTTTATAAGATAATTAATACTATATATGAGTATTAATAAAAAAAGTTTATATAAATTAAAATTATAATTATAAATTAAAAGCTTTATTACTAGATTTTAAACTATTTTAAGTATTAAGAACCAGCTAGTATTAAAAGCTTTAGTAGCTTTAAACTATTATAAAGATTAATTATAGTTATAATAGTGCTATAAAGGATAGTAATTATTTTAATAAACTTTATAGTATTTAGTAATCTAGCTAAGATTTTTAAGCGTTAAAAAAGATTATCTAAATTTATATTATTTACTAATAAAGAATTAGTTCTGTTTAAAAGTAAATTAATAGAGAATATAATATCTATTAATTAAAGTATTTTTATTAAATTTTAGGCTGTATTTTAATATAATTAACTAAATAATCTAAAATATTTATTCTAGATTCAATATATTTAATTAATTTTATTAGCAAGTAAGACTAAATATTAATAATTTAATAATATAAATAATATTTAATAGAAGATATATTTATTTTTTATTCTAGAAAATAGAGAGTTTAAGTTACTACTATTACTATTAATTTTAATAATTATGAATAAGAATAATATAGTTTTTTATAGTAAGATTAATTTTTAGAAAATTAATATAAATATCTAGTTCTTAAAGATTAGCTATTTATTAGTTTAATTTACTAAAAATAAATTTAAAATTATTTTTTTTTTAATTAGAGAGCTATTATTATCTTTAAGAAATTTTAAGCTTAATAATTTTTTATATATAATAGCTATCAATATAAGTAGAATAGAATCTTCTAAAAATAAGTTTTATATTTAATATAAAATTTTTATATTCTTTAATATAATATATATAAAATAAAAAATATAATTATAATTTTATTTTTATAAAACTTTAAAATATTTTAGATTATAGTTATTATAGTTTAGAAGCTATAGAGAAATAAGTATAATAAAATTATATATTAACTGGTAATTATTATGTATTAGCTGTTATATTTTAAATTAAATAAATATTATAATAATTAGTTTTTAAGAATAGTTTTATTTATTATTAAAATTATAGATTTAGTTAGCTAGTTTTATACTATTATATCTAAAAATTATTAAATTTTTTATATTTGTTATTATTAAAAAGAGAATTTTTATAATTTTTATCTATATAATATCTATAATGAGCTCTAAAATAGAATAATATAACTAATCTAATATTAGCTATAGTAGTTAAATATTATTAAAACTATAGAGTATATTCTGATTAATAATTTTAATATTTATTACCTAGCCTGGAATGGTTTTAGTATTAAAATTAACATTGAAATTAAGCTATTATTTAAAATTATAAATTACTATAATATTAAATTAATTATTAAAAAAAATATTATAATCTAAAAATATAATTAATAATAATTTATTATTAATTTTATTTTAATTTTAGTTAATTTAATTAACTGATTAGTATTTTATAAGTGTGCTGATGATATATAATATAATTCTGACTATTATTTAATCTGATTAATATATAATATTTATATAGTATTAAAATAGATTCTGTAGTATTATAATTAAATTATTACTAATAAAAAAATTTTTATAGAATTTTTTAATAAGTATCTAGTTATTTTTAATCTTATTAAAGTTTTAAAAATTATAATAAAACTTACTATAGTAATTTTTTTAGATATAATTAGATATATTATTAAAATTTCTATTTTATAGATTAAATCTAGTGTCTGGGTTAACTCTGATTTTAATAATATTTATAAAGAAATAATTAAATTAATTTAATATTTTTAGTAAGAGTATTTCTAAATTTATAATTTATAAATATAAAAAGTTTACTACTGAACACAGAATTAGAAGAAGTGATTAATCTAAAAAATTTTTTATATTAATTACTACTATTAAGTCTAGCTGGTTATTGAATAAGATCTTAGAGATATATAATATTTTATTAAATAGACTTGCTTATATATTGATGCTTATAAATCTAGAATTATTTTTATATTCTATAGGTCTAACAGCTTTATAGCAAAAATAGTAAAAAAGAAGATAAAATTATTTTAATAAATCTTCTTTTTTCTAGTTCTAACTATAGATATATTTAATATTATTAATTATATTTATTTTAAGTCAATTAATTTTTTACTGATTAAAAAATATAAAATTAAGATTACTATTAAAGCTTTTAACTTTATAGAAGTTTTAAAAAAAAATATAGTAGTAGTAGTAGTAGTAGTAGTATTCATACGCGCGTCTAAGCCTGGGGTGGCCGGCGGAGCTATCTAATTGGGCAGCAGGCCCCCTGCCAATAGGGAAGAATCGAACGCGCGCGGGTAGCCGGCGGGAGCCGCCTCGGGCCGCACAGGGGCGGTTAGGCCCGTCACATGCCCAGCCTTAGCAGCAGTTCCCGGCGCGAAGACCCTGCACAGCATCCAACGCGTACACCAAAACAATAATAATAAACAGAACGCCCAGCACTAACAAAAGAAATATACATATGTATCTGGTAAGGTCAGAGAGAGATATAGAATGCTAGACCAGCTAACTAAACAACTATATATGCATTAACAATAGGGAATAAATACAATGAACGTGTGCGCTGGGAAGGGAGAGGAAAGGGGTATAAAACAGGATAGTCTAGGATTCGATTTGGTGGGTAAGATTGGGAGCAAGCAAGCCCGAGGGCAAGCCTACACAAATTAACAATATAAAGAATGTTCGCACTTATTGTAAGTGCTGATCTGGGGGGGTAAGCACTCTAAGAAATTATATAAATAGTTTTATTTGGAGTATAAATCCTATACTCTTTTATATTTAGAAAAGTTTATTAAGAAGTTTTTATGGGTTTATCTCTCAGGTTTTTTTCTAGAGGATGTTTGCACATAGCTGTATATAAAGAGAGTATTAAGTAAGTATATATCTAGTATTCTGATAGTTAAGACTATATAAGTATTAGACAGAGTTTATTATATCAATTTCTGTTAGAAAGCTGTGTAGAGCTGATTTATTTATTTGAAGCTATATTAATATTGAACTCTAAATCTAGATTAAATTCTAATACAGTTTAAAAATTTATTTATTTAAAATATTAAATATTTTCTATATATACAAACTATACTTTATATATATCTAATCTTTTTTCTATTAATCATTATAAACTGTCTAGAGCTACTATCAGTATACTGTATAAAAAATAATATTCTAATTAAAAAATAAAGAATTATATATTATTTATACAGTCTATAAAATTATCTAGCTGGATATATTAATCTGAACACTCTATATCTTTAGTTTGGTAGTGCAATATATAATATCAACAGTAGCTATCTTAACTAATTAGTCTGCTTTCTCATTGCTGGGCACACCCTCATAGCCAGAAACCTACTAGATTTGGAGCTGCTAGCCGGCCTTATAAAGATAATTAATCTAGCTAACAATCTAATAAAGAATATACTAGCTTAAAAAGTGTCTTAACTTATCCAGGACTGAGATAATAATTTAATTATCAATATAAATAATAATTTTATAAAAACTAGTATATATATACTGCTTATCTAAAATAATTAATATTTTATTAATGTTTTCTAACTTAATTATATAAATTGTATATGTTGCTGTTAAGTCTATAAATTTTTATTAAAATCTTAATATAGATAAATACACAGCAGCCTTAACTCTATTATTATAGTTATTACTATTAATATAATATTAAACTGTTTTAGTACTGTGAGCTGTTATAGTGACTTTCTAATTATTAGAAATCTATGTTTCTGGTAGCTTTTATCACAATAATACTATAAAAGATAGAATAGTTTTTAGGCGTTTATAGATATTTATACTAAATATAGATTTTATTATAGTTTTCAGTCTTTATAATAGAGATATGTAGGGATTATTTTAGTAAATATTATTATTATATAGCTAATATAATATATGTTTTAATAATAAGATTATAATTTAAAGATATGATTTCTCTGTAAATTATATAAATATTAGCTTTAGAAATAGTATATACAGACATATTTTTAGAGCTTGCTATATAGTGTATTAAAATATATTAGTAATATATTATAAAATTTAATATTAGATAAAGCAGATTATAGCCTTTATAGTATATTAAACATCCTTGAAGCTATGACTATTCTAGATATACTATATTAAGTATATATAAATGATTTTTAGAAGTAAAACTACTATATATATTTATTATAGATAGATTAGAGATATTTTTTATATAAAACTTATAATTAAGACTAATCTTACAATTAATCTAGCTACAGACTTTTGTATACTATATATCTAGGTTATATTTATAAGATTAATATTAAACTAAACGCTCAGATATTTAATACTGGCTGTGAACTTAATTTTAATATTCTAAATCATCAGTAATTTATTTAACTGTCTCTGTGATTTAGACATGCTTAGATGTTTCTGCTAAAAATAAACTAGTTAATATTTAGCCAGTGCAAATCAAAAGATATGTGTTTATTTTTAGTATTTTACTATCTAGTGTGTGTAGACAAGTGTATAGTAATTAATTATAGTTAAGGCCCTATAGATTATTATAAAAATATTATTAATATAATTAATTATAAATATCTTTGGGTATTTATTTTAGATCTTATTAATAAGATCTGTATTAAAAAATAGAAATAAAGTTAAAGATAGTAGTAAGCTTTAAAAAATCTTTATATCTATCAGAAATTTTTCTATATTGCTTTTAAACAGCATTATTGATATGCAGTGTTTAGTAAGAAAGCTTTTAATCTATTTTATTAATAGCTCTGGGACCTTCTGTTTATGTAAATTATATAATAAATAAGTATAGTTAATATTATTAAAGGTTTTAGAGATATCCAGTATGAGTTTATTAGCTATATGGTGTTTATTATAAAAGATTATATTAATTTGCTCTAATAATATATATAGTATATATTTATAGAAACAGCCTTTATAGCTGCTTATATGATTTTAGGATAATAGCTGGTACTGCTTTATTAGATAGTCTAGCTAAGTAGCTAGGATTGTCTCTAGAGCTTTATCTAATATATTTAGCAGTGCTATTGGGTGGTAGATTTTAGGATTAGTATAATTAGGCTTCCCTGGCTTCTAGATAATCACTGTGTTGGAATGTCAGAAATAGGCTGGATAGTACAATAGTAATAGGTTTCAGTTAAATAAATTTAGTAGATAGTTTTTAAGGAATAAAAGTAGTTTTTATTAAACTAGTATAGATATTCTGTCTGGTCTTGAGGCTTTGTTTCTATTGATATAAATAATTATATTCTATAGCTTTTATAATATAATTAGTAGTATATTTAGTGGTGTAGAGTATCAGTAAGTCTTGATATTTTAAAGATTTATTTTTAGAGATTTTAGATATAAGATCTGCTAGAATAGAGTAGCTTTATTAGTTAAAATTTTATAATTATGTTCTTTATAGTATAGAATTAAAGTGAAGATGGTCTGTGAACTGTTATAGCTATAGATCTATTGGGCAATCTTTTAGAATCCTTTTAATAACTCTATAATTTTAGTAATCTAGATATAGTAGAGTTTATATATTAAATAGTTCATTTAGTATTTAAGCTTTTTTTTAGCTTTTATATAGATTTTTTATATGTTTTTAATATTTATATAGTGTATATGCCGGCAGCAATAATTTATTTTGTATTTAAATACTACTATTTTTAAGATATAGTCTAGATGAGAGTAGCTGATAATTTATTTAATAAAGATAGTTTTTATAGTAGTAGTATAAATTGTTCTAATTAGGGATTTTATTGTTACATTAATAATGGTTTAATCTAGAAGTAGCTATAGAAACTAGCTCTGTTTCTGTAGTTATTTTATAAATAGCTCTCAGTCTATAATCTATTACTGTTAGTGGTTAATCTTTAGAGCTTTAAAGACAGTAAGACTAAATTTTATATATATTAATATATAGTTTATGCTATATTATTACTTATAGTGTGTATAATAATGAATTAACTATTTTGTTAAACTGTACAAAATCTATACCAGATTAATAGTGCTTTTAATATACTGGGATTTATATATTATTATATTTAAAAGCATAAGCTGTATAAAACTGTGTTTATTTATAAAATTTATTAAAATAATAGTTTTATTATTGGTGATAGGATATTCTAGGTCTATTTACAGCAGGTGGTGGAAATTAAAGTCTTTTAGTATTATATAACTGCCCGGCCTGACTAAGGCTTCTTGGAGATAAAATAGTATAGAATTATTACTACTTTAAGAATTAAGATTATAGATATTGTAAATATGAACTACTTTTATAGTTAGATAGAAAGTTAGTATACTAATATTACAGCTATAGTGCTAGATCTACCAGCAGACAGAGTTAAATGATTTATTTATATATAGATAGATACAGAGGCAGTCTAAATGATAAAAAGCCTATAATATAGATTAGAGAAAAATATAGAATCAGCTTTAAAATACTTAAAAATAAATTAATAAAAGATTAATTAATAGATTAATATAAGATTTCTAGATAATTAAAATATTATACATTAGTATCTTTTTTTTATCAAATAAATAAAGCTGAATCTTATTATATAATTTCTAATAATTAGTTTATAAAATCTTTAAATATTAAATATCTTTTATTAGGAAGAAAGAATCTATTTATTATTTTTTAAGGATTAGATTATTATAATATTTATGGGTTTAACAGCCTAGCTAGTATCAGTTTTTATGCTAAGCTTATCTTTAGAGTTATTATTTATTATTAGATGTGTGCTTTGCTTGCAGCATATATAGGGGATAGAGCTTACCAAGATAGTTTCTAGCAGTGTGTAGGATATAATATTAGACTGTAGTATAAACTGCTTTTGAGCTAGCTTTATAAGATAACTGTATGTGTGGATCTTATAAATAATACTAAACTTAGTTAGGATTAGTGTTGGGATATTTTAGTCAAATTATATTTTTTTAGTTAATTATATTACTGGCTGGTTACTGTTATTGGCAGACTTCAGACTAGATAGTATAGTAGTTTATTTCTAAGAAACATTCTTGTTTTATAACATAGCTATATATTGTGTGGGTGCTAATCTTCTTTTGGCTCAAGGACTGTGTTCGACAGCTTCTACAGAGATTAGATTAATAGTAAGATCTAAAATACTAGTTTCCTGATATGTGACAGTAGAGTAGAATTAGGGGCTATATATATAGCATTAATAGATATAGATAAGAGACACAGTCTAGATTAAATATTCTTATATATAAATATAGTATTTAATATTAAATTTTTATACAAAATCTTTAATAAGCTAGTTCTTAGTAATATAATTAGTATAATAGATATAATCTTTGTTATGGGGATAAAAGTATATCTTAAAGTTATAAGTCTTTATATAGTATATATAATAGATCTCACATCAGTAATGCCTGATAATATATTTATATATTTAGCACCAGAAACACTATTAAAGATTAATATTTTTATTATAGATAGAGCATTTATACTATCTGTCCTTAATAATAAGATTTTATTAAATAATAAAATTAGTTATCTATTTATTATTAAATATAATAATTAATTAAGTATTAGCCAGGCCTTATTTTATAATCTTTTTTTTTTTTATTAGCCAGCTAGTATACATGATATAGATTAATATTAAAAAATATATAAATATTAGAGTATTCTTAAAATATAGATTTATAATAAATAAAGGTTTTTTGAGATTAATTTGGGTGTCTATATTTTATATAATAATGCTCTAGGTGTATTTTTAGATATAGATATTATTATTAAATATTTTAATTCACTCTGATTTATAAGTTAATTGATTTATATTATTAATAGTGCTTATTAATAAAATAATATTATTATTAGGCAGTATCTAGGCGGCCATAAACTGCTGGTGAATAATTGTGATATTTTAGTAGAATTAAATAGTAATATTAGCCTATAAAATTATCTAATCTAGATGCTGGTGTAGGGGATTGATGATCTTAGGATTAGTTCACTCTAGATAAACCTCTAAATCTTTCTGGCTTGGGATTAGTGTTTATAGTATACTATTACTGCTACTCATATGTATATTAGGTATTATAAAGAGATATAAAAGTATATTATAATTTTAAACACTTATATATAACTTACTACTGCTTATCATATAACTGTTAGGCTGTAGAGATTTTGTGATATAAGAGCTGGGTGATATAAAGTAACTATATAGGGTTTTTATAAGTTAATTAATATTATTTTTAATGTTAAAAATCTTTTTAGATATCTGTGAGATCTTTTTCTGTGTCTTTTTTATATATAATTTTATACGCGCAAGGTGCTGGGCAAGAGCCTTATTAATAGGTATCTCTTTAATATATCTAGTAAAACTGGCCATCAGGCTGAAGACTTAGAGTAAAAGATCTTTAAAGATGCTTATATTAATCTTCTTTTAGTACTTCTTAAGCACTTTAATGTCTTTTAGTAAGACAGCTGCATAAATGCGTATATCAGGGTTATTTTTGTATTGTGGCTTAAGCCATGGAAGGTCTTTCTTACTTTTCTTCAGCACTATACCTCAACCACGGGGATTGAGGACATTGAAGCTGGTAAGCAGGCTCAGTGAGAGGTCCTTTATAAGATGGATTCCTTCCCGCAGTACTTTTTACCTGCGGAGGTACGTTTTCATAGGTGCGCGAAGTTCCCTAATCGTTAAAAAAAAAAAAAAAAAAAAAAAAAAAAAAAATATAATCTTTAATAGCTTTTAATAATAAGTAATCTGGATTTAATTAAAGTTTTTAGATATACTTTATAAAATTTATAATATCTGTATTTATTTAGACTATAATTTTTTCTAATTCTAGCAGTTAATTATAACAATAATCTATAAAATTAATAAAGACTAGGACTATTATTTATCTAAATTATAAAGACTAATTATATTATTTAATATACTAGATAAATTTTTATAAATAATTGTTATTAAATAGATCAGCTATATTATTAAATTCTATAGTTTATTATCATTTATTTATCTAGAAGACTGTTAAAGTATTTTAATAGACTATATTATACAGCTAATTATTAAATATATTTAATAAGTCTAAGGACAGAGACTTCTAATAGTCTTTATACTGTTATTAAATGTGATTGAGATCTATAATAATATTTAATATATATAATTATTATATAATTTAAAAAAGCAATATCTAGAGTATTTTATATCTTAGATAGAAGTCTTTCTTATTAATTAAAATATCTATATTTGTATGTCTGAGGGCTTATTAGACTGTATATTAATCTTTATAAAGATTCTTTAGAACTTATTATTCTTATTAATTCTATATCTAATATATAATGCTGATCTTTTAGAATAAGATAAAAGTATAATCTTTATAAAATAAGTAGTCAATGTAAGCTGTATAGTCACTGGAACCACTAAATAAAAGATAATAATTAAACTTTAGTGGATGTGTATTCTGACTGATAGCTAAATTTAGTACTATATATTGATATTTAATATTAAAAAATATTAATTAATTTATTTTATTAATCTCTGTTCTGATATAAAATCTTAATATATATTATTTTAGCTAGATAATAGTATTAAGATTAAGCTTATAAACACTATAGTCAAATATCTGGGCATTTAGTTTGACTTTAAACTTATTTTTTAAGTATACTGGGATAAGATAGTGGCTAAAGTTAGTAAAAATCTATATATATTAAAAGAATTTACTGGTTTTATTTAAGAAATTACTCTCTTAATAATAAGATAAATATATTAAATTATTATTATTTTATAGATATTTGCTGGAATAATAATCTAATTTTAATTAAGTTTATTTATTAAAAAAAATATAAATCTAATTATTAAATAATTTATTATTATTTAAAAGTATATTATAGTATTAATTAATAATATATTTTATAATACTGCAGAGTCTACTCTAAAGATTAAATTTTATTTTTTATTTATATAATTTTAGTTAAATAAGCTGATAAAAAAAATTATAATCTAGATTTATACAGATTTAATAATTATATTACTAATTATAATATTTGTTAAATAATTAGATTTAAAATTAATTTTTAGAGATTTTATTTTTATAAAGATATATATTTAGAAAAAGAATAAAAATTTTTTAGCTTCTTTAAATATTTTAATAGAGACTTAAGAGAGTTAAAAAATATATATTTAAGAGCTATGGTATGCACTACTAAGAGTAATCATTTCTAAGAGCTAAAAGAAAATTATTAAAATATATAGTAGAATAGTATTTTAATATAACTAGTCTATCTAGATTTATATAGATAGAAATGATTATATAGATTATATTAGAATTGTCATAGTAATCTTTTAATTTAATAAGTAATAAGTCTAGTATATTAGTATAAAAGATATTTTTATAGTATATATTGAGAAAGCCTGCAGTATAATATATATATTTTAAATAATATTATACTATACTAAAAAGTCTATAATTTAGTAAAATAAATCTATTATAATCTTTGCTAATAATTAAAATATTCTAAAAATATTAATTAAACTATAATCTGTCTTAAGCTAAATCTTTATTTAAAAAATTATTAATCTGCTGGCTAAATATTATTATAAAGCTCTAGATATTACTTTATAATAGATACTAAACCATAAAAGAGTTTTTAATAATAAGATTATGGACTGTGCAGTTAAATAAGCTGCTATAATAGATACTCACTATCAACTAATACTTAAAGATATTAATTTATAGATTATACTAACAGTTACTAATAAATACTGGGTGAGACAGTCAGTTAAAAATATATAAAAAACTGTATAAATAAAAACTATTATAAATAAATTTATTAAAAAATTAATTAATAAATTAATTAAAAAAATATTATACTACTAAAATAATCTATATAAAGCTATTTTATTAATCTTTATTTAACTCTATATAGAATAAATTAGATTTAATAATTATTTTTTAAAAATTAACTATTAAAATATATTCTATTATTTTTATAATCTAGATAGATAGACTCTTTATTATATTTTTATAAACTGCCTGTAATATACTAATAAAAGATAAATAATATAAGAATATATTTATAATTTATACTATACTACTAAAATTAAGCAGCTATTTAAAAAGAAAAATACAGTAATAGTTATAGTCTAATTTATAATAAATATTAATATACTAAAATAATTTTAATATATTAATTTTATTATACTAAATATCATTAAATATATTAAAATTAAAATTAAAACTAAAATTAATAATAATGTATAATAGAATATTAATATAATATTATGTATAATTAAATAAATAATTATTAAAAGCCTTAAATTAGCCTTAAAACTGATAAGAATTAATATTAATATTAATAAACAAAACAAGCACAATTAAAGAATAAAAACTGCAGCAATTAATAAACTATAAAGATTAAAACTATATAATATAATATATTATATCTGATAGTAGATTTTATATTATTTATATTATTTATATTATTTATTTGTATTATTTATATTTTTTAGTTTTTAATTCTTATTGTAGTGTACCTCTACAGTAAGCCATATGATGGCAGTGCCATCTTACCATGTGCCTGCTGGACAGGGCCCAATCCTGGATAGTGGCAATAGTCAAGAAGCTAGCTTTAGCGGGTTAATCAATACTACTACTACTACTACTAATATTTTTATCTTTCTATAAAATTAATAATTAATAAATTTATTTTAGCTATAGTTATCATATTAACTAATATAGTTAAATATAAGTTTTCTTATTTATAAAAAATAATATAGTTATTATATTCTTTTAATTATTTATTCTATTCTTTAATATTTTTCTATTAATAGATTATAATACTTTTTAATTATTTTTTATATTATAATTAATAGTATTAATATAAAATTTTATTATAAAATTAATCTATTTTAATTAATTACTTCTCTATTATATAGAGCTATTATAATTATTTTATTTCTTTTTATTATTTTAATTAATCACTGATAAAATCCTAATTTATTAATAGTGATTATTATAATTAATACTGCATTAGTATTATACTATATTCTATCTATGTTTTCTTTTAAAATATTAATTTTTAATTACTCAAAACCTAATATATAATCAAATCTTCTATTAAAAATATTTATAATAATATTTTTTTTCTCTTTAATATATTTAATCTAAAAGTTAAATTTTATTAAATATTTTATTTATCTTATTTATTTTTTAATTAGCTCTTTTATTATTATAAAAAAATATTTAAAATTATAATAATTATTTTTTATAATTATTTTTTTTTAACTTCTCATAAATAGTATTTCTATTATTTAAATATTTTAATTATTATAAATAATTTTTTATTATAAATATTATAATTTCTCTCTACAGTAATAAATTTTTTTAAAAAAAAGATAACTAGTTTTTATTTTCTATTATTATTTGATTATTTAAAAATAATTCTTAATATATATTCTAATACATTTAATTATATAAAATATAATTTATTAAAATTATATAATATAAATATTAATGCTTTCTTAATAATTTTTTTAATATTATTAAATAATTTTTCTTATTTTTCTATCCATTTAAATTTAAAATCCTTTTTAAAAAGTTTAGTTAAAGATTATATAATATCAAAATAATTCTAAAAATATCATTATATATATTTATTAGCTTTTAAAAATCTTTATACTTCTTTAATATTAATCAGCATTAACTAATTCAGAATTGTATCTATTTTTTCTGATTAAATCTTTAGTTTTTTTAATATATAAATTATCTCTAAATAATTAACTATAATAATATTAAATTTACATTTCTTAATCTTAAGAATTAATTCTATTCTTATAAATTCTATTATAATAACTTTTATATAGCAATTATATTCTTTAACTTTTTTAAAATAAATAATAATATTATTAAAATATAGTGCTATAAACTTATTAAAAAATTTAATTAAAATATATATTATAGATCTTATAAATTTTATAAATAATTATTTTAATCTTATAAATATAATTATCTATTTAAATAATCTTATATTTATTAAAAAAACTATTTTCTAAATATCCTCTTCAGTTATTTTAAGAGAGAGAGAGAGAGAGAGAGAGATTGCATTATACTCTAATACGGCCCTGATCCAGGGCCCTTCCAGAGTCACCAGCGGCCATAAGGCAGCTGGCATGACTATACTACCACTAATCTGCCTAAAACTAGTCTAGCAAGGTGCCCATAAGATCTAAATATATTAAAAAGATAATAGTACTTTATACTTAATAAACCCAGTATTATCTATATTCTATACTATTAAAAGAACTTACCAACTAGTATAAATAATATCAGTTAGTATTTATTATACTAGTTAATGCAGAGTAATATAGATTTCTTATCTTAATCCAATCTTGATTCTCACCAAGCTGTGTGTAGTCATGCCACCTTTATACTTGAACATGTTAATACTAGTAGTTATGTCTAATATAAGTGTAAGGCGCACTAACTACATATAATATTATTAAATATAAAGACTAATCTTTTTGCTGATAGCTTGCAGTCCTCTCTATATATTATCAGATATATAGATCTTTATATTATATAGTACTGTTTCACAAAACTTAATCTAATTATTAATAACTATCTTAGACTAATCTTTACTATTATTAATCCTTTTAATCCTGTTTTGCATAATCTATTCTAATAGTTTTAGAAGATTTAGATATAGAAGCTAGCCAGTGGTGAGTAAAAACTATACTAATAAATCTATATATTTTATCTTACCTAATACAGCTATCAAGCTGAAAAACCATATCCAAGAATTACCTCAATATTAATGCTGTAGTATTTTTTACTAAAAATAAAAAAATAACAGATATTTCAGTGTTTTAAATATTAATTAATATTTATAATAATTTAATAATATTTTTTTTATTATAAAAAAAAATATATTAAATTTTATTTTTTTTATCTAGACTTATATCAGTATGTTTCTCTTAATAAAGATTAACTCTATATAAATATTTATAATATATATATTAATTTCTAAAAAATACTCACTACAATATTATTTTAAATATAATAATATCTATATATTATTAATTATTTTTTTATAAATCTCTAATCTCACTTTTAATTAGTTAATCTATCACAATATAAAATAATAACATATTTACTCTAATTAGTAGTATAGTTTTAGTTTTATATAAACTATATAGAATTTAGCCTATAATATATTTAATTATCTTATTTATAAATTCATTTCTAGGTACCCTAATATATACAAAGATCTAATAGAAATAGGTGGTATAATCCTCCTGATATTGTGTCTTAATAAAATAAATAGCTTTTATAGCTAGATATTGGCTAAAGCTACAGTATAATTTAATAATTATTTATAAAACTTTTTAATTATTAATATAAATATTAATAGTATTAAAAAAAATAAGATTCTTTAGAATTAATTAAAATATTAAAATAATTTTAATAAGCTTTTTTATATAGATAATTTTCTCTATTTTTGAACTAATATATATCTAAAATACTAATTATAAATTCAGTAAAACTACTATATAGTTAATTTCTCTATAATAGTTAAAACTATTAATATAAATATATAAGATAGCTAGTAAACTAATACATCTAATTATATAATCTATTAGAGCTTTAATCTTATTTTTGTTAATTTTAATATATAAAAATTCCCATTATAAAAATACTGCATATAGTAGTTAAAGCTTTATAATCATAGCTTTTATCTCTTATTATAATGTTAGTTTCTTCTCTATAACTTCTAGTAATATATGTAGATAGATATTAGAGTAATAATAATACTATTTAATAATAATTTAGTAAACTAGAATAATAATAATCTAAATAAAAATTAATAAATTAATCTGTTTAAAATAATTAGTTATAAAATAAAAAAATAATTTTATATTATATATATTACCACTTATAATATAGAACACGCTGGTGATTAGATACTCTATATAGTGCTAAATCATATCAAACACATATATCTGATAGTTATATATTTTATAATTGCTCTAATATTATTTCTATATCTATATTAAGGCTATATAAAGCATTAGAGACACAACACATATGATGTAGATTTAATATTTATTAATTAAAGACAGGTCTTATTTAAAGTAGCCCAGTAGGAAAATAATCTATAAAGCAATTCTGCACTTGTGCTTAACACACTCCAGATATTCTATAAATTAGAGCTTAAAATCAAGAATAATATTTAGCAGTTTAACTGATTTACTTGGTCATACAGTTTAGTTATTGCTTACTATAATTGATACTTCTGAGCAGTTGCCTTTCTTAGACTTCTAGTATAAGTCATAGAAATATATAAATATAAATTTATTTAGAATAAATTTAAAAATATACTATAATAATTATATCCAGTAGTATTTAAACTCTATAGCTAGTTATTTACAGTTTATATACTCTAATAGACCTATTATTACTATTATAGTATTATTAATATATCTAAAATTAATAATATTTTTAATACTATCAATAAAATCTATATTATAAAATAGATATAGTATAGATAAAAGTAATAAACTCTATAATATTCTAATAACTATTATTATATAAAGAATTATATATTTTATAATCTTTAATATAGTATACTGATTGGCTAAAAATAATATAATCTAGTTTATAATTAAGTCTGATACCTACTACTTTTATAAATTATAAATTAATTAAATATAAAAGATATTATTAAAAATATTTAAGATATTCAGAAAAAATACTAAAATTATTAAATCTTCTTTTTATACTAATTTAATAATTTTAAATAGAAAATATAGCACTATTTTAATATTTTAATTTTTATAATTTTTAAAATGAATTATAGGAAATAGATTATATATATTAATTAAATAATTTAGCTATATTATTAATATATACTCTATTATCTTCTTTAAAGTATTTAGCAGTGTAATTAAATATTAAACTTTAGAAACTATATAATTATTTTTTCCTAATTTTTAAAGTACTACTGTATATATTTCTTAGAAATAATATAAACAGTATTTTAGCTTCAGACTCTAATTAAATACTCTAATAAGGACTAGAACTAGGATTAATATAAGTGCTTAAAATATTTAATTTAAAATACTATTCAGCCTTAATATCTTATTAATACTGAGCCTTATAATTATATTCTTTATCTTTTATTAGATTACTAAAGATATTAAAACTAGCTTCAGATATAAAAAGTTCTTAAAATCTGTAAGATCTATATTTAATAATAGTAGGAAGAAGAAGTTTTAAAATACTGAGATTTTATACTTCAATATATATATCAGTCTATTAAAGATCTAAAATAATAGCATTTTAATGATATATCTAATCTAATTTTTTATTTATTATATTAAGTTCCAGATCTTACTTTAATTATCACTAAGTTTTATAATTTTAATATAATAAGTTAAAGCTCTATACTGCTGTATAGCTTTCTTAGCTATTTATTTTAAACAGTAATATTCTTGTTATATCCTTAGTAATATCTCTTTCTGATGTACTATTTAATAGCAGATAATCTTTTATTTAGTTGTATAAGCTTCCTTTTATAATTAATAATAATCTTTATTAAAGCTTAAACATAATAAAAATATATTATACTTCTAGAGAACTGTCTAATTAATTGCTATATAAACAGCATTAACTATTTAGATTATAATGTAATTAATATTAATAGATAAACTGCCTATAAGCAGCTTTAGAAAGATATAAGCTTTAACTATTTCTTAGAATTTAGTGATATTATATATAGTCTAGTCTTAAATTAGGGCTGGTTGATATATATTTATATAAAAATTAATATATATTTTTATTAGCAGGTGATTAAAGACTTTAAAAATATCTATAATATATATATACTCTACTGAATCTTATAATATTTATAAGCTTAGATTAAGATTAATAATTAAACTTTAAGATAGCTGTATTACTTCTAACTCTAGATTTAAATTAAATTTAAAGATCTAGGATAATTAGATAATAAAATCTTATAATATATTAATTATAAGTCTATATTTATCTAATATAATATATAATTTAATTATACACTTTATATTAGTACTTAGCTTTTATATAGCCATAATAAAGATATTTTTAGTATTAGTATTACTCTATAAAGAATTATAGATATTAAAATTATTTATTATTATATAATTATACTCTTTAAAGATCTTAGAGTAGTACTGAAGTATTTATTAAAATAAAAGAATCCTATAATTATTATATATAGTTTTTACTATAAGATTATTTAAGATAGGTAATAGTGGTGTACCCTATATAAAGACTGATAAGTTATATATATTATAAAAATATATATCTAATTCATCAGTACTATTTTAAATATAAATAAAGATAATAAATTGATTAATATATATTAAAAACTATTTAAAATCTCTATATATATATAAATATATTTTAAATATTATAAATCTTTTTACTGATACTCAGATAAATTTAAATAGGCTGTAAACTTCTTAGGAGTAATAAATAGTATTAGTGTTAATAACTATCTATAGTTTTTAGATAATTAGTATATTATAGTACTAAATAGTCTTATTCTAGAGCAGTATAATTATAATATTATTTATAGATTTCTTAATATTATATTAGAGGATATTAAATATATAACTGGACTGGCTGGGCTGATAGAATAAACTAAACTATTAAGAGTAGAATAATATTTTTTTAATTTTCTAAAAATAGAAAAATAATAAATCCTGCTATTTTATATTATTAAAAATTATTAAGTTTAGCTTTCTATTTAATCTAAGTTTTAAAATTAATAATCTATAAAATTAGGATTTAGTTAGTAATAAAATCTTATTAAAATATATAATTAGTGTATTTTTTACTCTATACTATAAATTATAGTGTTTTTTTATATAATTAAAAGATCTAATTAATATAGTTAGAGTAGCTGTTTTAAACTCTAACTAGCTTTATTTTTTATTATTTAATATATTAATTTAATAAAATAATATCTGTAAGGACCTTTCTCTTAGTGCCTATAGCTTATAATAATATAAATATAATAAGTAGAGCTCTATATAACTAGAAACTGTTGTATCTACTACTAGTGATGCTCTAACTAGATATAATGTTGAGCTTATCTAAGGACTCAGATCCTGATTAACGTAATTCCCACCCGAGTTGGCCACCCAACCGAGTTAGCCACTTCCGCCCGCCTACGCATCAACATCCAACTCTCTATATTCAACACATCAATATATCACCAACTTATAATAAAAGCCTATTAAATTATCAGAAACAAGAGAGCTGTATTAAATTAATAATTAATAATTTAAAAAATTAAAAAATTTATTCTATATAATAAGCAGCAGAGATCTATAATATTTTTTACTTAATATTTTAAAATCAACTTAATAGTATATCTAATTTATCTAATATATATCCTAGCAGATATAAATTAACTAAATTTAAAAAAAATTATTTATTAAATAAATATTAAATTAAAATAAATATAGATTTTCTTTTTGACTCTTATTTATATAGAATGTAATTAATTATTTTCTCTCACAACATAAAAATCAATAGATTAAAAAGAACTGGGTTATTAATCTAGTATAATACTATATAAACCTTAAATTATAATTCTTATAAAAATATAATTATAAATATACCAAATATAAAGATTTAAAAATAATCTAAAAATATTTTAATTATATATAAAAAACTATATTGCAGTATAAAATTATATTAAAGAATATTTATAATTCTAATAAAACTAGCTTTATTATAAGCCTCTGTGCTATTATAAAGATTATAATTAATAAAATAATTAATATAGCTAGCTAAAGCTATTATAATCTGATAATTAAGAATAAATAACTATAATTAAAACAGTTAATTTTATAAAATAAATTTTACTTTTATATATTATTTTTAAAGCAGCTAAATATTTTTAGAAAAACTGATTTAAGATATTACTTATTAATTAAAAACTTAATATTAATAAAAATAACTAAATAATAGATAAAATTAATATAAATTAATTTTTTAATTATTTTATTTTTTATATAATTAGCTGTATAGTTAGATAATATTAAATATTAATTTTTA
>JAMAFV010000060.1:0-19838 GCA_023625935.1 Eurotiales sp. R13A2
TCCCATATAGGAATCCCACTGTGACCAGCCAAAACCCACTGAAATCCCAAAAAAAATCCCAATGCCCACCCTAGTTTAAATTAGTAAAAAATTTTTAAAATAATAATATTTTTATTTTAAAAAGACTATGGATAGAATAGATTAAAAGGCTTAATTAAAAGAGTTTAAAGATAGAATTAATTTAGTATAATCTTTTATAATATCCTAAAAATTAAAATTGATTTATATTCTCTAAAATATACTCATTATATAAATTATTAGTCTAAAATATAATACTGATAATAGTTATTAATAACATATATTATTATTATTATAATTTTAAACTATATATAAATATAAAAATTTATATTCCTATATAAGATTTTCTATATATAAAATAAGATTTTCTTATTTTAATATGGAAAATCCCATATATAATTAAAACTTCCTACATAGGAAAGATAAATATGAAATTCCCATATAAAAATTCTTATATTGAAATAAGATTTTTCTAATTATTATATAGGAATTCTTATATAGGAATATAAATTCCTATATGATAGTTAAGATTTCTTAATTAGAAAAGAAGAATTTCTATCTTAGGAAATAAGAATTAGGAATTCCCACTAATATTAAAGGAAAGTTACTTTTCCCATCCCATATAAGTAAAAGGGAAAAAGTCCCATCCCAGTTCCCGTTTCAGTGCCCACCCTAAATATAAGAAAAGAAAGGAAGAAAGAGAGTCAGTTAGTTAGTCCAAATAATCTTTTATATAATTTTTAGATTATCTGATTAGACACTGCTAGATAAATAGTTAATTCTATAAATCTTTTTATTTTTTAATTAGAAATTTATTTCTATGTTATTCACACTATACTGTTATAGTGATATATTATTCTGTTTTATACTTCTGTATATCTTACACAGAACTGTTATATTAATTATTATAAGACTCAATGATCATCATAACAGCATATAGCAATTCATTGAGATAATGATTCTCACACTGGCGTAACAACCGACCCTTTGGCATAACGACCCGCGACAATCGACCATGACAACAAAGTTGATCTAAATATTCCTCAATCTGTGATACAAATCTCGTACAAGAGACTCCATATAAAAGTCCATAAAAAAGTCCTTTTTGAAGTTCGAAATAGTCAATTTGGCGCTCCTCGCCACATATTAGTAACCGACCCTTCCTAGTTATCCAGGGTCTCGCTTACAGCTGGTTATTCCGAATTTGGCATAGCGAAGAAATATGGGCAACGTTTCTTGTCAGCCAAAAATTATCGCCCTTTACCAAAAAGGAGATCCCTCAGTTGGGTTTCTTAGTATAATGGTTTGTATAACTATTGCTTATGTGACGCGCATAATCACGTGATTTATTCAGGGTTAGGGTTATAATCCACTTCCCAATCTGGTTAGCTGCATCTGACTGTCAACACATGTCGGAACTTAAACGTAATACCATTTCACCAAAAAGGACGCCCTTAAAGGGATTTGGTATTTTTGAGGTATTTGCGAACCGTTCCGTAGTTCGACTTCTGTATTCTGCTAGTCACGTGATATTGGTTCCAACAACACATCCCGAAGAATAGAAGCTTGAAACTTTATTCCTGAGCCAAATGGCCTATGTCGACCAATCCTTGCTATTCAGATACGTAATATCGGGGATTTCAACGCCTACAGTTCAAAGTGGAAAGCTATATGGATAAGAGGGCGAACGCGGCTCCTCTAGAGAAGCTTATCGAGAGGCATGGCATGACCTCTTTGTCAACCCAGACAAGCCTGGTTGGTGGCGCCGGTCCGGGACCTAGTCGAGCCCTAAGCCCTAGCAAATCCACGTTGACGAAGATGGCCTTCTTTGTTGTCAGGATGTGCTAATTGGGTCCCCGACGAAGGATTTGTTGTGCTTATAAAAAGAGCCTTTGTGCGCTGGCTAGCAAGATCTTCTTCTTCCTTCTTTTCTCATGCTTAGTTTTAGTCGATAAGCTACCCTTAGTAATAGAATTGAGCAGGTGTCACATAAGAGTTGATATAATATTCTTATTATTATTATATATTATAGTCTAGTGCCTAGAGTAACTATCTAGAGATAGGGGCTCTAATATCTAGAAGCCGCCTAGAGAAATTTAGTGTGTAATGTTACGGGCTAGTCCCGCCTAATGCTCGCTATAAGGGCATATCTGAATAGAAACCATAACATGGGGGAGAAAGAGAAAAGAAAAGAACACGTTCTCTGGGCGTAAACAGTATTATATCAGTGGAGGGAGGAAGCTAGGGGATCTAGTAGGTGTTGCACATCGATGTAGGAATGTAGGCGCTGGGTAGGTGTCGTAACGGTTCCTACAATGGGTAGGCATTAGTGTGGCTGAGTAGTTTAGATCAGTGGTTAAGAATAGCTGTGGTAATTGGGCTTCGATGAGGCGATCATTGAGGCGATCATGAGGGCCTTGCCCGAATATGCTTCATGAGGTCAGCTCATAACAAATTCCTAGATTGTAAATAGTACATTCTATAGCTAAAGAGATATATTAGATAAAGTAGCATTCTAATTGTCGGTTTATCCCGGTCCCAGAGCACGAAGCAAGGATTGGGGAAAGGGCTGTCGCCTACGTTTCGAAGCCAAAGGAATATTAATTGTATTCCTAAAATTTAGCTTGATTCCTACGAAGAAGGGGTGCCGGGGGTAGGGCACGTATATAAGTAAACAGAGGCACGCGTTCCGGAATGGGATGCCCTCATTCCGGCGTGCGTACGACGCGGTGCCGATTGCTCACGTGCCGGGGTGCGAATTCACGTTCCAACATTAAGATATAATCATACTAGTCAATTCTTCTTTTCCTGTCCTCATAAGCTACCATATAAAGGGCAGCATGTCGGATTCAGGATTAGCACAGGCTAAACCCGCCAATCCAACAATACTCTTAATGAGCGCTATGACAAGGACCAGAAGCAGCTGATTAAGGAATTTTATGAATTTTATAGCTGATGTCTGGCTAGTTAGACAAATTAATTAAAATTCCTCGCTACAAGTCGACCTTATGACGATGTCCAAGATCGTTTCTTGCCTGTGGCTGAACGTTTTCCACAAATCTATCTTCGTGGCGAAGAGGAAGAAGATGATCAAATCCGCGAAGAAATCAATCCGGCGTTGAAGACCACGCTAGACCAATATGGCCTAGCTCCCGTCTTTTTTGTTACTAATAACCCTGAGCTGGTCAATTCGTGTCAGATAATCCGGATATATTAACCACCTGGCAAATCTCTCACCGCCTGGCAGTATACTGATCGCTTCAATAATTGCCTCATTTGGAGTCAGCAATGAAGCCATCAAATAAGATAATTAATCAGAAGCTAACTTCTTATCAAGATTTAATATAGTTTTAAAGATTTATTTTTTATAATAAATCATAATTATTTTATTAATATATCTATAAAGATCCAGCTTTAGAAATCAGAAATATAAAGATAGAAAGATAATAAACTTAATATATATAATCTTGTTAGTTATTTTTTTTTTTTTATATTTATAAAATATATTTAGGGTTAGTTAAAAATAAATCTGTTAATTTAATAATTAAGAGTCTGAGTATTTTTTTTTATATAAAATTAATATATTTATATATAATATTTAATACTATTATAAATATAAAGCTTTATTTCTTTAATAATTAAAATTATTAAGAGAATAAACTTCTTAATTAAGCAAAAGCTAAAAATATTATTAGAATTTTGTAAAAAACTTAGAAATCTTTTAAAAAGTCTATTAATTTATTAAATAATAATTTTTTAATAGTTCTAGTAGTTTCTACAAATCCAATAGATATAAATTATATTAGTGCTGTAGTTTTAGCTAGAAAATAATATTAGAATAATATAGCACAAATTGTAGCAATCTAAAGTGAGAATACTCAATCTACTGTAATTCTTGATTCATAGGAGACTATTTAAGCAGAAATTTTAGACAAAAATACTCATACTGATAAAGAATTGGATAGAGCTATTAAAATATTTAATGTTTATTTTAATCTGTATAAGCAACATTACTTTGAATAAAATAAATAGAAAAAAATAATTAAATAAATCTTTATCTAGATAAAGCAGACTATAAGTTTAAGTTATTATAAAATTTATATAATAGTTATTATTAACTAAAGAAAAACTTACAGTAATTTTAAAGATTAAGTTAATTAAAAAAAATATATTTTTTAGAGATATATTAAAAATAAATATAATTAATATTTAAAATTCTTAAAACACTTTATTAGAGATTTTAAAGTATAGGTTACTAAATAAAAAGAATTACTGCTTAAAGCAGAAAGAATATCTATAGTAATTATTAATAATATTCTAGACTAATCAATACAATTTCTTAATATTATTTATCTATTAGATAATACATGAACTATAGTATATAAGATTACTATTAAAAAAAAGATTAAGGACAGCACTTTTACTAGAAGAGAGCTAGTAAATATCTTCTAGTGTAATTTTTATAAAATCTAGAATTAACAACTATCTTGAGTATATAGAGGATTGTTTGTGGTTTAGGAAAAAAGGATTAATGATTCTAATAAAGAGAGTTATTATTATAATTAATAATTAAGCTGTTCTCTGGAATATAAACAAGGATGTACTCGCTTATAATCTCACTCTATTAAACCTCCTTACAAGAAGAAAGACCAAGGTCTAGAGCAGTATCAGACAATTAGACTAATTTATAAAATATATAAAGAATAGTATCTCTTTTAATTCTATTATTATCTATTTAAAAATTTTGCTCTAAAAAAGTTTATTCTAAGATAAAATTTTCAGATAAGAGTAAAGAAATTTATAGAAGATTACTCTGATCTGATTAATAAAATAAAAAAGATATATCTTAAAAAAAATATTTTAGATATATAAATATAAAATTGATTTTATATTTAAAACAAGTCTTAAAAATAATAATAAACAGCTTCATAAAAGATTTAAAATAATAAAATTATTAAAGAGAGTTAAGAATGACTCTCTAAATTAATAGTTAAAAGATATAAAGCAGTATATTTTGTGTATATAAAAAAGAATTTTATTATACTATTAATTAATAATTATTTATTAAAGCATTTAATTTTACTGAACTCAGGATCCTTAATTTATATCTTTAATAAATTTATAAGATTTATTAATTTTAGAAAGATATAAATCAAAGATTTTCTATAAATAAAAAGTAACTAAATATCTGTTTTTAGATATAAAAAAATTAATATCTAAGTTTATAATTTAAATAAAAAGTTTTAATTTTTAAGATTTTATAATATTACTTATTATAAGAAATTTGTAATAAATCTAGTTTTTTTCTATCAATTTAAAAAATAAGAAATCTGATGGAATATTTGAAGAGAATATGATTATCTTTATGACAAAATTAATCAAATTTTTACTTATCTAAAAAAAAAAAAAAGGCTAGTTTATATTTAAATATATTAAATATAATTACTTTTTTGTAAAAACTAGCTTTATAATATAATATTATAGATTTAATTCCTAGACATTTAAAAAAAAAAAGAAAAGTAGATGCTAATTATTGATATATATATTTTAGTTATCTAGGACTAGAAATCTTAAAGTATCTTGTTAGAGCTATTAAGGATATCAGATTAACTAGAATATCCAAAAAACTAACCACTATTAAATATAAATTATATAGAATATTAAAAATATAGAAAATAATTAAATAAAAAAAATAAACTTTTTTATATAATTCTGGTAAATATTTTATTATTAACTTTTATAATTTTATAGAAAACATAATATATAGAGAGAAAACACTAATATTAATAACTAATTAATTCAGTGGTTTTATATAGAACTATTATATAATATTATACTAAAAAGACAAGATTCTAAAAACTTTAAAATAATTTTTTAATTATCTAAAGAAAGTCTATATGATTAATCTAATTAAAATTAAGATAGATAATAAGATTATAAAATAATTAAAAATAAAGTATTATTTTAAATATAAAAAATATATTATTTTTTAACCTTTATTTACTTATATTTAAGTATTAAATAAAGATGCTAAACATTCTAAAGCTATTATTAAGATAAAAAAAAAATATAAAAAAAAATACAAGATTATTTTTTAATCTATAATTAGAAATTATATAAGTTATAATCTATCTCTATAATTAGACTAGGGTGGGCATTGGGATTTTTTTTGGGATTTCAGTGGGTTTTGGCTGGTCACAGTGGGATTTCTATATGGGAAGTGGGAGCCCCACAGGGATTTTAGTGAGCTTAGACTTATCACACTGGGAATCCTATATAGGAATTAGAAGCCCTACTGGGATTTTATAGATATAATAAAGTCTCATATCCCATATAAGAAATCCTATATAAGATTTTTTATTCTATATAGAATTTATTAAAAATCCTATATCTTATATAGAAAATCCTATCTAAAAATAATAATCCCATATAGGATTATTAAAAGTCTTATATCTTATATAAAAAATTTTATATAGAAATAAATATTTCTATAATAATAATATTATATAGTAATATAAAATATATAAAGCTTTAAAATATTATATATTTTTTAAATATATTTTAGATATATAAAAATATATAATAATATTATTCTTAAAAAAATTATTTTTTATATTTTTTTAAATTTAATAAAACTATTTTTTTATTAATTAAATAATCTTTAAATATTACTATAAATTCTATTATTAATCTTAATTTTTTTAATAAAATTAATTAATCTTATATTCTTTTTTTTTATATTTTTTATATTAAATAATAATCTTTATAAATATTTAAATTACTAATATTAAAAAAAATTATATTATAAAATTTCTTTTTTATATATTTAAATAGTATTATCTGTAAGATTATTTTTATAGCTAAATAACTTTAAAAATAATAATAGATATTATATATAATATTAAAGACTTGCTCAATATTTATACTAATTAATTCTATATTTAAAAGGTTTTTGGCTATTTAGACTACTATTAGATATATTTTTTTAATTTATTTCTATTATACTAGTAAATCTTTTCTTAGATTATTTAAAACATTTAAATTTAGATTATGAATAAAATGTTTATATTCTAAAATAGTTTTTTGCTAATTTATTTGTTATAGTATTATTAATATTATAAATATTAATAATAAATTCTAAAAAAAGTGTTAAATTAATTATATAAATATAGAATATTATTATAAAATATTATTAGTAAACAATATATCTTAATAATTAAATTATTTTAATTATTAGATATTAAATATTTATTTTCTATAAATGTGAAGGAGGTTTATGAGAATGTAGTGAATTAGGATCTAGACCATGGCCTTAACAATTGGATTCGAACTGTAGTAAATAATAATAATAATAGCTTATAACAACAGCTAATCACTGCTGTATAGAAAGGGGTTTAAACTAGATCCTAGGTTTTGTTATGGTATGCCAAGCCAGTTGCTTAGTTAGCACCCGCGAACGTATAATTATATATATATAGAACTTGAAGCAATTCAGATATTTATTCTATATTCTGTCTTATAACTATCCCTTTTTTTGGGTTCACTTGTTCCTGAGTGAAAATTTCAGATATAAATAAAATTTAGTCAGTAGTATCTACTATTAAAGTTTTATAATAAAATTTATAAAATTAGATAAGCAGCCTATAAAAATATAAAGTATTAGAATATTTTCCAGAATATTAAAAAATTATTAAAATTTAGTATTAACAGCTTTATAATTAATTAATTTTTTAATCTTTCTTTCTTTTTTTTCTCTTTTTTTCTCACAGCTTTATTTTTAGTTTAGTAAATTTTCTTTCTACCACTATATCTTTTTATTAATCTAGCTTTATTTTTTATCTCAGCATATTAAATATTATAGATATTACTTTTTTTTAGCTTTAATTTAATGTCTGTAGTATTAAAATATAACTAAATTAACTATAGCTGCAAAAATATTTTATATTCTTATAGTTAAATATTAAATTGATCCAGTCTAAACTAGCTATCTTTTTTTTTTTAAAACAATATTCTTATATATTTAAATGCTAATTTGTTAAGTTTATAGCTTAATATTATATTTTAAAATATTAGTAAATTTTTAAGTTAGTATAAATCTTAAGCTTTGAGTCTTTGTACATTAAAATTCATAGATTATTAGCTAATTTGTATATAATAGTCTACTCTGTCTGAACTTTCTATCATAGCTGAGGGACTAATCTTCTTTTGTGCTATTAAATTACCAAGGTTGTCTAGTGATTCTGTTATGTTTGACCCTCTGGAACTAATCCTCCCAAAGGGTGAGTGTTTGTATGCCTTGTTGCCCCTGGTAAGTGAGCTTTCAAATTCACAAACATAGATGTTTACTAATAAGTGACTAGTTATCACTGCCGCCATCAGTTAGAACAGATAGTGAGAAGCAGCCCCTAGTCATAAGTTAGCATTAAATAGATGAATAAATAATAATTAATTATAAATAATAGTCCCTGACTGCTTTGAAACTTAAACCAAATAATCTATCATACTTTATATATTTTTAATTGTGATTTAATCCTAATCTGCACAATTATTTTCCATAATCAAAGTTAGATGCAAAGCTGTGCTAATATTATCAATAGTTGAAGTAATCCTATAATATTATATATTAAATTTAATATTAAACTTATTATCAGAATTATTAATTTAAATATTAATAATATCTAGTGCCTAGAATTATTTAAGGATTGGCTTAGTCTACTTGCTAAATAGTATTAATTAAAAAAACATTTGAATAAACTACAGAATAATTACTATAAATTTAATTATAAAATTAAAAAGAGTATAAAAACTTTCTATCTTTAAATCTATTCGCCCTCAACCGCACATACACCTATATCTCTATCTATAGAGTCCTCCTATACTACATCATTATTATCCACCACTAACCCTCCCCGCTGCCTGTCAAATATTGAATACAACATATATATAAACCCAGCATTTTGTTTGTTATTTGGCTGTCCACTGATCTTCTATCTTTATTCTTGGTTAGCTTTACTAGCCAGTGATTCTAGTCTTTAGGTTAGAGAAAGAGGGGTTTCTAGGGGTACAGTTAATGAGAAGATTATGAGTTGTGGCTGTCCAGTCACTAAGGATTTGATCCCCTTAATGCTCTAGAATATACCCCCACATCTTATTTTTTAAATTAGTATAGTAGTTTATAAATATATTAAATAAATATCTATTTGAATGTCAGTTTAATCTTTGCTAACTAATTCATAATAAATTTAAACAGAAATAGAGAATAAATTTCCAGACCTATAATTAGTTTTAGATTTTTTAGTTTTAAATTAATATTAAGGATTTGTTTTACACTTTTTTTAATTATATATAGATATTTTATAATATTATTAATAAACTTCTTAGATTCCCACATACATTTCTCTTTTAAATATAATGCCTATTTAACAAGATATTATTTTGTATTAGCTCTATTACACTCTATATAAATCTTTTTAACTTTATATTTAATCTTATTATTAATAATTATACTTTTTTTTGGCTTTTTATTTCTCACTGAGTCTCAATATAACTCTAGCAACAATACATAGAATACAGGATACATTTAACAGTAATATGGTAGTAATTATAGCTTGTACACATTTATCCCTTATATATTAATAATTTAAAAAGATCCAATCAACTTAGAATTGAATTTATTCTTACCCTTTGGTAGGATAATATTTATAATATATAACATCATTTATTCTTTAATTAAAAACTGTTTATTTATTTATTTTTAATTAAAATATTTAGCCTGTATCTTTAAAATTTTCTTAAATAATTTATATAATATTTCTTGTTACTATTGAATCTAGTTTACTTATTTAATAGCTAGTTTATAAGACTTGGTAGTTTCTGCTGTCTTATCTGTTTTTAATTCAGACAGGATCTTATTAATATTAATTTAGACTGTGCTTTAATATCCTATTATTATTTTGCTTGATATAAGGCTAGTAACATTATGTTTATTGTTATTATATATGTGTTAAACTAGAGATAGCTACTTAGTCTAATTGTCCTGGTTTATATTAATGTATGAATATAAATAATATTTTAATATTTAATTTTATCTTTTTATCTGACTATCAGTCTTTAAATGAAAAGTTATACTAATCTGTCTTTTTATATTTAGATACTAGCAGAATGTTTTTTAGAATGCAGAAATAAATAATATAATTCTATCATTTACAATATTTTTTAATATAGTAAAATATTTTATTAATATTTTATATAATATAGTAATTAATTTTTCCACTATGATCTTTATAGTTATAAGTTTATATATAATATATTTTATTAATTAGTTAATTATAATTAAAATAGAATTATATATTTACTTTTTCTAATTTAAAAGTAGCAGTTTCTGGATAAAATCTATGATTATTATTTCCTATAGCTTTGTTGGCTTTGGTAGCAGCTTTATAAAATTATATTCTTTATGCTATAATACACAATAGTATTAGTATTAAAAATATGTTATATAATAATATTAAATATCCATATATAATCCTTACTAGTGATATTTATAAGATATAGAATTATATATTTATTTAATTTTAAAATACCCTTCTAAAGGATTATTATGGTTCATTTTTAAGATTTCTTGCTTAAGAATATTGTCTGGGGGTATGTATATGGCCCTATCTATTTTAAGCAGGTTGTCAGCTTTGACTAATTAGTAGGAACAATCAATCTTTAAATCTATGGTTGTTAACTGCTTTCTAATAGTCTTAATCTGCATGTCTACAAGTTAACAATAATAGATTATAGTAGTAAATTCCACTGGTATATCTAAATAAACTGTCTTAATTTGTGTGGTTATCACCACTTTAAATCTAGATACTAAAAGTTTTAAATCTCTTATATTACCAGCAACTATTTTTTTAGTATTTATAGATTTATTTTAAAACCCAGAATCTAATATAATATTATTTTAAAAGCTTTTTATTAGTTTTTTTAGATATATTAGTCTTATTTCTTTAACTTTAGCTTTCTTTATAAAAGATCTGGTTCCTATATAATATAGACCACAGCTCAGTTTCTTCTTTAATATTGATAGTAGAATACATCTGTCTTCTTTAACTTTAATATAGTCTAGCCTGTAATTTGATATATCTGCAGGGTTTTTTGCCCTAGACCAGTATTTAATATTAAAATTAAAAATTATTAGCTTCTCAGTCTAACAAGCCTGTTTTTAGTTTAATTTTTTTATAGTTATAAAATATTAAAGATTATTATAATTTATATATATAGTTACAGACTTTTTACTGCCCTTTAAGTAGTGTCTTCAGTATTTAAAGATTTCAATAATAGCTAATAGCTTACTATTATATATTTTATAATTAAATTTAGTATTAATTATCTTGTGTGAATAATACATTATTAAATATTATAAACTATTAACTTTTAACTAGCTCAGAATTATAATTATAATAAAATTTAAAATATTAATTTTTAATCTTAATAGTAGATTTAATTTAAAGTACTGAAGTATAAATATTTTTATAAATTTTTATTTAAATTTACTAAAAATATGTTTAGTTTTTTAGATAAATTTAAATTAAATATTTAATTTTTAGTCTATTTTTAATCTTTTTTATTTTTATTTATATTCTTTAACTAAATTTAATAGTGGTATAATTATATGTGAGTATATTTCAATAAATTATTTATAAAAATTAGTAAAGTTTAAGAACTGAGCTATATTTTATATATTTTTTAATTCTGGCTATTCTTGGATGATAGCTACCCACTCAGATTTCATTTAAACTTTATTAGTATTAACTATAAAGTCTAGAAAATAAATCTTATTGATTTTAAAAGTATATTTTAATAACTTAGTATACAGCTAATACTAATACAATCTTTCAAACATCTTATATACATCCTATTTATAAGCAGCTTTATCTTTTAAATATATAATAATATTATCCAGATATACTACATAACATACATCTAGAAGATCACTGAGTGCTTAATTAATATATACCTGGAAAGTTGCTGGGGCATTTATAAGTCTAAATAGTATAACTGTATACTTATAATATCTATATTAAATATAAAAAATAGTTTTCCATTTATCTTTTTTCTTTATTTAGATATAATAATATATATCTTAAAGATCTAGCTAGATAAATACCACAGCCCTAAAAAGTCAGTCTAATGTTTCTCTAATTAAAAATAATAGATAACAGTTTTTGATTATTATATTGTTTAATCCTTGATAATTAATACATAACCTTAAACTGCTATCTTTTTTGGATATAAACAGGATTAATGCTCCAGCTGGGCTTTTTAACTCTTAAATCTAGCTCTTGGTAAGACTATCTGCTAGATATTTATAAAGGATCTTTTGTTTCTTTAAATTTAATTAATAAATTAACCAGTATAACAGCTTTTTACCTGGTTCTAGTTCAATAATGTGGTTATAAACTATATACTTCAGTAATATAGAAGCTTTTATTTCTAAGAATATATCTAAATATAATTCTAGATATAAAGATAATTTAGTTATATTAATGATTATTAATATAGATTAATGACTATTATCTGTTTTATTATAGTGGTTTGATTCATCATTTAGATAGATAAAAAAAACAGATTCTCTATTTTTAATCTTTTATACTATTTTATAGATAGAAATATTTTTAATTCTATATAGAAAGGTTTTTTTTTATAAAAATAATTTTCTTTTTTTATAAACTAATAAATTCTATCTTTTTACAGCTCTTTATTAGGTTTAATAGTTTATTAATTTTGTATCTTTTATTTTTAGCTTTTAATAACATTATTAATAGGTAATCTAGTCTATATCTAAATTTACAGCTTTATATTATAGTAGTCTTAGTATAAAGTTATACTTGACAGCTTTAATAATATAGTATAAGTGTTAGATTTTATCTAGTCAGCTATTTAAATCTAGAATAGTTATATTTAGTAAAATCTTTCTATATATTAGAATTAGATATTTATTTATAGCTTCTGCTAGTACAACTAATCTAGTGAGTTTATACTTATATTTTTTAATTTAATTCTAATCTATAAAGTTGTCTTTAGTAGCTCTATTAATTAGAGCTATGATCTAAACCTGGCCTTTTAATATTCTAATATAGATATATATTGTAAGGTTTAGTCTACAGTTTAACTATATAACATTCAGATCTATTATTATTATAATTATAATCAATTTAGTTATAAGTTATTTTAAATTGTTTTTTAGATATAATTTAAAATATAAAAACTAGTATTAGTTTTTTATATATTTTTATTTTTTATAGTCTTTATATATAAGTTTTAGTTTATTATTTTATAATTATTTAAAGTTTATATTTTTATTCTAATTATATTCTCTCTATTTTAATTGATTAAATTGATAGTTTAATTTATAACTATATAAATTATTCTTTATATTATTTATGTATTGTTTAGCAGTATTTAATTTTAAATTAGTGTTTTTTTTTTTAGTAGCTTTCTCTATTTTTATTTCTTTTTGCCAATCTAATATGGTATTCTCAATTCTTTGGAGGTGCACCATAAAATCATTATAGTATATAGGTTTGGGGCCCTGTCTTAGTAGTTCTTATTAGATAAAAAAAAGGATTTGATCTTTTAGATTCTATATTTTTAAAGGTTTATTATATGAATACTGTAAATGGGTCTTTACTTTTTGGAGATATATATTAAAATCTGTAACAGATTGCCCTTTTTATTGGATTGCTGTCTGATATGAATAGTTTGTGTTATCTCACATGAGCTCCGGTGCTCATATTACTCCCACTAGGAAGCCTTCAAAATCTTGCTAGGTTATGATGTTAGCTTTTCTTAATCCTTGGGTATATATACCTTAATGTTCAAATATGTTGTCAGCGAACCCTCCAACACCAGTAATAATTCTTTCCTGTATGCCTTTATAATTATAATACTAAGTATGCTTCACAAAATGGTGTGATAGATATTACTTGAAAGTTTTGAGTTTATGTATACTGATATTTTTATACTTCTTTTTAAGTTCTAACTTCAGCAGTTTACACAGTATATTATTGGTAGACGTTTTTGGGTATTTCTAACCACAAGGTTTGGTTTTATCCTTATGCTTAATATTTGTAATGTTTAAACCACAGATTAGTAAATTCACTAAGAGTGATTTTTATAATTATTTTAGTGCTCTAGCCTGGGCTAATGTTTTACAGACTTTTATCTTTTACTGGTATTCCTGTTCAGCTTTATCTATATGAACTTTATAGTATGCATATTTATTAGCAGATATTATCTATAGCTTCTCTTCAGAGTAGAAAATTAACAGCTATAATAATTTTTTAACTTTATTATAAGATCTGATAATCCTAATTATAATAATATCTGCCTCAGAGGTCTTAACATTGATATTAGCCTTTTAAATATTTAAATTAACTTTATTGTGTTTATTTCTTCATTTAACTCTAATATTTATGAGTATTAATTTATTACTGTTACTACCCTTATTGCCTGCTTCCAAAAAAGATTCAGACATAGATTATCTATCAATATCCTTAATTATATAGTCTTAATTTCTCAGAAACATACACTTTAAAAATATTCTTTTAAACAGTTAATTCATTAGGCCCTTACAGATAGAGAGCAATTAAACTATAAAGGAGATTTATAAAAATATAATAAATTAAAATCTAGACTGTAGTCTTAATAATTAGATTCAAACCATAATAAATAATAATAATAATAGTTTATAATAACAGCTAATTACTGCTATATAGAAAAGGGTTCGAACTAGATCCTAGGTTTTGTTATGGTATGCCAAGCCGGTCGCTTAGTCAGCACCCGCGAACCCGTGGTCACGTGTATATAGGACTTGAAGCAATTCGGACGTCCATTCTATATTCCGCCTTACAATAAAAGAATAATAAGTGTTATAAAAGTTAATAATATTATTTTTATATTCTTTCTTTTTTAATACAGATTAATGATCAGATAAATAAGTCTAAAAATATAATATAAGATTCAAAATAGCAGTAGCTATATATATTAGTTTTTTTTTATTATATATTTATAAATAATATTTTAAGAGTTTTTTTTTTTCTGCACTGAGTGTATTGAGTAAGAATTCTTTAGTATTATTCTGTGTATTAGAGATATATTTTTTTAGATGAATAAAAAGAGAATTATAAATCTATTAAGTGAGATGAATTGTTACTGATTTTAATATTGATAGTAATTAGATTATTTTATAAAATAAAAAAAAAATAATAATAAAATATTTAATCTGTAATTATTTATTATTAGTTAATAAATATTATTTAAAGTTGTTATTATTATATCATAAAATTAATTCTGATTGTAAAAGTCTTACTTAAAGTACTATTAAAAATGTTGAATTTTAATAAGTTATTATATCAAGTATTATCTTTAATAGGGTTATACAATTATATTATAATTCTTTAAATTGGTTTTTATATGTAGAGCTGCCCTAGATCTTTTTACTAAATTATTGAATCTAAAACATAAAAATAATCAGTATTATATTATTTAGTAATATTATTTTTTTATATCTTTATAAATGCTACATCATATTTGGTTAAGTTAGTAAAAAATATTATTTTATTATTTTTATTCTTATTATTCTTCTTATATGTATTATCTAGTTTTAATTACTAAATAATATTAGTTATAACCAACTAAATAATATATATAAAATATAATAATTAATTTTGTTCTATATTCTAATTAATATTGTCTTTTTTTAGATAATCTTTTAATGTACTGGTTAATTGTTATCTATTATTATTTATATTATTAGCAGTTAAAACAAATAATTAATTATATATTTTAAACTTTTTTAAAATATTATAAATAAATAAAGTTATAAACTTATCAGTATAAGAATCAGGAATATATTTAAATCTAAGTAATATCTCATAATATTTCTATATTTTATTAATATAGAATCTAATAATTTTAAGAAATAAAAGATTATTAGGACTTGTTTATATATTAAGTACTAATAAGATTTTTATTAAAAATTTAAAATCTTTAAATAATTCTTTCTCAATATTATAAGAATATTATTGAACTAATTTCTGTATTTTTTTTTAATAAAATATTTAAATTAAGAAATTCAATATATTTAATAAGATTTAAAATTTAGTGTTTTTAACAGCATAGAAAGAAAAATTCAATAAGATGATTATTTTTATAAATTAATGAAGAAAGTTTTTGGTGGAATTTAATAAGATTATTTAGTAGGAATTAATGATAATATATAATAAGCTTTAATAATTTTTCTTTATTATTTAGAGTAAATAATATTATTAAAAATTATTATTTTATACTGATTAGTAATATATATATTTATTTATATAAGAGATATTTAAATTAGACTAACTATCAATCATTAAATCTGATTAAGGTTTTTTGTATTTAAAAGATTGTAAATGTTTTATTATATTATTAGGATTATATTTATAATATGTTAAATATTTTAGAAGTATATAATTATAAAGATATTATATAAAAGATAAACCAGTTATAAGAGTAATAATCTGTTTATAATTATTCTATATTTTAGTTTATTTTTTGTTTATTTATTATAGATATTAATAATTTGTGTAGTGTTAATCCTTAATTTCTTGATTAATAGTTGTTTAATTTTATTATTTAAAGAAATTATTTTTATATTTATTTTTATATTTTATATATTAATTGCTATAAATTAAATAAATAAATAAGTTTTTAAATAAAGGATTGGATAATAATAATAGTCTATTTATGGATAAATTTAATAATAGAAGTGATAAAGAAACTGGTTTAGTAAAAAAATTATCTTTAATATCTGAGGATAAATGAAATAAATTAATATTTATATTTAAAATAATAGGATCTTAAGATTCAGAATCTATGATTGATAGATAATTGTATATGAGATATAGGTAATAATAGATTATAATATTAATAAAGGAATTCACTAGAATAATAATATTATTATATTAAAATAAAACTGAGATACTGAGTCTAAGAGATAGTATAGTATAAAATTTCTAGCTAAGATTAGTAGATTATTATAAAATAATAAGATTAAGATAGTTTTATTCTTAAAAAGTTAACTATATAGTAATTTTTTATACTATTAAACTTATTTAATATTATTATTATATAATTATAAGAATAATAGTCTATAGTATTTATTATATATTAATAGTGAATTATTTTTTTTATAGATATAAAAGAACTTATTTTTACATTATTAGAACTCTTTATATATTCTAATAGTATAGTATAAAATCTCTGATCTTTTATATTATAGAAATATATTATATTAATATTATTTTTATTATTCTTATTTTTAAAATTATAATTATTAAATTAATTTTCTGATTTTATTAAAGAATTAAGATATAGATTTTATAAGAATAAATATATCTATATACTACTTAATTATATAGAAATGTTATTTATAAATATTACTTAAATCCTTTTTTTTTTAGTAATATTCTTAAATATCTGTTTAGTAAAGCTATAATAAATTTATAATTCTTGCTCAAGTATAAAGTATAAAAACTAAAAATCTAGAATACTATTTAGATTTTCTGTTTTAAGAATTCTTTAATCTATATTAGATGAGTCTTAAAAATATATTATTATTTTCTTATAGAAAGAACTTTAATATAATTAATAATAAATATTTATTTAATATTACTATAATAATTAGTGTTTTAGTTATAAGTTTCAGAAAATTTTTTATATATTTAAACTTTTATTATAAAATAGTATTTATTTTTTTATTTAATTTTAATATATATAGAAGTGTTATCTATAAGTATTATAAATTAATTTAGATTAGTATATTAAGTGGGACTATAATATATTAATTACATGGTTATATTATGATTTATATTTTAAAGAATTAAGGATATATAAATATAATTTTGTATAGATTTTAAACAATCTTATATAGTCTAGTTGGTAATTAGTAATAGTTTAATTCTATTACTAATTATAATATACCAGTAGTATTTATAGCCTTACAAGTATTTATTAGTATATTAATTAGACCAGTTTAATAGACTAATAATCAGGACTTTTTTTTAGTTATTAATTTTAAATTTTTAATATATATAGAAGTATTACCTATAAATATTATAAACTAATTTAAATTAATATACTAAATAGGATTATAATTATTAATTTAGAATTCTAAATAGAGTTATAGAATTTATAATTTAAATTATTTATATTTTTTAGAACTAGATAAATCTAAATATAATTAATACTGTATAAAAAGAGGTTTAAACTGAATTTTAAATTTTATTATAGTATATTAAATCATTAATTTAAACAGTATCCACTAGACAAGATTAATAGTTATATATTTATAGAATTTGAAGCTATTCAGATATTCTTTCTATATTTATATCTTACAAGTATGTAAAAATATAAAAAATATTAAGTAATATTATTTAATAATAATAACAGAACTCAGAGATATATTTATATTTTATAATTTAATTTATATAAATATTTAGTCTATTTACTATGTAGATAATATTAATTATATAATATTATTTAATATTAGAATCCACACAGATATATATATATCTATAATTCTATATTTATAGACTAATTGTTATTAAGAATCTATAATATTTTAATATAATCTAAATTATAGTAATACTTATAGAAGTTATATTAAATTAAGATGATAAACTTTTTAGTATGAATCAATAATCTATAACTTCATATCTTTTCTGTTATTTAAGATAGCATCTTATAATATTTAAATAGTCTAATATATTATCTATATTTATTATATTATTTATATTTATTTAAATTTTAATATTAATATTAACTTAGAAAATATTATTATAGATTTTATTAAATTAAACTATTTATAGTATTATATAAGTATAAAATTAGAAATCTATTTATTTATTAATTTAATATTAATACTATTTAATGGAATTATTAGATAATTATTTTAAATAATAATTTAATTTTAAGTTCTTATTTTCTATTTTATTTATTAAATTAATATTTAGTTTTCTGGCCCTCTCTATCTTTTATTTTTTTAATTCTTTTTATTGATATCTATTTTTTTTTTAATATTTTTATTATTAGTATTAATCTTTTTATTATTAATATTTATATTTTTACTATTCTTCTACTTATTATTTTTAACTATAAAATTTTTATTTTTATTAAAATTATTATTATTTTTTTTATTCTTATTTTTATTATTTTTATTATTTTTATTATTTTTACTGTTATTAACTAATACTGATCTATTAGAGAGTGAGTATTCTTTATTATTCTTTATTTAATTTAATCAATAAAATATATTTTAAGAATAATAATATTACTAAAATATATTATTATATTTTTACTATAGAATAGAGATTTAATCTTCTAATACTATTGAATAAAAGATTTAATCTTAATTTAAGTATTTTTAGTAGAATAATTTAATATCTAAAGATTTTTATTTACAATTAATAAAGTTTATTTTTTTATTTTAGTGATTAAGTAATATAATTGATATTTAAATATATTCTATATAATAAATAATTTATAATCTTATATATATATATTAATTAAAAAATATTTAATATTATTATTTATTATTATTTTATTATTATTGATTTTAGACTGTATTTTTAATAGAAATTTTTGAGCTTGAAGATTATAGATAGTTTTCTTAATATTTTTTATAGTTTTCTATTTGTTTTAATATTTATATAATTTATTCTTTTAAAAATATTTTTTTATAAAATATTTTATAATTTATTTTTTAAAAGTTTAATAGATTATTTTATTTA
>JAMAFV010000061.1:0-19218 GCA_023625935.1 Eurotiales sp. R13A2
CACAGCACTGTACATATCACATTGTGCTACATCTGCAGCACTGTTGGTCACCAGAACTGGCGGATCCGTCGAGCGTCCCCATGGATACCGTTTCTATATCTCTTCGGCCGCGTGCAATGACGCCAGATATTCCAACCATATGCACGGCCATCAATCATACCCTTAAAATAATCAGTCATCATATCCAGAAGCTCCGCGAACTTTCTCAGACGCCGTTAGAAGCAGAACCTCCTCGGCCGATAGAGTCTGCGATAGATCCTCGCAGTGACCGTGTCGAACGTCTCTACCGCCCGCTGGCACCATTCATGGCACGTCTACGATTCTCTCACGAATCCCTCACCGCGATGGAAATCGAGGCGATCCAGCACACGGCATCCAATCTGGCGGAGGTCATTTGTCAACATCGTTCCGTGCAGCAGGCGATTCTATCATCGGTCTCCGAGTCTGATCACGCCAGACGCCTGTGTCAGAAGCATCGTCTCACAGTTATCCAGTCCGATCTCGATACAGTGCGACGACTCACCCAAGCCGATTCCGGCGACGGTATCGATCATCCTGCACCGTCGGAATGGCACCGAGATGACTCCGCACGCCGAGGGGAAGGATCTGAATCCCTGGCGATGGAAGGGTTGACCCGCCGCGTGGGCATGTCCTCCCGCACACAGATTGGTAGTCAGTATGGCGTCGCCTCATATTTTCATTTCCGCTGACGGAGTAGCAGTGGTCGTTGGACTTACATTGGTTGGCGGTACGATCATCCTGGTCATCGGTTTGACGGCTCGCGCCCATCACGGCACGCCGTAACGCCAGCGGACTATGGTCTATTATGCGTTACATCACAATCCACAGTCAGTTACGTCGCTGCGGTGAACCAAACTTCTGGGTTTGCTCGATATGACAATCTCATGGTTTCAACGAGCGCTAATATGGTGCTTGTTGACACGTTCTGCGATTTGCTGTACGCTAGGATTACACCGTCCGCGGATTAGAACGTAAGCCCTCCAAACCCCGAGATATCACAGCCAACCAATCACTCGATACGGAGCCCTATCTGGTGTACTGGCGCTTAAAATCGTGTCTCACTATGACGGTACTGTCATGAGCTCTACACGGGGAGGCTTCTGGTAGGAATAGCGGTCTTATAAATTAAGCGCCCGTAACCGTTGACGTGTGGCGGTCAACGATCCGGAGGAAGGGGTTCACATAATTACAAATGCTGCTGCCCATATTACTGTAACAGCACTGTACTGAACATCGTCAATGTAGTCATGCAAGATCTGTGAATTTTTTATGATGTGGTTTCATGTAGGAAACGACCGGCGCTCGTACCGTAGCGCACTCGCAAATGATCCGGTCTGCGTGATCGTTCTCCTTTCAAGTCTCTCCTCGTTTTCGAATGAGCCATCAACTGACTCGACTGACACGATCGCGCTTCTTAAACCCTCTCCATTCTCATGATCCCCGGTCTAAGCGCTGCATCATTCCTTGCTCTAGCTACTCCCATTCGCGGCATCGGATCGATCGAAATGCGCCCGTACCGTCTATGTTATTCCCTCTTGCTGACGAGTGTTGGTGCATCGGTCGGTGCGGCATTGAAGCAGAGAGAAAATTCAACAGTATCCACGGCTGGTGCTTGTAAGCGCGGAGCTGCGTATAATGATGCATCCGTCGTCCGTTACGTGACCGGTGCCTCCTGGGCCTACAATTGGAACACGACCGCTCACGGAGAACTCCCCGCCGGGGTGGAGTATTGCCCCATGCTGTGGGGATCGAAAATGTACGATCAGTGGCATTCGGCGGTGGCTGAAGCTCTGTCCGCCGGGAGCCATTGCCTGCTGGGGTTTAATGAACCCGACGATCTTGGCCAGGCGAACATGAACCCGCACCAAGCAGCGGTAGACTATCAGACGTATCTGACCCCCTATTCCGGGCAAGCCACTCTGGTCACGCCGGCGGTCACCAATGGGGTTGGTGACTCCAGGGGATTGAACTGGCTGTCCACCTGGTTGTACGCGTGCAATGGCCAATGCAAGGCGGATGCTCTGGCGATCCATTACTATTCTCCTAGCGATCCCGCCGACTTCATTCCGTTCGTGACCGCCGCCATCGATCTCGCTCAGCAGAATGGCATTCCACGGGTGTGGATCACCGAATTTCAGTATCAGGGAACCGCCGAGGAACAAGTCTCCTTCCTCCGGAGAGTCTTGCCGTGGCTCAACAATCATCCCGCGGTTGAACGCTATGCGTATTTCTACACAGCTGACGGTTACCTCCTATCGGGAGATGGCCTCAGTATTATTGGACAGGCTTATGCTGGTAGCGAGTGACGTGGATGTTTTGTTTTATTTTGTTTTGATTTGTTCCCAGGGCACACGCGAAGGAAAGTATTACAGTAATGATGAGCGATGTGAAGTGAATTGAACACGGAACTTGAAAGGAAATACTGCGTATGCTGTGTGGAGAGATTTCTTCGAGTACAGTACATGTAATGTGTTGATAACACTACATCTTCTGAACCACAGAGGCTTGGCGTGTTTCAAAGGCCAAGTGAATCATGTACCCGCGCGTGGATTTGATGCAGCACGTAAGGAATGGGGTGGGGGAAATGACACCCTTCTCATCAAGACATATATAGTATAAGATTGATCAAACATAAAACATATAAAAGGTATATACGCCCGGCATTTTGTTCTTCCTCTACTTCTATATCCAGAAAAGAGCACGATTTTCTCGTATTTGCCATTCTTTTGTGAGCTTTATCCACCATGCGTCCCATTGTCCTCGCGGCGCTGGCTTACTCTGCGATCGTATTGTCGGCTCAATCGATGGCTGCCCCGTTCATTCCGTCTCGACGTTCGAGCGCTTCCTGGTCGCTGTCGCCTGCCCATGACCTCGATGGTCTCAGTGCACCGGGCGCAGCAGCATTTGCGGGAGCCAGTCTTGGTTTCCAGGCGGATGTGTGTGATGCGGAAGGAAAGAAGAATCTGGCCGCCTGGATGAGCGAAGCCAGACTGTCACTGGAGGAGAACGTCAAAAACGCCGTGATGGAATGGTGTACCGGTCCGTCATCCGCAGGATTAGGTCCGGAGGTGGTGGCCGGGATCAGCGTCTATGCGCCGTCTGCCCTTCGCATGGCCGCAATGGGAGGCTTGATCGTCACGGACGACGCGGTGGTCCCCGTCACGGCACACAGCGTCATATTAGAAGACCACATCCGGGCGCGGCTGGAGGGATTCCTGAAGCATCACGACGATCTCGCCGCCGAGGTGGGCGCTGCGCTACAGGTCGGTGTCGCCGGGGGGGTGGCGGCCGCTCTGTCCCCTCGCGCCGAGTCCGCGCTCGCTGCGTACCTGGTCGACTCGCAGTGTATGCTGTCTGCGGATCTCATGAGCGCCGTCGGCCTCTGGCTGAATGGCCACGTGGGTCCCGGTACGCGCCTCGAAGACGTCTCGGCTCAGACGTCGGCAGCGACTTCTCTTGCCGTTACCTTGAATACGGCCGTGGACACCAATGGCATGCTCTTACCGCCGTATACCCGGGCTTTGCAGACCTGGATATCATCACAAAGCAATCTGCATCCAATGGTGATGGCATCACTCATGGCTGGTACCGGTGACAACGCCGCCACTGCTTTAAATCCAGATGCGGTGACTGCGCTTCTGGGTTGGCTGTTGCGTCCCGATGGTGATTTTCCCGTTGAGCTGGCCGCGGCGACATTGCTCTGGCTGCACCGTCGTGTCGCCCTCGACCATAACTGATTGGCTCTACCCGCACCCGTCATTGCTACGCTCAGAGCTGGGGTGAGCGGTGATATTCTTGATTCGCTCGATGCCGTCAGTCAGGGAGTCGTCAATACGGCACTTTCTGGACAAGCCATTGCGGGGGTGTCCAGCGAAGCTGTTGCGAGGCTCATTGGTATCTTGATGGGCTACGTGCCAGAAATTGACATTCCTCAACCGAGTCAGATGATTCTCGGCACGTGGGTGAGCGGTGTCTATTGTGACTGCAACAGGACCCTCGAATTCTAGGTTCAATGGTGTCACGCTCAAAAAATGGATGATTACGGACTGGTTTACAGTGTACAGTATCCACCGGTCTCTGATCGCGTGTAGATCGAAGCAGGCATTCTCGAAATTGGGTTGAGTAGCAAACAATCGACGGTTTTGTTCTATAGTCGCACCACTGGCAAAGCATTAGTCGCGGTAGATTGATGAGTCACACCAGTTTCATGTGAGGGCTGCCATAAATTAATCATGATAAATAGATCCATTGCATTGTATTCGTATGAGAGTCTACCGCATACATGTACATCAGGTTTTCACGTGTAGTACAGTACCTTCCAAGCTTCAGATAATTATCATAAGGTTGCAGATAACTTATGGGTGATGCTCGTGCAATGGATTCATCCAGTCAAGCATCGCATCAAAGTCTCTGCAGACATGCCACTGGTCCGTATCCGCGTGGTGAATATGCTTCTCAGGACGCAAAGTTCTTGGTGTCGGAGTCATGTCCAGGCTACATTTGATGAGCTGACGAATTTGCTCTAAGCAGTGTTCTGGATAGACGCGCACATAAAATCCATCAGATCAGTTCCGCTGTACCTCGATTTGACTGTATAAAGTATCCATATCACTTACTCATATGCAAGTCTAGAGGTTGTGGCTCCTCTTCATCAGTATCTTCTCCCCTAGTACAGTGCGGCTCCGAGAGATATCGCCAGATGTAGTTCTATATCTATATTTTCAGCTTTAGCCAGAGGAAGAAGGGAAATTTACCAACCACACAATGCAGCCCATGTAATCCTGCTGTCCTGTTGCATCGAATGGACATATAAGTACATCACACGATACTGACTATCATCTCCAGGACTCTATTGTAGCGACTCACTCCAGCCGGAAAGTCCCATCTACCAGCTCTCTCTCGCCAAGCACAACCGCTTCTGGAGGGTAATCTGCTGGATTGACCGCAATGAAACGTCCTAAATAGAAGTCGTTCAGTGCGCCTGCTATATGATTATGCAAACATATACTCTTGCTACCAACCTTTGAGGAATTTTGCCCAAGCTGCTTCTGTTTTCTCATCCAAGAGGCCAAAGTAGTCAGGCTCACCGGGTGCCCGAGTCATCGATGCGGTGCCGTTCTCATTATACACGATACCGCCATAGAACTTAACTTTTTTTAACATCAGGGTGTTTCGGTCCGGGACTGGTTAGTATTTTAGTTCTAGTACCCAAATATCTCACAAATGATAGGAGGCAGGGCTATATATATACGCATCTCTGTTCTATATCCAGTCTCATAGGAACCGAGATTCCCTGTCTCAGTGAGAGGTCGGTTAATTGTATTGGTGATGAGCATCATCATTCCGAGCACCGCACATAACGAGTAGAGAAATATCGCATGATGAATTGAGATACTTCGAGTCCTCAGGGATGTATATTCAAACATGTTCTCCTTCATCATCTTCTGAGCTGTCACGACTTTGATGTTGCACTTTCGTTTAAAGAACATGGAAACACAATAGAAGACCTTGTTCAGTAGAGAAGAACAAGCCCAAAATGCAGAAAGAACGTAATCGTTGCGCATACAAAGAGTCACAGAGAGTTAGTATATATTTATCGTGTTTGAAGTGGTCATCAAACGAGTGGCGCTGCCGTCTGTTAAATGAAAATTAAATTCTTTACTCATATTACCTAGTACAGTATTACAGAAAGGCAGCTAGAATACAGTCAAAATAAAGACGAAATCTCATCATTTCTCCCAGATAAATCAACCTATTCTCTTTCGCACTCCCATTTTTCATGGCCCAAAATATATGGTATATGTATTCCCTGCACTGCTAAGTTCCATGATATGCGAGATAACACAGTGAACACCGAGAAGTCAATGAGAATAGGATTAATGACTAGATTGGCGGTGAGGGGATCCAATAGATTGTGTGAAAAAGTCGTGCTCTGTTGAGCTCGTAAGGAATACCAGTCCGGCGTTAATGTCAGAGCATCTATCGGACTATCTATTTTCAAATATTTAATAAGATGAACATGCCAGTGCTTACTGTAATACGCACTTGAGCGGATTTTGGACTTCTTGTTCAGCCCTTTATCTTACCGCCATATGAAAACTAAGTCTCACGAGTTATTTTCCACAGAATATTAATAACTTTCACACCGAAGTCCGTCCACCCTCGTCCTCATCGTTGTTGTCCTTCTCATTCTCGTTCTTTTCTTGCTTAGGAACCGCTATATAAAATTACTAAATGTATTATTGTTCTCGTTCGCGTTCTCGTTCTTCTCCAGCTTAGACTCCACTATATAGTAGCACTAAATGTATTATTGTTCTTGCTCTTGTTTCAATTCTTTTATTACTTAGACATCACTATATGAAAGCACTAAATGTATTATTATTCTCGTTCTCGTTCTCGTTCTTCTCTTGCTTAGACAGCACTATAAATCGTGTTGATGGATACTTACTTTTTGTCAATCATTATCCTTATTTAGATTACCGTTAAAATAATTATCAACTTGCCCCATATTTCAACTGTTGCCTACTTTACAGCCATTTTAATTTTGGTTAGCCCAGGGAAGGTTGCAGAAAAGAATTACGAGGATTAGCAGGAGGCTTGAATCCACTGTCTCTGTTGTCAACTGATTGGTAGATGCAGGATGGTTTACAAGGTCCTCCTCAACCGTGAAATGATAGGCATCATGACTTCCGCTTAGGGGGATTTGATCATGTTAACAATCTCCGTTTGGCGTCACATCATCTCTTCTAATCGATGGCCCATTGTTGTCACTAAAGAGCCGAAAGGTCAAACAGAACCAATGGGGTTTGCAATGACAGGTGGTATTGAAAATACTACAGATCCAATATCCAGGCCTTACCACCAGTTCGATACAAAAAAAAAATTACAACACGTTAGTCTTTGGAGTATAACACATCGTCATATGATAGCTATCTAATGGCTAAACATTACCGGACTTCGCACACGGCAATCTGAGACAGCTTTCAGACTTCTAGCCCATACCGCTGCAATAGTTGCCCCGGAAAGAAATAAGGCGGCAAGTAGAAAAATTCCACCAAAGCTCGAGCTTGTGGTTGTCCCTCTCCAGTCTGAGCTTTGGTGAAGCAAAGCACCACCTAAAGGCGTTCCAACAAGCGTGCCAATCCCACGAACCATGTATAACAGACCGGTTACTTTGCCAAAATCCGTGATTCCAAACTGTTCTACCACAGCTGTTGGAAACAGAGAAACATAAGCACCTGCACTGATTCCATACATACAACAGTAAGCAACAAATAATGCACAGTGTGTGCCATTGTTGATCCGGGCAATTGATAGAAAGAACATTCCAAACGTAGTCGCTGCACTCACAAAAGTGGATATGACCAGTGCGTCAAGTCGTCCCAATCTATCTGCGTAATATCCGATAAGGATTTTACCCCCGGAATTGCAGGCGTTACTTAATGCAATAATATTTGCTCCAGAAGTGTTAGTGTAGCCCAAGGTCATCGCGTAGGATGACATGAAGTAGATTGGAATCATATATGCTGCTGCTTGAAGGGCGGTACCACACGCATGGGAGACAAATTCTTGAGAACAAATAAGAGCCCCCTTTGTTCTGACAGCTATATATTTCGAATATTGACCATCACCAATTTGTGATATACGTGTCGCGGGTTCTTCGACTCTCGCCAGGAACCACGCACATGTGGCAATGCTAATAGCAGCAACTATTCCCACTGTTTGAAGCGTGTAACGGAATCCAATCGTAGATATGAGACAACGGAGAAATGGCGCCCATACCATTCCGCCAAACCCAGTACCACTTGTTATGACTCCAATTGCCAAGGCTCTTCCTTCATTGAACAATCTCGGTGATACTGTTACAGCGGGAATGTAAGTTAGGCAAACAGCACAGCCTTGGAGGAGACCCTGAGTAAGTTGGAAATGCCATAATTGCGTGCCGAATGATGCCCCAATCCCGGATACCGCGAAGAGAATCCCACCAAGCAAGACAACTGGGCACGCACCGTATGTCTTCAAACTTGAATTTACAATAGGGGCACCAAGCGTCATTAATGATGCAGATAGTGTACCAATAACTTCAATTTCTCCGGCAGTTTTATGTTCAAATGGTCCGCCCATATTCTCGTAGAGTTCCTGATATACTCCAAAGGCGAAGTTGATGCCGCAGCCGGTAAATGTGAGGGTAAGGCATGTAAGAAGTACTAAAAACTGCCGTCGTTGTCTTCGAGAAGTTTCTGAGTCCAGGGCAAGATCAGCACTTGCTCCAGGAAGTATTTGCCCTAATCCTGGACTGACGTGGTAAAGCTCATATGGTTCAGTGTCAAACACGGGCGCCATTTGAGAGAGGTGTTCATTTCCTTCGAACCAAAAGATCTCTCGAATCTTTATAATGCACGGATAAAAGTAATAAGACATATATATGAGACGTGTAAGCATTGCCATTTTCTATCTGGCGATAGTAAGATGTGCTTTACGTCTGTACATATGAGGACTAAGAGTAGGACTACAACAGACCTACTAGCGATAATATCCACATGTAGCCCCATAGTAAGAGCTATTGCGAACTAGGAAAGTGATCAATAATACGGTACTACAACATAAGCTTAGTTACCCGTCTCAGTGATAGGGGGAGGGGATGGGACGGGTACATAACTTCATAAGATATTCTTTCCCGCAGACTTAGTGGACCCTCGCTTAGCCAATGTCTCTGTCCCAGATTTCAGCTGTGAAAAGGGAAGCTAGGAGACTGGGTAGAGCGCTCGGGGGTCATTCGTTAAGGCCGTTGGGGGCGTATATCCGACTGCTATACGAGTCAAGTGATAGATATACAAGCGTACCTCGAAAGATACAGTTGATAATTTGGTCTGTTACTTACAGTATCGCCTACATGATTTAACGAGAGTACTTAGCAACGAGTGTTGAGGAAAAAGCGAGCCTTCAAACTCTAAGGCCCAGCAATATCATGGATATCCCAATTGCCTCTCTTCCGGTCATAAACTATGACAAGCTGCTAGTTGATAACAGCGCCGAAATTGACAGATTGCTGGATGTTTGTAAGACGCTTGGATTTTTCTACTTGGATTTGAGTGGCACGTCTCAGCTAGTGCTGAGAAATTCTTCCAACGCTTTCAAGTTCATGGAAGAATATTTTGCCCAGCCACTTGATGCCAAGTTGAAAGACTCAAGGCAGTCGGTTACTCATGGGTTAGTTGCTCTAATTCTCAAGTGAGATGTACTGGATCTAATCTATATCAGCTATACTCCAACTGGCACATATACAGGGGCCAGAAGAGGGGAGAGAGATTGCTATGAAACATTGAAGGCTAGTATATACCTAGGACTAAGATGTCAGCAATGGATGAGACTTACAGCTCGACAATTTCAGATTGCCGAAGCCGAAATGAAGATTCGAGCACCCCAATTGCCTGATGCCGTCAAGAAAAACATAGATCTTTTCGATAATTTCATCTCAGAGTGTCACTCGATCGTTTTGAAGCTTCTTGAGAGTCTCTCTACAGCAATGCATTTGACTGGCCCGACGAGGTTCGAAAACCAGCACCGCTCTGGTGTCCCAGCAAGGACAACAATGGTTCTATTTAGATACCCCAGGCAGGTCCAAGAAGGTGGGGGGATTGGTCACAACATGCACACAGATATCGGTAGTTTGACTTTGCTATTTTGTGAGGATTATGGGCTCCAAGTATTGCACCCAGAAACCAATAAATGGGGATTTATACCACCTAGGCCTGGCCATGCTGTTATCAATGTTGGGGACTCTCTGCGATTTCTGTCAGATCATAAGCTGGCTTCCTGTGTTCACCGGGTAATCCCAGTCACAGAAAGACAGGAGTATCACCGTTATTCTATTGCATACTTTTTACGACCAGAGGATAATGCAATCTACATTGATAGCAATGGTCGGGAGCTTGCGGCAAAGAAATGGCACGACGAGAAATACAATGTTTTTCGAGAACCTCATGAGATACAAGAAAAAGATAAAATTCTGACCGGGGGTATGGAAAAAGATGGGACACTTGTCTAGAAGCGTATATATTGTACCCACCTACTGTTACATGAAGGCTATTGTGCGTAGTGGAAGCCGGAACTTTAACAATAAACGTCAAGTTTAAATTTAGAATTTATTGTAAAGGACGTGGAGCGCTCTGTACTGTATTGTTCAGTAGACACGATGTTGAAAGGGAAGAATCTTATGGGCACTGATTTGAATTCCTTTTCTGGCACAGGCATACTCGAGCAAAGTCAAGGTCGCCTTGAATAGACAGGGGTAAGAAGCCAATAATCAGGTGGATTTCATTTGCCGCAACGCGCCAACCAGCTATGATGTTTCTTGGTACGCACTATTTCTTGCTGACTTTCATTTCGTCTACTATGGGGAACTGCAAGTTCCGATGAGAGGTTATGTATCTTATCCTTTACGGTATAGCTTATCACCTTGAAGAGTAGCAGACGTGCAGACTATTCTGAGTATTGGTGCTTAAATGTGTATCCATACACTCCATGAACACTTGGACTAGAGAAGGATAGTACATTTAGTGCTTTTATATAGAAGTGCCTAAGCAAGAAAAGAACGAGAACGAGAACGAGAACAATATAAAGGGAACTCTTTTCTGCAACCTGCTCTATGCTAACTGAAAATAATATAGCTGTAAAATAGCCAACAGTTGAAATGTGGAGCAAGTTGGTAGTTATTTTAATAGTAATCTAAATAAGGATAATGATTGACAAAACTTCTGCATAGCTATACAGAAAAGTGGCAGCAGATACTGTTTCAGTACTAGTACATATCCATCAATGGGTGTAATTTTGATGAAGGGTATTGTGCTTATTCTGCTAAAATCTCGCAGGAAATGAATCACCCAGTTTTTTGTTGTTTTCCCGCATATAGGCACGATTACAATTCTCCGTGGCCTAGGTAGTATTTGACATAAATTGAGCAGGTCTCTCGTCTAATCAATCTTTTATTTTCTTCGTTATCATTAAAACTTTTGTGAAGAAACCTTTTCATATTCTGGAAACCATTCATATCGAGTCCCTCTCAAAAACTGCAATCATCATGCAATTCTTAAAGGCCGTCCTCTCCCTTATTCTGGGATCATCTGTGCTGGCTCTAGCTGCCCCAGCAGCCCAGCCTGGTAAGTAATTATTGTCCGCGTCCCCCTTTCGTTGACAGGAGCTAAGAGCCAATTAGTTGCTGTCGCCGTAAATGAGGTCCTGGCAATTAAAGCCGATTCCAACCCTGTGGCAAACGAGAAGCGTTACGCTGGCGATTGTGAAGAAAACTGCTAAACAGTGTAATATTGGCACATGATACATTGGATATTTGAGGGATATTGTCTATAGTACTCTGCTATGGGAGGAGGGGCAGGGACAGGAACATGAAGGATGTCTAAACTAGGAATAGCGAAGATAGCAGGAAATCTGAGATCATATCTGTCAGAGTAGGCTAGTTTGATGCCATCTCACATGGAGAAATATATTCTCGTCAGATTATTGTGTAAGAATTCATGGATGGTATGAGGGTAAAATAGAAGGTAGGTAGTATAAAGCGTAGTGAACGAAGAATATCCTACGCTTAGAGTGACATTATCTAACTTAGTATATTAGGATGTTATACGAGGGTTTACTTTCCAAAATTGGGCTCGAAAAACCGATGATATACAGTAGTGAGGCTAGTCAAATATACAGCGCTAGTTTCTCGTATTCAGCTCCCACATTGTCTAGGAATCCTCCCGCAAACACGAGAAAACATAGCATTGCGTTTGATTCTTATATAGCCGAGATGAAATATACGACTTGGAGGGTATACTTGTACATACTAAGCACCACCCAATTGGATAGTCGATGCAACTACTTAAATTGTTGGTTGTCACTTCTAAGGGGTCCTGTTATCCCCTGACTTGACGATTCAAGAGTCGTAACGTGATATGCACCACAGAGGGGGTCGTTTTTTAGATACTCACTCCCTGACCGGTTTCTCGTACTGTGTAAGCTGTTTAATTCTATTGTTTCGGACTTACCGCGATTACAAAACTCGTTGTATCTTCAGGTGGCTGACGTCCGGCATCAGACGTAGTATCGTTCAATATAGGTTATATATAGATAGTAGTCTCAGCCGGTTTTACAATTCTGTTTTGTTCATTAAGACCGTAAGAGTTTTGAAAATTGAAACGTGAAGAATGACAACATCTAATTAATTGTATGTCGGTAGTAGTTGCGCAGAACCACACCGTGCAAAATGGATGAGGCACTATGGGCATGTTTTATTGAATGATGGAGTGTAAAGTGGATAGACATCACCATATAACTCAACTTGGCCTGGTGGCGGATTCTCGTCAGGAGGATGCCAGTCTTCCAAGGAGACTTCCAGCTTCACGTTCTCCATCATCCACTCATCAATGGCCTTCCAGTCCTTACATTGATGGACAGTGTCCCAACCATCAGCTACTCTTCTCTTCCCATCTATATCAACTCTGGCTGACTCGTAAGTGAGATCTAGATTACACATGACCAGCTGTCGTAGATAGTCGAAACAATGATCTGGGCGACCGGGGTGGTTGTGGGCATGGTGTTTTGTTTTCACACCTTCCAGAGGGTGTCCAAGAATAAGCATGGTCATTTCGTTTCTCAATGTCCGCTACAGGTCAGTTAGTATCCTAATTCACATAAATTCAAACCAAACAAGGTCAACCCACCAGACAGTGAAGTCCGTGCAGCCCAGACACGATCAGCCTCTCCCCGTGTTTGGAGACTGGGATACCTGGTTTCAAGGAATACTTTGAAGCGTCTTCAACAAAGATATGGCCATGATTCACTGCAAGAAATTGGTTTTTATTAAATACAGTATTCTTAATCATGACGACTCACGGAAATTGTGCCATAGTGCCGTTGATACCGGATCTGTCAAATTTGAAAACTCCGGATGAGGACGGAATGTAACTTCCTGGGTTGGAACTGTTATACAATCAGTCTCGGTTGTTATTTAAACCACTGAAGGTCACATACAGTCTGGTATGAGCCCTGGAGGAGTCTTTTGGCTTGTAATTGCTGTGTATGAAAGTATGGCAACAAATGCTGTAGTGAGGCCTGCAAAAATTCCTCCCCCAAACCAGAATTGTGGGCGTTGAGGATGCAATCGAGTTCTAACATCAGTATCAGTGGATAAAACATCTAGCTTGTCATCTTGGTTCAGCTCTTGGTAGTTGCCCATCCTTGGAAAGCCGAAGTAGTATTTTTATTCAATAGAATGTAGTGTACGATCTGAAGTGAATTGTCATAATATAAAAGAGGAAGAGGACTCAGTAGAGGCAGTAAAATACATCAGACTAAAGCGTGGATTTTTTTCATCACGACTGCAAGGTCTCAAGGTGTAATCTTTTGCAATGAAACCTTCTTTCTGCTAGTGGTAGATTTGCACAGCGGAAACAATTGTCTTAAGCATCTGCAATACGGAATACGCAAATCCGTAGTCCTACGGATGTAATTTACATGCACCCATGGTCGAGAAAGCGGTGGCGCCCACTAGTCCCAGTGGCAAGGATTATATCACATATTTTTGTCCTAGTGGAGGCTAGTATCATAGCATGTATAAACTATACGGGGCGTCAGCTAAACGACGACTCCCCCGTTTAGCTATACGTCCCTGTAATCTCTCTCCTGTACTTGTATCATCAAAATTCTGCACCCGTGCCAACGCCCTCCACTCTATTACTCGCCACCTTTACCCGTTGTTATGTGTGTCTCCTTTAGCAATGAGCATATGAGCCAATTTTCCAACTCTTCGGCTTACCTATGGTAGCTGAGAACTAGCAAGAGCATTCCTTCGTCCCGTCCCATCAATGCTGGTAAGTTTCCCTTGCATTCATCCAGGAAACATAAGATGAATCTGGTTGTCTTTCCGCACTCACTATTCGATGGAGCGTATCATTTGTATCTTGCCATCCTGCCCTCTTACATACGTCACCAGCTGGATGGCAAGAGGATAGAACCCAGGAAGGTTCACCCAACTGCCTATCTAAATGGCTTCAAAGGATTTATGTCATTCCTGGTGTTTTTTCGCCATTTTTTACTGCCATGGTTTCCAAATCTTGATCACGGTTTCAGACAAGGAACCGGAAACGATAGTATCCTTCAACTCCCAGTTATACGGATCTTATATTCAGGACCAAATGTGCCCATCTTTTTGGTGTTGTCAGGTTACGTGATGTCTTTGAAGCCCTTGAGACTTTCGAGAGATAAAGACTGGGAGAGCCTTTGGGGATCACTTGCCTCTTCTATTTTTCGCCGTGCTTGTAGGATCTTTCCTCCACCGCTTTTCGCAACCTTTATAGTCATGTTGATGGTGCAGCTGCATACATTTGACTATCCATACCCGAGTATGCCAGGACACGTGCCTACCCATCCGACGAGGCTATTGAATGTTTCTCAACAACTCCTTGATTGGTTGAGGTTCGTGTTCAATGATCTTACAAACGTGTGGACGTGGAACTCTCATCTACCATTAGAATACGGAGCTCATCTCTGGACAATCCCCCTTCAATTCCGCTGCAGCATGGTCCTTTTTGTTACCATGACTGGCCTTGCAAAGCTCCACATAACGTACCGCATAATTCTTCTCCTATCTTTGATTATATTTACCATGTCTCACGGCCGATGGGATGTTGCGCTCTATCTAAGTGGTATGGTTCTGGCAGAAAATGACTTAATTGAAGGAGAAAAAAGAACCCGCATATCTGCAATCCAGTTCAGTCAATCCCAGCCCCGAAGAGTCTTCAAAAAGTGTCTTTTTAAAGTTATTCACATCGTGCTGTTTTACTTCGGCCTCTATTTCTCTTCTTTTCCTCGCTTTCGCGGCGAGGCGTCAGCCATGGGGTACCAATGGGCATATTCGATGACAGCTAACTACCAATATTGGCACGCATATGGAGCCACATTGCTTGTCTGGTGCCTCGGCCGCTCGAAAGGGGGTCAATGGCTATTTACTAGGCAGTGGGCCCAATACCTAGGGAAAATATCGTTTTCTTTGTATATTGTACATGAGCTTTTGTTGCATATATTGGCATTTCGAATGGTGGAGGTAATTTGGCGGGTGACTGGCGATGACACAACTTTCCGGTACTGTTTAGGAGTTCTCATAGCATTTCTCTTCGTAACCCCTGTCGTCCTGTGGGCTGCTGACTTATTTCACTATTGGGTTGATGAGCCCTGTGGGAGGATGTCACAGTGGATAGAAAAGAAATGTACCGCTTAGATGGATTTCAAAAGTGTGCAAGTAGCACTGTTAACAGTTGATCACCTCAGAACTCATTCCACGGGTAGTTTCTGGTTTTCCCACTCCTCTGATATCCCGCCCAACGAACTAACATTCAGGTTATTTCCAATTCGCCAAAAGATAGCAAAACTTACTCAGACTTGGAGATTCCCGCACAATACCGGGTTTACCCGTAGATGTAGATATTGGGCGCCGAAGATTACCGCCAATACATAATAACGACGGCCACTGAACATTACAGAACGATACAGCATGTATCAGTGTTTTGAAGATTGAGCAGCGCGATGTAACACAGTAGCCAACGAATTGAAGCCCCAGCAGTCATGCCGTATATCCGCTGGATATTAGAAACTAGCTTGATTTGTACAGGAGACTAAAATCCCGGAATCGCGAAATTATGTCGAGACAGACCGCCAGAAACTCAGCCGCTGGTAGGTAACGCCCCCCCTGCACAGAGTACCATTTTTTTTTTCGACTTGGAGAATTTCTGTAGGAGCAACAGCGTCCTCCATCCTTCCCTCTCATTGGAAGTATGTGCTTGTCGAGTCATTTTTGCAACGGTGTTTATCTCCACCAAACGCCTGCTTCGTCTCTAACCTACTTCACATAACCTCATCGTTAGAATTTAATACAATGTCTATGACAGGCGATTCAAATGCCCACCTGGTTTCTTTCACATCCTCACTGGAGGAGGAAGAGATACCGTTTCTTCCGCGGGAAGATGTGCCCATTCACAACATAGAATCAAGCAACGACCACAATGCCACTCGATACAGATATATAATTGTGTCGGGTTTGATGTTGATTGCTTCAATTTCATTAACCTCGGCAAGCTTTAATTTCCCTACAGAAGATCAATGTGTCAACCAAATGTCGACATGGTCTCCAATGCTGGAGGCAGTTCAATACAAATGGCGGCACTTCAAAACCGAAGCGCCAAATCCTTACTATGGGAAACCAACTAAGGAGCTGGAAAGAAGCTGGGCGAAGCTGTGGGAATGTAAGGAGTTAAAAATTCATGTGGTTTCTTTATTCTTTGTGCCGTGACCTGACATGAAATGAATGTACATAGATGGATCCACGGGAATCCCAGCGTCGAAGTTACCTTTACTTAACAAGTCTCTTGATGGAGACTGGAAATACATGCCCGAAGAACTCGGAGGAGGAGTCACAGCATTTTTTGAAACATTTCATCAAGTTCACTGTGTGGTCAGCTCCCTTTTAGTTCCAGAATTCCGTCTTTGCAATATGCTAAATGTCAAGTATAGGATATGCTGAGACAGTACAGCTACCGCGATGAATTTGATTACAGTGACAACCCAGCCTTTGTGCGACAGCCTAAAGTACTGTATGACCACGTATTTCACTGTATAGACGTGCTACGGATACACCTCATGTGCGCGGTTGACACCACCCCCTACCTGATTGAAGTCAGAGAAGATGGGCAAACGACAGTGCGTACGGATGCACTCTACCATTGCCGGGATTTTGACCGGCTAGTGGAATGGGCCGAGAACAATATCGTTCAGCCATACAATGTCACGGAGGAACGAAATAAAGCTATTGCAGAGATGAAAATGCAAAGCAGCCACACTTTAGACGATGTACATGGTTGAAATACGTCTGAATTTCTCTTCTTTTCCTTTTAAAATAGGTTACATATATTCGGTTGCGTCTATGTTTTGGCTATTGCGGCACATAAGTACTATTCTACCAGGTTAGCCCTGGTGTTGGGAAGGGGAGGGAAACAGGAAGGCATCTTACCGCCTTCATGCATTGTTATTCAACCAGGTTAACACGTCATCATAGGTTCTACATTTATGTTTTGTGTCAAAGTCCGGTCTATCCCCCCGAATAGTTTTTGGATCGTACTTTAGTACAAACGGAGTGACGTCAGCGTCGCACATTAACTTGTGCCTCAGAACCTCAAAGCATTGATCCACTGCCTCCCTAGATTCGGCGCGAATTGGGTCATCAAGGACTGCTTGAACATGTAGACGAATGATATTCTAAAAGCGTGGTCTTTCAGTCTCTATTAAAAAGAAGAAATGCAACTGCGAAAGGGTTATTGACAAACCAGACACTGTAACTGATGAAAAATGGCTACATTCGCAGCAATACCGCCTTTTGGATGCTGCTTCCAATGGTATTCAGTTGTTTGATTCAAGAGCTCCAACTTATCTTCTGGGATGCTGACTTCAAAATCTATAAAAGGCATTCATTAACGCTATCTTGCGATAGGGAGTTATGGTTTCATTACGAACTGTGAAGCAAGTCATTCCAGGCCTGATCAGTTTGGGCACTTGTTGTGCCATTGTAGAACGGACGATAGACTTTCTGGCGAAAGGAGTCTCCATAGTTGGCCCAATTGTACTTGATGGTGGCTTGTAATGGAGTGAACACAGTATTCCGTTGGTCACAAACGGCGTCACTAGGTGGAAATAGCACGGTGACAAAGAAAAAAGAAATAGAACTGACAAATGGGAAAAGAGACCAGTAGAAAAGCAATTTATAAGGATTCTTTGTCTTCGGGGTTGCCTGTGTGAACTTCCGCAATAGTTTTATTAGAAATGAGAGCATGGTTCGTTATAAAAGATCTAGGTAGGATGAAGTTTATGATTTGGTAGATACCATTGAAGTGACAGGTACTCATCGAACGGAGGTGGAGGTGGTCGAGGCTTTTATGCCTATCTACTTACAAGATACAGTAAGGAGCATGCGACGCTAACAAGAGCTTGTAACTTGTAAGTTACAGGGATCTAGTGCGTATTTAACAAGGTAATAAGTTTACATATTACAGAGCCTGAAATAGGTAATAGGTAGCGTTGCTAGTGTGACGCGCACGGATTAGGGCTTTCTGGCAACCTCCGATCAAATTTCCAGTGTACACTGTTATTTCTATTGCACGGAGATATCCTGAGATCATGTGAGAGATCCGGGTTATAAATATGTATGTCCCTCACTGGTGCACGCGTCCCCTACTCCTAGGCTGTATTATTCAGCCTAACCTTGTCCAGCAGTTATGGAAAATAAGTGACAGCACAAAGGAATAAGTTCCCTGAGCAATAATAATAATAATACAGCCAAGCATCTCAAACCCTAGCCCTAATGCCAAGTGTCACGGACCTGGATCCACTCTTGCTGTCACTGGCTATGTCAAAGGACATCACAAAGATTGAACCACACAGAGGTTCCTAAGGGTAGGTTAAGTAATAATAAAATTTAAAAAAACTTAAGCTAGATTATATTATAATTAAAAATAAAAAAGATTCTTTAAAATATTATAATATTTTAAGTAGGTTTATTTTACTGACTTTCTGTCAGAATCAGCACGTCACAGCCAATTAATCCGTAACTTAATTAAGTTAGCCTGGACGCTACTTATGTAAGCGGTACGCGAAACAGCGAGAATTATAGCATATATCTACCTGCTAGTGCCCGAGGCACCATGTGAGGGTTTGTGAAGGAATCTCAATCAGATAATGGACAATAGAGTATTGATTAGCTATCTGAGAGTTAATACCCAGGTTTGATAACAAGACATAGTACAAGGAAAGGAAATGTATCTAGATACATGTGTTGCTTTAAGTAGGGGCTCGAGATATCACGTGGTCTACACACGTGACCTATACTACGCGCGGTAATCGAGTTGAGATCGTGACAGAACAGGACTAGAGATATGGGAAAGAACGAATCATAGGAAATGTGCGCTACTAGGAAAAGGGAGCTATAACTCGATTAAGCTAAGGCTTTAATCCCCGGTACAATATATCTTATCGCGGGTACAACATATTGTACCTGGGGTACAATATGTGATGCCCTCAGGTGTGACGGTCGGCCTAAATGTAGTTTATTCTTACTACCTAGGGTACATTCAACGGAATATCGAACATGAGAGGAGA